>CAWUFW010013802.1:0-452101 GCA_963921515.1 Calotriton arnoldi | reverse complement strand
CTTGGGCAGAAGTGGAGCTCAGGACCCATGCAGAAATGCTGGGGATCCCTGCAGATGTGTTTGCTGTGACCAGGTCACAAGCCAAAATGTCTAGCACTGAACAGGCCTTAGATTCTGTAAGAATGGACCAAGTGCCTTCCAAGAGGAGGAGTAGGAGGGTAAAGGCAGTGCCTTCCCCCTTGGCTCAGGAGGAAGATCAGTCCCTTGAGGGGGATGATCTCAGCCCTGAAGAAGGAACTGTCCCAGAGGAACTTGAACCTGACCAGGTTGAGTTCTTGGGGACAGG
This sequence comes from Calotriton arnoldi, assembly GCA_963921515.1. NCBI lineage: Eukaryota > Metazoa > Chordata > Amphibia > Caudata > Salamandridae > Calotriton > Calotriton arnoldi. Next base: position 451,815 of record CAWUFW010013802.1, on the reverse strand, counting down.
GGGACCTTCTAGGGCAGATCTGAGCCAGGAGCAGCAGAGCTGCCCCTCCCTTGAACCCCTCAGACAGCAAGCTGCTGCTGAGGCTGCTGGGAAAGCTAGTGGTCCCCATACAGTGTATTGGGATGATGGACTCCTGTACTCAGAGAGTAGAGACCCCAAGCCTGGTGCTACCAGGAGGTTGGTAATACCTTTGAAGTTCAGGGGCTTCCTATTGACCCTAGCCCATGATATTCCCTTAGCAGGACACCTGGGCCAGAACAAGACTTGGGACAGAATTGTCCCTCACTTTCACTGGCCCCACATGTCTGAAGACAGTAAGGAGTTTTGTCGCTCCTGTGTAACCTGCCAAGCCAGTGGCAAAGCAGGTGGCACTACAAAGGCCCCCTGATACCACTACCTGTGGTGGGGGTGCCCTTTGAGAGGGTGGGGATTGACATTGTTGGTCCCATGGATCCCCAAACAGCCTCTGGGCACAGGTTTATCCTGGTGGTAGTGGATCATGCCACCAGGTACCCAGAAGCTATTCCCCTCAGGACCACTACAGCACCTGTGGTGGCAAGGGCCCTCCTGGGAATCTTCTCAAGAGTGGGCTTTCCTAAGGAGGTAGTATCAGACAGGGGTGCTAACTTCATGTCTGGGTACTTGAAAGCAATGTGGAAAGAGTGTGGAGTGACTTATAAGTTCACCACACCCTATCACCCACAATGCAATGGTTTAGTTGAGAGATTCAACAAAACCTTGAAGGGCATGATTAAAGGGCTCCCAGAAAAGCTTAGGCGTAGATGGGACATACTCTTGCCCTGCCTTTTATTCGCATATACGGAGGTGCCTCAGAAGGGGTTGGTTACAGCCCTTTTGAACTTCTGTTTGGCCACCCTGTGAGGGTCCACTGTGCTTGGTGAAGGAAGGATGGGAGTTACCTCTCAAGCCCCCAAAGCAAGATATAGTGGACTATGTACTTGGTCTCCGCTCCAGGATGGCTGAGTACATGAAAAAGGCAACCAAAAACCTTGAGGCTAGCCAGGAACTTCAGAAGGCCTGGCATGACCAAAGGCTGTTCTGACTGTTTACCAGCCAGGACAGAAGGTGTGGAGTGTTGGAGCCAGTGGCCCCAGCAGCTCTCCAAGACAAATGGAGTGGACCCCACACTATTGTTGAGCAGAAGGGTGAGGTCACTTATTTAGTGGACCTAGGAACACCCAGGAGTCCCCACAGGGTTCTCCATGTCAACAGGTTAAAACCATATGTGGACAGGGCAGACATGGGCTTGCTCATGGCTACTGATGAAGGGCAGGAGGAAGAGAGTGACCCACTCCTGACCTGCTCTCACAGAACCCTGACGATGGGTCAGTTGATGGTGTAGCCTTGGCAGGCAGCCTCACTACCCAGCAACAAACTGATTGCAGGCAAGTCCTCAATCAGTTTCGACATATGTTTTCACTGACACCCAGTCAGACCACCTGGTGCACTCATGAAGTGGACACTGGGGACAGTCTGCCTATTAAAAACAAGATTTATAGGCAACCTGACCATGTCAGGGACTGTATCAGGACTGAAGTCCAGAAAATGTTGGAATTGGGAGTAATTGAGCCCTCAGATAGCCCTTGGGCTAGTCCAGTAGTCCTAGTACCGAAACCTCACACCAGTGGTGGAAAAAGAGAGATGAGGTTTTGTGTAGACTACAGGGGTCTCAATGCAGTCACTAGGACTGATGCCCATCCAATACCCAGGGCAGATGAGCTCATAGATACTTTGGCCTCTGCCAAATATCTCAGCACATTTGACCTAACAGCTGGCTACTGGCAGATCAGACTAGCTGATACTGCAAAGCCCAAGACAGCATTCTCAACCCCTAGTGGGCATTATCAATTTGTGGTAATGCCCTTTGGTCTGAAGAATGCACCTGCCACTTTCCAGAGGTTGGTGAACACAGTTCTCACAGGACTGGAAGCCTATAGTGCAGCTTATCTAGATGATATTGCTGTCTTTAGCTCCACCTGGGAGGATCACCTGGTCCACCTCAGGAATGTTTTACAGGCCCTGCAAAAGGCAGGCCTGACTATCAAGGCCACTAAGTGCCAGATAGGGCAGAGTCAGGTTGTGTACCTGGGCCACCTTGTGGGTGGAGGCCAGGTTCAACCTTTGCAGAGCAAGATCCAGACCATCATGGACTGGACTGCTCCCACTACCCAGACTCAGGTGAGAGCCTTCTTAGGCCTGACTGGGTACTATAGGAGATTTGTCAAGGGGTATGGATCAATAGTGACACCCTTGAATGACTTAACTTCTAAGAAAATGCCCAAAAAGGTTCAGTGGACAGTTAGCTGTCAAAAGGCATTTGATGACCTCAAGCAGGCCATGTGCACTGCTCCAATTCTGCAGAGTCCTGATTACTCCAAGAAGTTCATTGTTCAAACAGATGCATCTGAATTGGGGGTAGGGGCTGTACTGTCACAATTGAATGAAGAAGGTCAGGATCAGCCAGTAGCTTTTATTAGCAGAAGGCTGACCCCTAGAGAGAAACGTTGGTCAGCCATAGAGAGGAGGCCTTTGCTGTGGTCTGGGCTCTGAAGAAGTTGAGGCCATACTTGTTTGGTACACACTTCCTGGTTCAGACAGACCATAAGCCCCTCTTATGGCTAAAACAAATGAAGGGTGAAAACCCCAAACTGCTTAGGTGGTCCATTTCCCTACAGGGGATGGACTTTACAGTGGAACATAGGCCTGGGAGTAACCATGCGAATGCAGATGGACTCTCTAGGTATTTCCACTTAGAACATGAAGACTTAACTGGGCAAGGTTAGTTTAATGTCCCTACGTTTGGGGGGGTTGTGTAGGAGAGTAGGATCTGCTTCACATGGGTACCCCCACTTTTTGCTGATGCTTCACTGTTTTTCGACATTAGTCTGGCTGGGGCCCTGCTAATCAGAACCCCAGCCTAGCTGCTTCCTCTCTAAAATGGTTTCCATGTGCCTTAGGCACATCTCTGATTGGGATCTGGAGTGCCCTTATAAGTCCCTAGTATATGGTATACTATGTACCAAGGGCATAGGTACCTCAGAGGCCTGCCAGGGGCTGCAGCATGTATTATGCCACCCCTGGAAGGCCATCCAAACTGACACCACAGGTCTGCTACTGCAGCCTGGGTAAGGTGGTGCATGCACCCCTTACTGTGATATAGGTTACCTATATCACGAAATACATACACACATAGAAACCTATAAGTCACTCCTAAGGCAGGCCTTATCAATCCTAAAGGCAGAGTGCATGGTTCCTATGTGAGAGGGTGCCCCTGCATGAGCAGGGCCCCTCTGCAGCATTCGGAGACCATCTCTGATGCTGTTTGTAGTGCAACCTGACCATATACTCTTAAGCGCATTATATCCTCGCGGTAAAATGCTAACTTTGGAATGGCTGCACCTAAACATGTCGTGTTTGGTGTCAAACATCTTGGAATACTACCCCCCGCCAATCCTGGTGGCGGGGGTAGCATTCCACCCTTCTAGAGGGAAAGACATGTTAACTCTGACGAGTCCGGTAACTTCTTTCCAGAGCCCTGGCATCACAAAATGGATGCTGCTGCCACAGACACGAGTCTGGCCTCCTGCTGCTGGACGAAACTCCGGCAGGGGAGGCCTGGACAATAGGTTTCCTGTCCCAGGGAGGTGTGACCACCTCCCCAGACAGGATAATGTGTATTGGGGCTGGGCGGGAGCACTTTCGGGTGCTTTGAAGTCCTGCACTGGGGGCACATTTGGTGTCCCTGTGCATACCCAGTTCAAACCGGATCAGGGGCTTGCAGCCCCTGCTTTGGCGCGAACTGGACAAAGGGAAAGGGTGTAGCCACCCCTCTGCCCTGACCCACCCATAGGTGGGGCCACAGAGTAGTCCAACCCCTATTTTTAGAATAAAGGTAGGAACCCAGTCCTTAGGACTTTAGATTATACCTGGACGAAACTCTGAAACTGAATCCTGGACCTTCGACGGCTCTACGACAAGATTAGAGGACTGAAGAATCTCCCTTGGGGTCAAGGAGTGACTCCCCTGCTTGGCAGGCACCAAAGAAGCATCTGTCCGGTTCGCATTACTGAAGCTCCGTCGGACGCCGAAGTCATCGCATCACCAGAGGTGGATTCTCAGACTTCCCGAGGCTACCCTGAGTCCCCAGCAAAGCTGAGGCCCGTGGCTATCGTGGGTGACTTGAGACCGTGACCCCTGGACACCGAGCACATTTGCAAGTGCACCATCTTCTGGGTCTCCCAAGAAGTCGTGCTTTGGGCTCCGAGTAGCCCTAGCCTCCAGCACCACCTGCACCGAAGATCACTGGCCCCCACTCCACGAGTGTCCTGTAAGCCAGCTCCACGTGCGGCGTCACGAGGCTCCTTCGTGGTCGCTAGCCCGTTGGCTAGTAGCCCTTAACGAAGGCCAATCTTTTCCTTACTTGGCATCCTGGTTGCTCCAGGCCTGCCCTCACTTACCCTCGCTGGGTGAGTTCCACAGACCTTGCTGGTCTGCACCATCGATGATCTACATCTTACTCAAGACTTGCCGTTGCCAAGGCTTGTTGGGCCCAATCCGGTCACCGACACCTCAGCACTCGACAGACATTGAGCACCAGCCCGAATCCTGCTCCTGGTTGCCGACAACGCCTCCCGGACCTCGTGGCTGAAGAGTCAAGACGACCGTCAATGCACCTGAAGCACTCGACATCGGTGGGCATCTGTCCATCGCCTTCCTGGTCACTGGCTAGTGACCCAGACTCTGTCCCCTCTGCTTTCAGGTTCACCAGAACTCCGATCCACTCTTGGATCCACCCGGACACTTTTCTCTTGGCCGCCAGCAGCACTTTGCAGCAGATCGCCATTCGAATCGGCGACGAAACCCGACCCCGAAAGGCACCTATGCACCCGGCTTCCCTGGGTGAGGTAACACGAGTACTCCGGTGCTCCCATGGGTAGAGACTCTTCAAAGTCCTAGATCTCAAAGGGTTTTGTCCTAGTCCTCTTTTAAGTGTCCCTTTCCTCTATTTTCCCGATCCCGACTTTCTCCATAGAAGTTAACGGCGTATCGCGGTTGTGTATTTACACTGCACGCGTCTCCCGTGGGTCCCCTGTGTCACTACCTTGGGTGGTTCCTTGTGGTCCAAGCACTTCTAGAGGCTCTAGGCCTAGTGTCTAGTTCAGTCGTGGTTCGCATACCACTTTATTGGTATATGGTTTGGCACGCCCCTAGGGCCCAAACGTGTATTTGTGCTATTACTGTGATTTAAGATCTTATAACCTATGTACTTGAACTCTAGCCTCATAAAGAGACTAGAGGGGTGTGTTTAGTAATAAATACATATATTTTGAATATATACCTGGTGTGGTGCTCTTTCATTTGGTCACTCAAGAGATTATAGACTGGTAAAACAAGCTGCTTTACATTCCTTCAAGACTTAGCCTGAAGGCTGCTCTCCATAGCTACCACTAGGATAGCTTTCAATAAGGTTGTCTTTAACCTATCTACCATAAGAGTCGATTTGGACTGGTGCAAGGTGCCCACTATAATTAGTGGACAGCATATGCCAGGCCAACTTCTCCACAGTTACTTTATGGATTACTTTTCTAACCACAGGACTGGATCCTAGATTCAGTCCTGGGACATCTCCTGTAAACAGTTGAGTAAAAGCGTTTTGGTTACAGTAGTGATTTTTAAGGAATATTATTGTATTTTAAAAGTTGACACTTAGAAACTTTTTCACATAGAATCACCAATGTTATACTATGGGAGAAAAAAAAACTTAGCAGGTAAGTAGTGTTATCGTTACTTTTTCTTACTCAGTGGTGGATCCTGGATCCAGCACTGGTGCATCTCCTGTAAACAGTTGAAAGAATGCGTTTAAGTCATACAGGCGATTTTTAAGGAATATTTGTAGTTTGTGAAAATCGACACTTTGAAACTTTTCTGCTGAAAACCAGACAATGGATTCCTATGGAAGGAAATACAAGTTACTGGTAAGTACGGTTAGAATTACTTTTCAGGGTCAGTGCTGGGCTAAAAGATGAAGCACTGGGTTCTCTCCTGATAACAGGTGAGTAAATCGGAATTCATAGTTCGGCTGATTTTAGAGGAATATTATAAAGTTCCAAAACTCCACACTAAGAAGAATTTCCAAGTGAAACCAGTCAATATTAGCCTATGGAAGGAAATTCAAGTTACTGGTAAGTACGGTTAGAATTACTTTTCAGGATCTGTACTGGGCTCAAAGATGCAGCACTGAGGTCTCTCCTGATAGCAGGTGAGTAAATCAGAATTCGTAGTTCGGCTGATTTTAGAGGACTATTTGCACAATGGTGAAGGAAGGGGGTGGGGCCTGAGGTGACATGTCTGCAAACACGCCCTGTGGCGCGTTTTAAGTTGGAGAATTAATTCCTCCTCAATCCCGAGAGACCCTAGTGGCCAACTAGCCCACCAGATACCTCCAGTATGCGCCAGAGAGCTGCGTTGTAGAGAGGTGTTCAGAGGCCATTCCCCTTTTTACAACACTCTGCAACGCAGCTCCGTGGTGCTTACTGGAGGTACCTGGTGGGCTAGTTGGCCCCCAGGGACCCTCAGGATTGAAGGGGATTTAATTCCCCATCTTAAAACGCGCCACCGGGCCTGTTTGCACACATGTCACCTGAAGCCCCGCCCCCTCCCTTCACCACTGTGCAAACGCTGCCCATGGCATGTTTTAAGTTGGGGGATTAAGTCCCTTGAATCCTGAGGGTCCCTGGGGTCCAACTAACCCACCAGGTACCTCCAGTAAGCGCCACAGAGCTGCGTTGCAGAGAGGTGTAAAGGGGCGTGGCCTGGACCACCTCTCTGCAATGCAGCCCCCTGGCGCATGCTGGAGGTTCCTGGTGGGCTAGTTGGCCCCAGGGACCCCAGTATTGAAGGGGAATTCATTTCCCAACTTAAAACGTGCCACAGGGCGCGTTTGCAGAGTGTTGCTGGGAGGGCCGGAGCCTCGGCACGATCGCGTGTTTTTTGTTTTTTGGAAGGGGGCTGTGTGGCCCCTCTTCTTTTACTTTTTGGGCCCTGGGGACCCCATTCCCCAGGGCCTGACCCCTTTTTAAATTAAAACAAAAAAAAATTAACGTGAAGGGGGCCGCGTGGGCCCCCCTCCCGTGGCCAATTCCGGCCCCGGGGACCCCATCCCCGGGGCATGGCCAAATATATATTTTTGTTTATGGAGGGGGCTGCGTGGCCCCCTCCTGAGGCCTCTACTGGCCCCGGGGACCCCATCCCCGGGCGGCCTTTATTTTATTATTATTTTTTTAAATGTTTTAATTATGGGGAGGGGCCACGTGGCCCCCCTCCCAGGCCACTACTAGCCCCGGGGACCCCACGGTCCCGCCGGCTCCCCACGTCCTGCGGGAGCCGGCATTGCTTTTCCACATGGGGAGCTGCTAAGATGCAGCTCCCGTGTGGAAAAGCAATCTGCTTTGGTTTTGGAAGAGAGAGCAGGTATCCTGCTCTCTGTTCCAAAACCAAGCAGTTTACTATGACAGGACGGGAGCCGCGAGGCTCCACCCTGCCATAGCAAACTACAGTGTCCCGGGGGTAGGCACCCCGGGACACTGCAGGAGCCGGCCCTGGGGGTGGCGGTCCCAGGGCCATCAAGGGCTCCAGGAGGGGGCCACGCGGCCCCCTCCTTCACATGCACAGCCCCGGGAGGTGGTGGTCCCGGGGGCTCGGGGGTCTATTTCGGACCCCCAAATTAGCATTTTTTTTTAGTGCCCCGGGGAGGTGGCAGTCCCCGGGGCGTGTAGGGGGGCTTGAGCCCCCCCACACAGGTATTTTATTTTTTTAAAAAGAAGCCCCGGGGGGTGGCGGTCCCCGGGGCTTGGGGGGGCCTTAGAGGCCCCCCCATATAATTATTAATAAACCCCGCATGCCCCCGGGGGCCAATTAACCACAAAGCGCGGGAGTCCGCGCTTCGTTTTTTTTTTTTATCGGCAGGATCTGCGCACCCAGTGCGTTTTTTGCCGATTTAAAAAAAAATAATAATAATTTTTGGGGCCCTGGGCAGTCCTAGGGGGTCAGGGTGTTTCTACCCTGCCCCCTTTTTGCGTTTTGCGCACTTGTTTTACTGCTTTCTTGTTCCTCGGTTCTACCGAGGAACAAGATGGCTGCCAACACTTCCTGGTTTGGAGTGTTGACAGCCAATTAGCATGCAGCTCGTGGTCGGGAGGGTGCACGGATCCACCGCGGCCATAGATATCGAAAATTTTATTTTGGATTTTCTCAGCAACTACTGAACGGATTTACACCATTTTAAAAAAAGGTGCTTTCTGAACCAAGCACTACCTTTTTGCCAAATTTGGTGTAATTCCGTTCAGCAGTTTTTGCTGTAGCCTTGCATAAAGTTTCCTATGGGAAATTGATTTTTTCACTCTTAATTTTTGAATTTCTCCGCAACTACTGAACAGATTTACACCATTTAAAAAAAAGGTCACTTTCTGAACCAAGCGCTACCTTTTTGCCAAATTTGGTGTAATTCCGTTCAGCAGTTCGGGCTGTAGCCGTGGCTAAAATTTCCTATGGGAATTAACATGGAGAAAACATGTTTTGGGATCCCCCTTTTTTCTCTGCCTCAGCTTGATGAATCACCCCGAAACTTTCAAGACAGGAGCGAACCGGAGCGCCCCACTAGTTTTGAAAATTTCACGATGATTCGTCAAACGACGCCAAAGTTATTGGGAATAGAATGTTACGTATTTCCTATGGATAATAGGTCCTAACTATAACTATCTACTGGCAGATAATATATATCCTCAACATGCCTGCCCGTATTTAGAACAAGCACCAAGACGCTCGGGCTCACTTACAAAAGACAGTTTATTTCCTACACAGGTACCACGTTTCGATCGCAGCCGCGATCTTCGTCAAACCGTTTTCTCTTTCATTGCCTCATTACTTCATACAATTTCCTGACATCATTGCAGTTGCCTTTTTTTTCAAACTTTTTTTCAAACTTTTAGAGTGACAGTGCCATACAAAGGAGTTAAAGTGCATCATGCATAGTGCAAAACATTAACATCTTTCAGTTGACATTCATAAGCAGAGCACGAAATAAGACAGATAAAGTGACAAGTGTCCGTGAAGTCAATAATCAAGGAGACTCCTATATTGCTCATCATACGCTGCTCGAAAATTATTTCATATATATACACAATCATATATGAAAAATATAAAAAGAAGGCATTTACGAATTTTACTGATACCTGATCAGCTTTTTGAATTCAACCAATTAACTTTACAAAAAGCTGAACTGAGGAGAATTTACCAAGAAAATGAACAAAGGTTCCAGGCAAGTGCCTTATCTGTCAAAATCATTTTCTTATTACTTCCATCCCCAAATGGCTCTGTATCCTTATTTAGCATCATCTACAATATAATGCATGTGCAAATTTGCATCAACAGTACTACTGAAAATGTGCAAATCCGCAACTTTTTAACACAACATCCTTGTCCTTTAAAGTGCATGTGCAAAAACCAATACATTAACGTCAGGATTAAAAAAGAGATACGTATTGAAATCATCATATGGATCAGATAGGGAGTATTCAGATTATGTGTAAAATTGAGTACATATTTTTAGTAGAGTCTGGCCTTCTAAAATACATTGTTATTACAGTTGTCATACATCGGAAAGTGGGACTCATTTTACAAATGTATATGCATGTCTTCTTTGGTGTTGAGATCATTTGGAATTCTCGAATTGAACCGTATTATGTATCTGGATTCAAGTTGCCTCAAATATCTTTCTCTATTGCCCCCTCAGAGCCTCACTGGCACTTGATCCAGTACAAAATATTCTAAATCATTGAGATTACTATTATGGGTCAATTCGAAATGTCTCGCCACTGGGTAAGTTTGGTCCTTGTTCCTAATGGCTCTAATGTGTTGCAACGCTCGCTGATGTGCACGGAGTATGGTGCTCCCAATGTACAGCTTTTGGCAACTGCATCTTAACACATATATTGAATATTCACTTCTACATGTGAGCGGCTTCGTGATCTTCCATTTTTTGTCCCCAAAGGGTAAAGGTACCTCTGTGGTATTAGTACCGTAGGTGCACGCTTTGCATTTGTGGCACCGTCTGAATCCTTTCCCCCACTAAGCTAGTCTCCTGTTGTTTTATGCCCGGACAATTGATCACCAGGTCTTGTCTCATCGATCTGGCCTTACGAAATGTAATGAGGGGTTTCTTATGTAGTTTGGGTCCTGAGATAGGATCACTGCATAATAAATGCCAATGTTGTTTAAAATTACTTGTATTTTTGATGTTGCACATCGTAGCTGGTAATAAAACAACATTTCTGTTCAGCTATATCTAGTGTTTTGTCTTTCGTTCTTTCAGTAAAAATCAACTGTGCCCTCGATTTCAAATTGGCCTTACGTTTCGCCTCTTCTAAAATGGCCATATTGTAGCCCCTTGCTTTGAATCTCCGTGTTAGGGCTGACTGGGCTTCAGAAAGCTGTTCGGGATTACTGCAATTTCTTCTCATTCTGAGATTTTCCGCATAGGGAATACTATTTTTAAGTTTCGTGGGATGGAAGTTCTGTTTATGAAGCACAGTGTTTTCAGCTGTACTCTTTCTAAATGTCTTGGTTTGTATCCTTCCATCTGCCACGTATACAGATAAATCCAAAAACTGCACTTCCTGGTCACTGAGATGTGCAGTAAATTGTAAATTTAACTTATTGGTATTTATACTTTCAACAAATCTTTCTGCTGAAGATTTGCAGCCATGCCACAAGACAAATAAATCGTGAATGTAGTGTGACCAAATATTACATTCTCAGATATTTCTCTTGCGTACTCATTGGCGAGCACCTGCTCCTCCCACCTCCCATATGCAAATTCGCATAGCTGGGGGCAAAGCAGGTGCCCATCGCAGTACCCCGCAGTTGCCGATATAGTTCCAAACCGAACATAAATATATTGTTACGCAAACACCATCCTAACATGCACATCAGCATTTCAGTGTGTTTGTACAGCTACAAAGGTCGCGAGCCTAAGAAATATTGTATTGCATTCATACCATCTGAGTGGGAGATGCTCGTATACAGAGACAATACGTCTAACGTAATCATTATGAGATCCTATTCCCACTCTACATCATAGATTTTTTTAAGGAAATCTCCTGTGTCTCTCGTATACGAGCTAAGATTTTTCATGTAGTCTTGGAGGAAATAATCCAAATATTTGGAGGTGTTCTCAAATAAACTCCCTATGGCCGAGATTATAGGTCGGCCAGGTGGTATATTTATGTTCTTATGAATCTTAGATATAAGATATAAAATGGGAGTGACCGGGGCATTTATTTTGAGGAACTTGTATTCTGCTTGGGACAAGAGAACTGATATTTGCCAATTCAGTAGATCTGCATGGTATTCCATTGTCACATTATCCAAACAGCCCTTATCTATCTTCGAATAACACAGATTGTCATTTAGCTGATTGAGAGCCTCTTCTTGATACATGGTGAGGGGCCAAAGCACAATGCTGCCTCCTATATTGGCCTATCTCACCACTATATCAGGACGTAGTCGTAACTTAGTCATCAGGCTTTTATATCCTATAGATGATCTGTATATATATCTATCTATATATATGTGTGTGTGTGTGTGGTTATAATTAAGATTGTGTTTCCATAGGAAATGTGCTTACATGATATAAACAAAATATAGGTGATGTAAAACAAGGATCTGCTGATTTAACAAAAGGTGGTATGAATGCCCAAAGGAAAAAACACAACTCTTGGTTAGTGAATACAAGTTAAATAATGGTGGATAGTATTAGCCCAAAGCCCAGTGAAACAATGCCATGATGAGAAACAGGAGAGTCCAGATGATCTAAATTACCTTACATTAGAAAACACTCAACATGGGATTTTGTATAAATATGACAAGACTCTCAAACATATCTGTGCCTATGTTATAATTATATAACTTCATCTAAAAGGCAATTTATACACATGTACATACATATATGAATTTAACAGTTTAAGAGAAAGTGCTAAAGGAAGCACTCACAATTTCTCTAAAAATTTCCTTTGCAAAATGTGGCGCAAACTCTTTCTATGAACCATTTTTCAAAATATGCGGGGAACAGTGATAACTACAAAATGAGTGCCTGTCAGATTTAATCTGATCCAATGTAGCAGTGGAAGGATAGTCTAAGGGAATTTAATTGTTTACATGGAGCCTATATTTATAGCTATTCAACAGGTCTTCAATCATAACAGGGTTCTGTTAGACCAGGCCCTTTTTGCAGGTCACCCCCAGATTTTTGCTTTCTGTTGCTGAACCAGATTTTTGGGAGTTATGACTCTTTTTCCCTGCTAACCAGTGCCAAAGTGCTTGTGTTCTCTCACTAAAACATGGCACAATTGGCATCTACCTGATTGGTACATTACATTTACTTGTACGTCCCTAGTAAATGTATTGCAAGTACCCAGGGTCTGTAAATAAATGCAATTGGTGAGCTGCAGGACTCATTGTGCCACCCACCAAAGTAGACTTTTAAAGCATGACTCAGGCCTGCCACTGCAGCAGGTAGAGCAGTTTTAAACTGCCATTTTCACCTGGCCAAATAAACCTTTTACCAGGCCTAATCCTTCCTTCTTAATACTTATAAGTCATCCCTAAGGTAGGCCCTAAAGGATGATAGGGTAGGGTGCACTGTAGTTAAAAAGTAGGACATGTGTACTTACATTTTACATGCCCTGGCAGTGAATAAACATCTAAAGTCATTTTTTACTGTTGTAAGGCCTATCTTTCCCATTGACAAACACTGGGTTACCTTATTACATTTAATTTGTGCTAACTTTATATTAGGAGCAGATAGAGATATGATCGTTGCACTCAAATCAATTGTAATTTAAAATCCTCTTTAATGGTGAAGTCGTATTTTAAGTTACAATTTTGAAAATGCCACTTTTAGTAAGTTGGCATTTTCTTGTTCCAATGTACTGCACCTTTCTTCCAGTTTTTAGTGTCACATGCCTGTGAATGGCTCTACTTTTGGAGTTAGTGGGTTGAGGGCCGACTACAGCAATGGTAGCACCCGGTGCGACAATCTTTTTTGGCACTCACCCCCCTCATATGACGTCCTCCTTCACTACTACCTGGGAAAAGTACCCCTCATCTCTCCAAAGCCCTTCTCTCAAATACATTTCCTTTGTTTTAGAGTGCTGCAAAAGGCTGGCTTCACTATTCCACTCAGCTATCCACATAAAATACAGATCTGTTCTTTGCAGCAGGCATATTACCTTCTGCTCTACTTTAAGGTGAATCAAAATCCCATCTCTCTCTCTCTAGCAGGAATATTAAGCACAATAGTTTTCATGACATTCATTTTTATTGCTGCCTGAAAGCTGGATGCAGAAGGAACTCTGCAGCAGGTGATTTTAAATTGAATGTTATTACTAAACACAGTGCCCCCCCTGAGGTCAGTACCACCTTCCCCCAGGTCAGCGCCCAGTGCGACTGCATCGTTCACACCACCCTAAAGCCAGCCCTGTGTGTGTTGCTTTAAGTCAGTGAGACAAAAGGGGCTTAGATGTGGACATAATGGGTCATCCTGGCAGGATGACTTGGGAGGCGCTATACCCAGCCGCACTCACACTTCATAGGTCTTTGCCTACAGTACACACAAAGCAACCTAAAAACCAGGCCTACTCTGCATTTTTTCATCACAGACAGTTTGAAGCCTTGACCACTGGAAGAGAAGGAACATTCCAGAACCAGTTGCGGCGGTAGGACAGGGAGTCACCCCACACAAAGGCTTGCACCAGGTTTAACAATTAGACCTCCAAAGTCACTCATCAGAACACTCCTGGACCTGTGGAAGTTCCAGAAACAGGACAGCCCTCCTGCCAAAGAACTGCCTTGCTGTTTGACGGACCACCTTGATGTCTAAAAAGAAGAATTGGACCTGATTTCCTTTAAACTTTAAACCAGGGTGCCCAGAGTGACCCCAAGGGTCAGAGGCCGACCTCCTGTGTGTGCCAGAGGGACACAACAAGTTTCAGAGGCCTCCCTGCAACTGCCCAGCTGACCTGCTGCAACTGGACTTGTCTGAATCCTGCTGCTCGCCTCTGATGGAGTTCTGATCTTCAATTGGTGCCCCACAGATCCTGTACCGTAGGCTGGCATCAGTGAGAGGTTCTCCTAAGAGAAAAAGGAGAAATTCCTGAAGTTTGGGATCCTTGTGACAGAGAATGGGCTTTTTCAAAGCCAAAACTCTGTTGATCTTGAAGACCGGCAAAGCCAGACCCACATTTCATGCAACAGCAATAACAGCTCACAAAGATCGCAAACATGAAGATACAGCTGCAGCCATGCACACCGCTGGACTGCCTTTTCGTGCTACAGTGGAGAACTTCTGCAATGCCCAACCTGCTCTTCGCGCTACAGCTACAACCACTCACACCCTCAGCCTCCTCCTTGCAGCCTCCCCCACTGCAAATGGAACTCTTGGCACCGGACTTAGAAGGTAAATTTTCAGCTAGACTAACCTATTTCCTGTATATGTCCCCTTACTCCATTGCAGTCGGCCTGAGCTTTGTGACTCTCTCCTGGTCTAGCACGATCATATGGCTGCGAGTGGGACTTTGTGTTTTTAGGTGATATTTTCACTTAAACCTTTACTATTCAATATCTCAGGTTTTTGCCTTTCTGGTATAATTTTATTTAATAAAATGTACAAAATCTTTCAAAATTAGTTTTGGATTTTTCTTGTGTTGTGTTTTCACTTTATTACTGTGTGTGTGCTTCATAAATATTTTGCACATTGCCTCTAAGTTAAGACTGACTGCTTTGTACCAAGCTACCAGAGGGTTAAGCACAGGTTAATTTAGTGACTGTTGTGGTTCACCTTGTCATGATTGAGGTTGTTATCTGAGTGGTTCTTCCACCATCCTCAACCAAAAACCCTATTTCATAGAGGTTCCCTTATCAGTAAAAGCTGAGCCCATCTGATCGTATGGCTTCCAGGAGCAAATGCTGTGGTATTTTGTTGTAAACAGTCAAGCCAGACAATTTTCACATTTCAAGAGTCCTCTTACAGGACATATATCCAAAGTTTATGACTAGCGGTATTGTTTGTTATATTGGGGTTATAAGCCTGGACCAACCTGTTTTTCAGACTTAAAAGCAAATATAGGGGTATATTTACAAATAAATGGCGCAGGATGGCATGGCACTGCAAGCAATTTAGCAGCACTGTACTGCATCATTTAAAAAATGCAGAGATGCACCGCATTTACAAGAATGCGGCACACCCCTGTTTTTTCCTTGTTCAAGTGCTCAAGAAAGCTTCATATCACCAACACAGACACGCTTGCGCCATGGTGCAAGGTTGCCTGCATTGCAGGGATGATCCCCTGCAACTCAGGCACCCCTGCACCATGGTGTAAGGGTGCCTGCATTGCAGGGAATCATCCCTGCAACACAGGCACTCTTACACCATGCTGCAAGGGTGTCTGTGTTGCAGGGTTGATTGTTTATGTGCAGGAAGGTTCTCCTTCCTGCACATAAACAATCATTAATGGCGATTTGCTCCTTCTATGTGTGCTGCAGAATGCAGCACACATGGAAAGGGCAAGAATGAGGACAAATAAAAGTATTTCTCCTCGTTGCGCCAATCTTATGCCTGCTTTTCAGAGGCATTCGTTTTTGGCGCTGCCACAGATTTACACATCCTTGTAAATCTGGGGCTGTGTCAAAAAGCAAAGGGTGTTTCAGTGGAACACCCACAGCAGCACCCATTGCATGCCCCTTTCATGGAGATACCTGCATGAAAGGTTATGATATTTCCAAAGCGGTGTTAAGCCACGCACAGTGGCTTAACGCTGCTTTGTAAATATAGTGCAGGGCATTGCGCCACCGGAGGATCCTAAAAAGTGACTCTCTGGTGGCGCAATCCCCTTATAAATATGCCCCATAGTTTCCTTGCTCTACAAGATTTTTGCAATGTCTACCAATACATGAAATAATCTTATTTTTTAGATCAGTTCCTGCTTACACGCAAGAACTGGCTCAAGGGACGGTTGTCACGAAAGCTCCTCGGATGATAGCCAGTTAAGTAAAGCAATGTGTTTTGATTAGCTCCTCTTTGGTAACGTGTATCATTACTCAGTTGGTTATTCTAACTATTCGTATCCAATGTCAGCTTTGTATTGCGTGTCCCGCCACGCATGAATTTCTTTTAACATTTCTTATGATCCACTGCAAATGGAAAAAATATCATGAATGCACCCTGTCCAATTTCCTCATGTTGCGATTGAATGGACTACTGCCAATTAAAATACATTTTGCTTCAAAACAACACATACGCGAGTTTGCCATCCTCAGAGAAAAGTTTTATTCCATTGCTGTATGCTCTAGAGCTCGCCAGAAGTCCATCCATATTAAGTGACCACAGAACCTGGGAATTCCTCCATCTACTTCAATGTAGGCCATAAATCTGTGGTGATGTTTGATGTCAGCAAGTCATGCTGACCACAAATCAATGCAGGCGTCAAAGGCATTAGTTTGCAATTATCCTCTCTCTTCAACACATTCAGCTTACTCCATTCAGAATACCACATGGATCAGAAAGTTAAAGGAACATTTAGACAATTGAATGCGGTTTATTCTGGCCTCCAAAGTAACCGACAGCAGTAATGCAACAATTACAGATTCAGACAACTGCACTATGCGTTATTCTCTAAACAAAAATAAAAAGCCAGTTAAGGCCAACTATGGAATCATTACACTGGCTACCTGAGAGAATCAAATTCAAAATTCCATGTACTGAGCACAAAGCATACTGGGAGATAACCCTGGAGCACACAAAAAAAACCTGCCCCAGCTATATCCTCACCAGGAGCCCCTATTCAGCTACATTACACCAAATTACTCAACAAACCTTCAAAAGATTAAAATATAGAGGTAGATCTAAAGCCCAAAGTTATAATAAGCATTGACTCTCACCGTGATATATTCAAATTTCTTTATCCAGTTATACAGGTAAAACCATAAACAACATAAGATATCATTGAAATTAACATACAGGTTATCCTAGTCGAACACATTCATATTTGATACAAGAACCCAACTGCCTTTGATTGCTGTAACTCTTTAAGATGAGGTTGTCTGACTTCCCTTCGAAAAAAATACAGACTTGTTGGGTGAGAGATACTGGATAGAGGACATGCCCAACATCTACTTGGACTCTATTATCTACTATTGCTTACTACTTGACCTGTAACAAATTCCATAAAGTACTCTGATAGCGCCACAAGAGCATGTGCAGGTATGTGTAAAACTCCTAAATAATAAAATAAATACTGTAACTCGACTCAGCCACTGGACCTCCTCGAGTCCTATAGCTCCATGTTAAGGCCCTTTAGCAAGCATTTCTCCTCAACATCCCCCCCCCAGCTTTATGTATTGGGTAGAAGCCCAGCACTGCAGAACTACAAGACATACTTTTCAGCACCTTCACAATCAATTTCCACTCAATCTACCTAAACATTTTCCACCAAAACATGCTCAGCCACTTACCTGCAGGCAATCATCTAATCTGTTTCCTTCATATTAATTTTGCAGCAACAGGCACTGCCCTGCCACCCTCACAGGCACAAAAAACATAAGGCATGCTGGCCTTTTTACAGTTTGGTGGACTGGGTTTTACTCCGTATGGGAGATGGAATGAAGTACTCTGTCACCCTGATGGAGTCCCCACTTGCTAAATTGTGAGATGTCCACCAGCCCAGCGGACATTTCTAAAATCGGCAGGAACTGCCATCATGGCAGTTCCTGTCAATGCTTTCTACGTTTCACTGATGGGTCCGTCAATATGACAGAGCCATACAGCAAACTTATGATGTTGTTTTTATTTTCCAAAGTGGGATTTTGCCTTAAAACTATTTAAAACAATCAATGCCTCCTTGCCATGAGAGATTCTCCCATGACGAGGGAGGCATTTTGCAGTTTTCACTGCTCATTACTGCCAGGGTACAGACAGTGAAAACTGGCCATGTGTTCGCCCACTCTAAATTGGATGGGAGGACATTTGGCCAAATCTTCACCGGCCCATACTCCGTCTGGCCATCAGAGGTATATATCGGCAGTGGAGAGAGCATAGTCTCCACAGTCGAAATAATGAAGGTCTGTCTGACTCTAAATGAGGCAGATGTACCTTCAGTTTGACGGAGAAGGTACTTCGTAACCATTGCGATGGAGTACCCTCTCCCCAGACTCTAAATTGGGACAATAGTCTTCTGACCCTTTCCTGCACTCCCCTGTAGAGAAATTGTCCCTAAATTCTAATGGTAAGTACATAGAAAAAAACAATGGGTCAATGCAATTTTGGCTCTTCTGTTGTGATTCCAGCTGTACAGCTGTTTTAGAAAACAATAGTTCTTATGTGGCCAAAAAGGTCCAAAGAAAAGGCAGTGTCAGAATTAGGGACAATGCGCTTGAGTCGAGATTGATAATGAATATCTCAGGGAGCGATAAGTAACATGAACGGACATGTAAATCAAAATAACGTTTGTTATTTATTTTATGAGAATATGCATGAGAAAATTCAGGTGCTCACATAGGAAAGTGACAACAAGCGTGAAGTGATAAGTGGGGGTGACTTTAAAATATAAACATCGCATTGACAACATATAGAAGAACTCCTAATGAATAAATTATACAAAGTGTACAGAGTTCTTGTTGTAGGGGTCGACGGCGTTTCGATCTCAGCTATTCAAGATCATCTTCAGAGCATAGCAATAGTGAGCAAGCTGGATCTATAAGAGATATTACATATGATATAGTAGGGTCCCTGGATAATCATTTATATTATACTTAAAATAGTGAAATGGTGCTCCCAGTGAACAATTATTCGAGGTGGAACCTCTTATTATTCAATGCAGGTAAGAATTACTGTCATTCCTATTTTAAATAGTGAGACAAGGTTGTCTGAGAAAAGAAGACTCAATATTTTTATATTTAAAAGACCTTAAACCATAAGGTACTGCCATACTAGATCAGAGTCATGTGTTTTAGACATAATAAAATATGTCACAGGTTATGGCCAGTGTAGCAAGAGCGAGTGATTAATGACAGGAAGAAGCGCGACAAAAAGTGGAAAGGAAAGGCTTAAAACTTACTCAAAACCGGGTGGTGCCGGGGAGCGAGAAATGAAGCAGAGTGCCGCAAGGGGCATGAAACCCTGATACTTGAAGCAGAGGGCGTGGGACTATTCCAACTGTGACTGGCGTCCGCCAGTGAAGGTACTGACTAAGGGAGAAGGAACAATTTATTAAGGACTAGTTGAGGCTTGAAGGTGGGGAAAACAAGACTGAGAAGTTTTTGCACTTACGGAGATATGTAGCGCGTAATTGGAACATTTACTTGGAGCTGCACAAGGAGAGGCCGCTTATTCCGGCGTCATCCGAACCAAAACAGATTGGAAACCACAATTTGGTTCATCGGGTCAAGGCTGCAATGCGAAGTGCGATTCTTCGGTTGCCGATTATCTAAATAAATTAAGCGAAGTTAAGGCAGTAAATCCCTGGGGGGGGAGAAGGGAGGGCGCTCTATATTACAGAGGGGTCATGGTGTCACTTACTTTCTAATCAGGACTGCATTAGTTAGCCTGACAGCGAAGAGCTGAGCTGTGTGTCCTGCTTCTCCGGAGGGCGTGCTGAATGTGAGAGGCTGGGGCAGTGTGTTCAGTCAGGTATAAAAAGCCACCGGTGAAAGCATTCAGCTGCTCAATTAGCCTTGGGGGTGTGACTAATTTACTCCGGCTGAGCCTAATTAGCTACGCCTGGGCCAAGCAAGAGGTGTTAACCCTGTCTTAGCCTTGCAGAGTAAAGAGAATAAGGAAGGGTGAAAAAAGACTGCAAGGCAGCTGTGAATCACGGAGGAAACACTGAGTAAAGTTTAGAAGAAGAAAATGTATTTTCACACTGACAACAATGTACTTAAATTAATGCACTTAACTTGGAAACAAACAAATATATTTTTAAACACCATGACCCCTCTGTAATATAGAGCGCCCTCCCTTCTCCACCCCCCCATGGACTTACTGACTTAACTTCACTTAATTTATTTAGATAATCGGCAACCGAAGAATCACACTTTGCATTGCAGCCTTGACCCGCTGCACCACATTGTGGTTTCCAATCCATTTTGGTTCGGATGACGCCGGAATAAGCGGCCTCTCCAAGTAATTGTTCCAATTACGCGCTACATATCTCCGTAAGTGCAAAAACTTCTCAGTCTTGTTTTCCCCACCTTCAAGCCTCAACTAGTCCTTAATAAATTGTTCCTTCTCCCTTAGGCAGTACCTTTACTGGCGGATGCCAGTCACAGTTGGAATAGTTCTACGCCCTCCGCTTCAAGTATCAGGGTTTCATGCCCCTTGCGGCGCTCTGCTTCATTTCTCGCTCCCCGGCACCGCCCGGTTTTGAGTAAGTTTTAAGCCTTTCCTGTCCACTTTTTGTCGCGCTTCTGCCTGTCATTAATCACTCGCGCTTCAACTGTTTCACATGGATGACACCTTACCTCTAACTCTTGCTACACTGGCCATAACCTGTGACATATTCTATTATGTCTAAAACACATGACTCTGATCTAGTATGGCAGTACCTTATGGTTTAAGGTCTTTTAAATGTAAAAATATTGAGTCTTCTTTTCTCATTCTCAGACAACCTTGTCTCACTATTTAAAATAGGAATGACAGTAATTCTTACCTGCATTGAATAATAAGAGGTTCCACCTCGAATAATTGTTCACTGGGAGCACCATTTCACTATTTTAAGTATAATATAAATGATTATCCAGGGACCCTACTATAACATATGTAATATCTCTTATAGATCCAGCTTGCTCACTATTGCTATGTCCTGAAGATGATCTCGAATAGCTGAGATCGAAACGCCGTCGACCCCTACAACAAGAACTCTGTACACTTTGTAGAATTTATTCATTAGGAGTTCTTCTATGTGTTGTCAATGCGATGTTTATATTTTAAAGTCACCCCCACTTATCACTTCACGCTTGTTGTTACTTTCCTATGTGAGCACCTGAATTTTCTCTTGCATATTCTCATAAAATAAATAACAAACGTTATTTTGACTTACATGTCCCTGTTCATATTACTTATCGCTCCCTGAGATATTCATTATCAATCTCGACTCTAGCACATTGTCCCTAATTCTGACACTGCCTTTTCTTTGGACATTTTTGGCCACATAAGAACCATTGTTTTCTAAAACATTAGTCTACCCCAGGTTCACTTATTGGGGTCCCCTTGTTTTCCTTACTTCCAGCTTTACAGCAGCACAATCAGAGTTTTTCCAGTCTCCAGTGCCCAATAATATCAGCAAAAATTGCTATTGTTCACAAAAATAAATTGCATTCTACTGTTTCCTTTTCAAATCATATAATTGCCCTCAACGCTAATCATAAATAACAGACAGAAATGACTCTGAGGTGCATATCTCCTATCAAGAACATGCAACGAGGACATGGTCTAAATCGAAATCTGCCCCACCCCTTTTCATGCACAGGTCAGCTTCACTTCTCATGTTGCATGTTCACAAAAGTTTTGTGTTACCTACAGTAGGAATCTCTAATTGCTGTAAGCCCCATATACTGTCAGAGCTATGCACATTGGAGTTATGTAGGAAAGAATGAATTTGTCCATGAGGTCAAGAATATTCAATTCCATTCTATTTCTGTGTTTCTGTTTTCAAAAGGCTCCTGAATATAAATGCTGTTGATCTAAATGGCAAGAAAAGATACTCCTGGAAAGCAACATTGTGGTAGTGTATACAAAGTCAGAAAAAAGAAAAAGCAATAAATGCCAGCATTGATGTTGCACCGCAGACATGGAGTGGCACAGACAAGTCTGCTAATTAAAAATTAGAAGATATAATGCATGCATAAAACTGCATAGCAGTTGCTAATAGTTCTCAAATATTCATGACTCTTGACAAATCTATGCAGATAAATCATGAAAACCTCAAGCCACCTACATGTGCAAAAATATACCACAATGCATCTCAGACCTTATCAATTATTTCTTAGTGAATACCATTTAAGAAAGTTTCCTGTTCATCATACTTTATTTAAATGTGGCCAACAGAGATTAACAAATGAATTAGAAGTTTGCTATATTTTACTGCCATCCCAGAATCAATGTGAGGCATGGGCATAATGTTCTGCCACATATGGCTTGAACAGGAAGTCATCAAGTAAAAGAAGTGCATTTGACACATATATTAATTGACAATTGTGCTGCTGCGAGAGAGGCTGTCACTTCTTTCCAATCCAGCAACTCGGTCTCTCCTCAGACATCTGCTTTCAGGTATCGACTAACTGAATGTATGCAGAAGAGACGTGGGTGCTGCAGTGCTGTATCTATCTCCCTTGCTGAGCCCCCCACAAACCTGAGGGAACTAGAAGAAAGTGAGAGACGCTGTGCTACTTTTCTACTTTGCATGTCTCTCGTGGGCCTGCAAAGACTCAAAGAAAGCACGGAAATTGGTGCCTGCCATAAGTAGTGGTTCTGTCAGGGGGAGAAGGTTTGGGTGACGGGAGGTGGCTGCTGGTGTAGTGCATTACTTTTCTGTGTGATTGGGATGGTCGACCTGAGGAACGTGGGGTAGGAAGGCAGGAAGATGTTCTATGTGACATTAACTTGAGCACGGTTGGAACATGGGAGAGCATCCGGAGGAAGATATGATTTTTGTGTAAAAGTGTGTAAGAAGAAATGTGCTTCTGTTTGACCCTCATTCTCAGACCATGAAGTCGTAAACTTCAAGGACACAAGGAAGGAATGAGGGAATTGGGTTTGGGTGACAGGGCAACCCTTGTTGAGTCATGTCTCTTTTCCTTCTAAGAAATACTCTTGCTTTGTTGAATATTAAGCATGATACTTCCCTGTAAGAGTACAGCAGGCCCATTTCCAAAATGGCTACATGCTGATCTCGGTGCTAAACCTTTGAAGAGAGAGGTAAGTGAGAAGAAGGTGTGTGTCTAAGCCAAAAGTCGTGTTTCAGCTTATGAGAACATACAAGACTTTCCACATTCTGATCTGTCTTCTTTATATTGTTCTGTGCTAATTATAGAGCAAATAACAGCATGTTCATTCTTTCACTCACCTTGTCCGCTGGCCCCTCCCTGTTGGCCTATTATCTCTTTTCTGAAAGGCAGAGGAGGGCCTTGCATTAGGCCACTCTTTGTAATTGTAATTGCATTTATATAGCACTTACCACCCTTAACAGGTGCAACGCATTACACCGGGCAGCACGCTGCTCTGGAACCCAGGGTTAGTAGTTAATCCGGTGGCATTGGTTATTGCTGGCTATAGGCATTAGACCTGCGTTGTCAAGTTAACCATTCTATGCATTCTCTTTAATTTATTTGTGGCAGACTAAATTAACAGGAGTTGGATGTGATCACTAGTGAGACAATGGTGGTTTAGGCAGGTGGTTAGTTGGGTTGATAGATGCGTTAGAAGAGATCTGGGTATTGTTAGGTTGCAGGGACATGACTTTCAAGGAAGGAGAGGTGGTGAGGTTTGAAATAAGTTGAAGGTAGTTTGCAAAATACGTTAATAAACATTGAGGCAAATATGCATGTGACTTAGAGAAGGTTGTGCTCAGAGCGAGGGGGCATTGAAAGGATGTATGGTCAGGTTCATGGGTTCATAGTGGGAAGACAACTGCAGTCATGTGGGCAAGGTTACAATGTCAGTAATGCTATTTACAATTTCCACCAGCATTAGGGAAGCATCCTCAAGATATCTCACCTAAGTCTCTTAACCTCTTTACATTTAAAATTGCAAGAATGAGACCATTCCCTCCCAATTTGCAGAATGATCAATGCAAAAAATCCCTTGATTGGGGAGCAGTGTGACAAATACTTTCAGAAATCAGAATTCTTCGCATGATGGCATATCATTGAGCATCATATTGATCAACTGCTGCAGAATGAATCAAGAGGTATATTTGCCCGAGGAACTGGATAAAACACTTTGCTTGTCCAGTGCTCTGAGAGAGCATAAAGCCTGAATGATGTGCAAAGTTCTGAAGCTTGGCAGTTCACAAATTTGCCTAATTACAGCTTTGTGAGTTGTGAAGCTCGTAAAGGTTTTGTTTAAAAAAGAAGAAGTTGAAAAAACGACCCTTCATTGTCGTGCTAAAGTTCATTCTGCAGTACAGGATGGTGACAACCCGCACTACAGAGGCTGGATTGCCTTATTATAACATGCCAGGTCCTTCACCTTTCCTGCGCAGTCCCAGACCGGGCTTACAGTAGTGGGGAGTAAACAGAATATAGTTCTTAGGGAAATAGCCATTGTCTTTCCCTGATGTAAGTCGGGGCTAGAAGTCCTGAGCGACAGCGCGGAAAATAGTACCCTTTAGCTGGAGATTCCACGGGACCACGACTATAGAGAAGACACAGTGGGAGATGTGAAATTTTGCGGTCCTTGTGAAGGACAAAATTGGACATCTTCGCTTAACTTCACCAGGGCAAAGCATTTAAACAGATTTAGAGCCTGATTACGATCTTGGTGGTGACGGTCCCACTGTGGCGGCTGTCCACCTAGCAGGCGATCTGCCTGCCCTATTTACATGTGTGTGGTTTGTCCACTGAAAGACCACCTGGCTCCCGCCAGCTCCCGTCAGCTCCACAGCCTTGCTCACCCACCCTGACGGCGATCTCAGGGAAAAGCGACTGATGGCGGTAGCCCAGCCACTTTTTTCCGCCCAGCCAATCACGACGTGCTTTCTCACCAAGGCAACCGTGGCGGTTAAACCTCCACATCTGAGTCTGTGGATGTAGGAAGTGCCACTTTTTGCATGGTTGCCCCCCTCTTTTTGCCTAAATGTTGATGTATTTTGACTGAGTGTGCCCTGGGCTCCTGCCAACCAGGTACCCAGAGCCTATGTTCTTTCCCTAAACTGTACTGTTGCAAAACCCAATTGCCAACTTTCTGGCCACATTTAAGCCCCTTGTAAAAGGTACCCTAGGTCCCAAGGGCACTGTGACAAGGGAAGGCCATTGAGGGCTGCAGCACTTATTGTGCCACCCTTAGAGGCCTTGTACCTTTACACCCACACACTGCCTTTGCAGTCTGCGTGTTTTGATGCAGAACAAAGTGAAGAGTCGACATGACACACATCCCTGTGTGCCATGCCTACAACCCACTGCCCTGGTATGCGTAAGCCACCCCTCTAGCTGGGTGCACTATACCAGTGGTGAAGGTACAGGTGCATAAGCCCTGTACCCCTACCATGTCTAAATCGATTCTTAGACATTGTAAGTGCAGAAATACCATAAATATTGTATGGTATGGGAGTTTGTCATTACAAACTCCACAGCACCATAATGGCTTTACTGAAAACTGAGAAGTTTGTTATCAAACTTCTCAGCACATTAAACCCACACTGATGCCAGTGTGGGATTTAATGAGAAATGCACTCAGAGGGCATCTAAGAGGCGCCCCCTAAAAAGCGAGCTAACACTAGTGTCCGGGCTGAGTGGCTGCTCGCCAGCTGCCACCACCAGACAGGTTTATGGACCCCTGGGTTGAGAGCCTACCTCTCTCGGAGTCCTGAAATAAAGCACATCCTGTGACGAGGTGCCAAGCCTTCTTCCCCAGGATGCCGGTTCCACGAAGGGGAAGCTTCAAAGGTCTGCCGCCTTTGTGAGTTACCTCAGCCATTTGCTGCTCCCAGCAACTGGCCCCTACTGGTTCTGACCACCACTTTGGGCGGGAGAATCGATGGGAAAATCAAGACAGAAAGAGACGTGTTCCCACCTTTGCCAACCCCACCCCTCAGGTGGGGGAAGCGAGGTGAAGCACAACTCTCAGTCCCTGCCATCTTACAGATGGGGGACCCAGCCAACCAGAGTGAGGCTTAGGCCCCCCTCCCACTGGAGGGTGACATAATAGGGGGTGTACCCACCCCACAGAAGGGACCCATTTGTCCTGACCTGTACCTACCTGTAACACCCCTTAATTTAGTATTTAGGGGCAACACAGAACCTTGCCTCCGCAGACCAGAGCAACGAGAAGAAAAACAAAGAAGAAGGACAGAACAGTCGCGCTGAAAGAAGAAGAGGAGACACCCACTGACTTGGCTTCAGCCCTAACAGCCTATACCGACCTCAGACTCCTCCAGCAGAACCTCGGTGTGTCCTGCAGCAAGCAACCCTCAAAAACCCGGTGAACCTGCACTGCCTTCGCAACCCAAAATACTGTGGCTCCCGTGAGCATCGGACTTGTTCGAAAACAACCGACTCTGACTCCAGCCAACTCCGTGAGTCTCCACCTCTCCGCTCCTGGCACACCGAGCCTGGGCACGAGTGATCCCTGACCTTAAGGAGGTTCCCCCAGTGATCCTAAACTGGATCTCAGTGATCCCTGAACCTCGGCAAGCTCCAAACCCTAACCTGCAGTCAACAACATGAAGTTCACCTCAACCACGACCGAAGGTGACAGCCCGACCGACTCCGTAATTGAACCGGTCCCGAGAGATCAACCATGACCGTCTGACCGAATCTGCCCACCAAGTTCTGCAGTCACAGGTTGGCAACTCCCAAAGGCCCATTCACCTCATCAGCCACTGGCCAACTCCGAGTGATCCCCAACCGACTTTGCAGCATCAGCTAAGATTGCATCCTACACCTGGCCCCCTCTGTGCCACTGGGGGTGTAGTTCTTGTTGGCCATTAGGCCCTACCGTGCTGACCTCCAACACAGGAGCTTGTATTTTTCCAATCTGGTGGACTGCTCGCCACAGTCCCCAAACCCACGACCGTACCTAGCCAGTTGGCCAACGCATGGTCCCTGCACTCTGCACCCAGCAGCCTCTGTGCCGCTGGTGGTGGGACTCGAGTGCCGATCTGACCGAATCCTATTCACGGACCCGTAAACCCTGTTCTGTCTCCCAGGACTAACTGTGTGTCATGAGTAATATTGCAACACTGTACTTGCATTGCAAAACATATTACCTCTTTTTCCTTTTTCTAGGAAATGTACAAGCCTGGTATCCAGAGATACCTGACTGTGTAAAAGCTGTGTAAAAAAGTAACTGAAAGGTAATCCCGGTTATATGTGATATCAGGTATCTAAACTATAACCAAAATCTATTGCATTTTTCTGCATTTCAACTGCATTCTATTGCATTCCAATTGTACTCAACTGCATTATACTGGAAACGTATTATATCTTACCTGCACCAGGCCTGGCTTGGTTCTAGAAAATAAAATAAGACTAAAATAATATTTTTATACAAACAAATTGGTCTGAGTTCAGTCTTTGAAAGTGTGACATCATTTCTTGCCTGCGTGTGTACAATAAATGCTTAGCACTACCCTCTGATTATGCCTTACTGCTCGCCCACATTACCACAAATAGAGAGTAAGGTGTTATTTACTTTTACCTCTGCCTACCTTTGGGGTTCCACTGGACTCTGTGCACACTATACCTTACTTTGGTATAGTATATACAGAGCCAGCTTCCTACATTGGTGGCAGCGGTGGCGTATACAACTTTGCATTTGTTGGACTGACTTGCTCAACACCTGATCACACAACAGAACTCCTACATTGTCTCTAGAATAGCAAATTTTGAATTGACAAATTTTTCCAAATTACTAAAAGTATTGTTAGGGCCTTTTTTAAGTCCCTTTAGAATTTTAGAAAAAAAAAAGATCATTATAGTTAGGAGTAAGAGAGGTTAGAAGTTTTTTTAGAATGTCTCTTAACAAGAAACCAACTGTTAGTGAAAACATAACCAATGACATAGAGAATATGGTTTAGGAGCTCGACTTCAGCTCTTATCTCCATTTAGCATTTAAGGAGTAAAGGTCTCTATGTAAACTTAAAAACATTAACATGGGGTCCCATCTATCTAAACAAAGGCTCCAGGAGCTGTTGGCAGGGTATGCTAGGGACCATCCCTCTGAGCAAGGTGAAGACGTCTCAGAGGGGAAAGATGATGAAGGGGATGAGGATACCTTCCAACCCCCCTCACGTCCTAGGGATAACATGGTCCCTGTGCTCCTGACTCCTAGAATACAACTCACAGAACCTAGATCCCACACAGGCGGGTCAGGTATTTCTGAATCCATTGAGGACAGCCTCGATGAGGTGACCAACCTCTTAGTGAAGTTGATCAAATTATTAGATTTGGAGGCCAAACTCCTGGCTTAGGAAAAAGAAAGAGCGGAGATGGGAATAGCTCCCATAAATGGTGACAGCAACTTAATAAATAGGAACAGAGAGCAGTCTTTCAATCCCAAAATCCCCAAAGGGATTGTCCCCACATTTGAGGAAGGTGATGCCATCACCAAATGGTTCATAGCCTTCGAGAGGGCTTGTGAAATGAAGAAAGTGAGGAAGTCACACTGGGGGGCACTCCTTTGGGAACTGTTCACTGGCAAGTACAGGAACAGACTCCTGGCACTTACAGGGGTGTATTCTGGGTCTTATGAACTCATGAAGAACACTCTGATTGAGGGCTTTGGACTCACAACTGAGGAATGTAGGATTAGATACAGTGGGGCTCATAAAACCCAAAACCAATGCTGGATTGACTTCGTAGATTACTCAGTTAAGACACTAGATTGATGGTTGACTAGAAACAATGTTCATGATTTCAATGGACTTTACAATCTTTTTATGAAAGAACATATTTTGAGTAATTGCACTAAAGAGAAGTTACATCAACATTTGGTAGACCTAGGTCTAATTTCTCTGCAAGAATTGGGAAAGAAGGCAGATCACTGGGTCAAGACTAGGGTAACCAAAACAACAACAGGGGGTGACCAAAAGAAAGGGGTTACCAAACCTCCCCAGGGAAAAGGGGGTCAGAACCCTAAAGACAAAAAGACAGAGTCTTCACAAGGGTCCCAAAAACTGCTCAGGGGTGGGTCCCAAAACTCTTACCAGTCCAATGATAGGTACAAAGGGAAGAATTTGATCCCCAGAAGGCCTGGTGTTTCAACTGGAAGAAGTTGGGACACTTAACTGGAGATACTACTTGTCCTAACAAGAATCCCCCTACTCCTCCTCCAGTTAGTACTGGTGTACTAATCTCCAGATGGGATCAACAGTGTGCCCAGAGCAAATCAGGGTTCACACTGAAGCAGTTCTAGTCACTGAGGGTGAAGTTGAGTTTGCCATTTTAGCTGTGTGGCCTCCCAACTTAAAGAAGTATTTACAATACCCCTGGATAAATGGGACTAGAATAGAAGCCCTGAGGGATACAGGTGCCAGTGTCACTATGGTGAGAGACACACTGGTTTCCCCAGAGCAATACCTGATTGGAAAATCTTATCCAGTCACCAACACTGACAATGTTACTACTAACCATGCCATGGCTACGGTGACAGACTGGGGGTGGTTTACTGGCTTGAAACAGGTAGTGGTCTCTCCAAGGCTTCCAGCTGCCTGTCTGCTTGGAAACGACCTGGAAACCTCAGCATGGGCTGAGGTCAAATTGAAAACCCATGCAGCAATGCTGGACATCCCTGAGATTATGAGTTCCAAGACTAGAGCACAGAGCCGAAAATAGGGTGAAAAAGAAGTATTGGAGCCTGAAAGTATGGCCCAACCTTCCAAGAGAAAAGGTAGGAAAACCGGGAAACCAGCTTCTGATCAGCCAAAAACTCAGGACCCCTCTCCTCAGGGAGAGGACTTGGAAGCCCCAGAGGGAACTGAGCCCATGGAACTTGACCCTTACCAGGTTGAGCTCTTAGG
Source organism: Calotriton arnoldi (assembly GCA_963921515.1). Taxonomy (NCBI): domain Eukaryota; kingdom Metazoa; phylum Chordata; class Amphibia; order Caudata; family Salamandridae; genus Calotriton; species Calotriton arnoldi. The sequence goes on along the minus strand of CAWUFW010013802.1, from coordinate 422,011 downwards.
CCCAGGGGGACCCTATAGGGAACAGATGTGCCTTGGACAGCAGACCTGTCCCACTCTTGAAAGCCTGCGGCAGCAAGCTGCTGCACAGGAAAAGGGAGATGTTAGTGGTATCCACAGAGTCTATTGGGAGGAGGGACTCCTGTATACTAAGGCCAGAGACCCCAACCCTGGAGCCACTAGGAGAGTGGTAGTGCCTCAGATGTACAGAGAGATTTTACTCACTCCGGCTAATGACATCCCCCTAGCTGGGCATCTTGGCCAGACCAAGACCTGGGAAAGGCTAGTTAGCCACTTTTACAGGCCCCAGATGTCCCAGAAAGTAAAGGAGTTTGTCAGCTCCTGTGTCACCCGTCAAGCCAGTGGCAAAACAGATGGACACCCAAAGGCCCCCTTAAGTCCACTACCAGTGGTTGGGGTCTCATTTGAAAGGGTAGGTGTGGCCATAGTGGGTCCACTGGAACCTCCCACAGCATCAGGAAACACATTTATACTGGTGGTAGTGGATCATGCCATCAGGTATCCTGAGGCAATTCCCCTTAGGACTACTACAGCTCCTGCAGTAGCCAAGGCCCTCGTTGGTGTCTTTACCAGGTTAGGGTTTCCTAAGGAGGTGGGGTCAGACAGAGGGTCAAACTTTATGTCTGCATACCTCAAACATGTGTGGAAAAAGTATGTATTGCAGTACAAGTTTATTGCACCCTATCACCCACAAACCAATGGTCTTGATGAAAGGTTTACCAAGACCTTGAAAGACATGATCATGGGGCTCCCTGAAAAACTCAAAAGGAGATGGGATATTCTCTTACCATGCTTGCTTTTTGCCTACAGGGAGGTGCCTCAGAAGGGAGTAGGGTTTCCCCCTTTGAACTTCTGTTTGGCCATCCTGCTAGGGGACCACTCTGTCTTGTTAAAGAGTGCTGGGAGAAACCTCTCCAAGAACCTAAACAGGATATTGTGGACTATGTGCTAGGCCTAAGGTCCATAATGGCCGAGAACATTGAAAAAGCTTCAAAAAACCTTGAGGCCAGCCAGGAGCTCCAGAAGCACTGGTATGACCAAAAAGCTACACTGGTGGAATTCCAACCAGGGCAAAAGGTGTGGTCTTGGAGCCTGTGGCAGCAAGGGCCCTCCAGGACAAATGGAGTGGCCCTTACCCCATCTTAGAAAGGGAAAGCTTGGTCACCTACTTGGTAGACCTGGGCACAAGCAGGACCCCCAAAAGGGTGATCCACGTGAACTGCCTAAAGCTTTTTCATGACAGGGCCGACATAACCATGCTGCTGGTTACTGATGAGGATCAGGAAACAGAGAGTGAACCTCTCCCTGATCTCCTCTTTTACAGCCCCAAAGATGGGTCAGTGGATGGAGTTGTCTATTCAGACACCCTCACTGCCCAACAGCAGGCTGACTGTAAGCAAGTCTTACAGCAGTATGCTAAGCTCTTTTCCTTGACCCCTGGTCAGACAAACTGGTGAATTCACGATGTGGACCCTGGGTACAATGTGCCTGTAAAGAACAAAATCTATCAACAGTCCGATCAAGTTAAGGAGAGCATCAGAGCTGACGTCAGCAAGATGCTGGAGCTAGGGGTAATTGAGCCCTCTGAGTGCCCCTGGGCCAGCCCAGTGGTTCTAGTCCCCAAACTTCATCCACAGGGAGGAAAGAGAGAAATGAGGTTCTATGTGGACTATAGAGGTCTCAACTCTGTCACCAAGACAGATGCTCACCCTATCCCAAGAGCTGATGAATTGATAGATAAATTGGGGGCAGCCAATTCACCTCATCAGCTGCTGACTGACTCCGAGGGATCCCCGACCGACTCTGCAGCATCAGCCAAGATCGCATCCTACACCCGGCCGCCTCTTTGCCGCTGGTAGTGTAGTTCCTGTTTGCCATTGGCCCCTGCCGTGCTGACCTCAAACCCAGGAGCTTGTATTTTTCCAATCTGATGTGCTGCTCCCTGCAGACACCAAACCGACAACCATGCCTAGGCAGTTGGCTAACACGTGGTCCCTTCACGCTGCACCCGGCCGCCTCTATACCACTGGTGGTGCGACTTGAGTGCCGATCTGACCGAATCCTATACACAGACCCGTAAACCCCGTTCTGTCTCCCAGGACTAACTGTGTGTCGTGAGTAATATTGCAACACTGTACTTGCATTGCAAAACATATTACCTCTTTTTCCTTATTCTAGGAAATGTACCAGCCTGGTATCTAGAGATAACTGGCTGTGTAAGAAAAGTAACTGAAAAGTAATCCTGGTTATATGTGATATCAAGTATCTAAACTGTAACCAAAATCAATTGCATTTTTCTGCGTTTCAACTGCGTTCTATTGCATTCCAACTGTACTAAACTGCATTATACTGGAAAAGTATTATATATTACCTGTACCAGGCCTGCCTTGGTTCTAGAAAATAAAATAAGACTAAAATATTATTTTTCATACAAACAAATTAGTCTGAGTTCAGTCTTTGAGTGTGTAACATTATTTCTTGCCTGAGTGTGTACAATAAATGCTTAGCACTACCCTCTGGTAAAGCATCACTGTTCGCCCACACTACCACAAATAGAGAGCAAGGTGTTATCTACTTTTACCTCTGCCTACCTTTGGGGTTCCACTGGAATCTGTGCATACTATACCTTACTTTGGTATAGTGTACACGGAGCTAGCTTCCTACAGTGAAAAACATTGCATACTAGGCCAAAATTCACCTTCACTCACCTCTGCACTTCCTGTACCACCATGGACTCGATCCTCCAAATCATGCCGCTGCTGCTTCAACACAAACAAAATCAACACCGTAGTCGCTGGAACCGAAGGTAGAACCACCATTACCTGTTACCGTCTGACTTGGTTGGTCACATTTGCAATGAATTTGTGCATTTTTAAATCACACACACAAGCCATAGCATACTAATGTGTTGTGCGATGTCAGTAATGTTTACGTTTACGACATGTAAAGTAACACTCCTGTATGACTACAATGTATGATTGAATTTTGTGCAAGCTGCCTGACCAAAAATGGTCTCCTGCTCAAAAAAACATACTACATAGGTGTGTTCATAGAAATTACGTAAAATTGCACATTAAACTAAAATGGCAAACACATCATTGTTATAAATGTAACGTAACTACATGTCAAAATTTGCACAATTCTCAGGAAAATCAATGGCAGTCCCAAATCTTAACCATCCTACATATTCAGCACCTCAACATTTGCCTTTGTCTAGTGGACATCATATATTGCATACAAAAAAATGTGTCACATTATTCCACATGGGGCACTGCATGTGATGTACATACTTATCAGTAATCAATGGAAACAAATACTCCTGTATGAAAATATCATACAACCAAGTTAAAAAAATATATTTGTTGGTGCATGAATATTACAATTACTATGATGAATGCCTGCACCTAAATGCACATGACGATCGTTTACCATGGCAACCAGTATATGCACCTAAGAAAGTAGGAATCAACAAATGTAGGCTGGATTACCTGACATCATGTTAAATACAAATATGTACTACACATGTCAGTTTCAAACATAGCTAGGAATCAAACAATTGCTAAAGGAAAGAAATGCCAGGGCTAACTTGTTGAAATCCAAACCATAGATTTATTTCAACAAATGAGATAACTCTCTCAAACAAAATTATGGCAAATGGCAGTCTAAAATGCTGTTTGTAAAGTCCTGTGCACTTTAGTTCCATGCTACAAAGCTTGCCTCCTATATCACTGTCAAGGGGAACTTCCACAGGAGGGGTCATCCAATGGGCAGAACAGGCACCTCACATAACCTACATGGTAAGGGGGGTTGGGGTTTGGAGATGTGGATTTAAATTTGGGGGGTGTCCTTGGCTTTGAGAGGGGGGTCTTGGAAGATGAAGGGGTGGATTTGCGTTTGTGAGGGATTGGGGAAAGGACAGATATTTGGTAGGGGGATTGAGGGTGTGAAAGTAGATGAGGGGTAGATATGTGTTTGGGAGTGTGGGCCTTGGAAGTGAAAGGGGTAGATGGGCCTTTCTAGGGAGTGGATTGGGATGCTGGATGGGTGGGTTTGGGTGTGGGAGGGGTAGATTGCTTTTTTTGCAGTGGTGTCTGTTATGGGAGGGGTCATGTTTAGGGTAAAATGAAGATCCTCAATGGGGAACTTGGGAGGGTGTGGGAAGGAGTGGGGTTTGGGAGACAGAGGGACTGGCTGTGAGTGATGTGCATGTGTCTGTTGATGGTGCTGCTGCATGTGGGTCTGGTGTATGTCTGGCAAGTTTGGGTGTGTCTTGTGTTCTAGGTGTCTATTGTGTGTATGATTGGGTGTGCCTCTGTTTCTTAGGTGTGTACTCTAGGGGTGTTGTGTTTGTGTATGTGTGTGCTGTGGATGTGATGGGGTGTGGCTGGTGACTGTGGATGTGTGTGCTGTGGATGCGATAGGGTGTGGCTGGTGAATGTGGATGTTTGGGCTGTGGAGTGTGGATGTGATGGTGGTGTGGCTGGTGAACGTTGGTGTGGTGGAGTCTGTGGATGTGATGGTTGTTGTGATGGTGACTGTGGGTGTGGTGGTGTTTTTGTCATCTGTGGATGTGATGGGGTGTGGCTGGTGAATGAGGATGTGGTGGAGTCTGTGAATGTGATGGTTGTTGTGGTGACTGTGGGTGTGGTGGTGTTTTTGTCATCTGTGTATGTGAAGGGTTGGCTGGTGAATATGTGTGTGGTGGAGTCTGTGGATGTGATGGTTGTTGTGGTGGTGTCAGTGTCAGTATGTTTAAAGGTGCTCATGTGTCTCTTGTGGAGTCTGTGTGTTGGTTGTGCTAGTGTCCATATGAGTGGATGCATGCAAATATTTGTGTGTGCTTGGTACATGTTTGGAGATAGGGAATTTGGATGAGGATGGGGGTGATGGTCACAAGGTTGGCATGGGTGTGAGCCTGCGATGAGGGAGAAGGCCAGAGCCTGAAAAGGCCTCTATAGGACAGACATTGCACTGTCAATGCCTTCCAGGTAGGCCACTATCTGCTGCAGATGGCTGCCTTGCCCCTGGATGGCATTCAGTATTGCAGTCTGACCTAGCAATATGTTCCTCAGGAGATCAATAGTCTCCTCACTCAGTGCAGCCGGCGTGACAAAGGCAGAGGGCTGCGGGCCCAGCCAACTGGGTGGGGAGCAAAAGGGAGGGTGGAGATGGTACTGTGGTAGAGGACAGAGATAATGTCAGAGTCCTTGTTGGATCCACCACCACCAGGAAGTGTCCACTGGAGTATGCCTCAGATGATGAAGTTGTCGAACTTGCATCCTCCAAAGCACTCCCTTTACCCTCTGGCCCACTGGGTCCCTTGGTCTCCATGGTGTCAGGACTGGAACCGCCGTGGCCAGCTACTTACCCACTGTGGTCAGCCCTTACTCCTTCGCTTGCTCCTGATGATGTTGAAATGACATATATAATAGGTTAATTAAATCTGGGTAAACCCAACTGATCCTGACCTGTGAGCACAAAACAATTGCAAAGTTTCCATATTTCACATGCTTCAAGGCCTCTTATCTTGGATTCACCATTAGCATGAGGCCATGCATGTATGCAACATATTCTGGAAACATTTGGCCACAGTGTTGTCACAACCCCAGATCGGTCCCAACTCATGCATGAACTTGTCTCTACCTCATCATTATGTATCTCCTGGAACAGTGTTACCCCTTTAATACTTTGGCATTTGTAGTTCAATATAGTGAACAGATGTCACCAAAAAGGATACCTACCAAAAATCTCTTTGTATGGTGTCGCCACAAGGACTTAAAGTCTGCATACTGTACATTTTCCAAACATGGAGTCAACAAATACAGCAATGTTGTACTAATAGTTGCATAAACTGAAAGCACTTAGCCTTTCTATGTGCATTTGACAATATAGAACAATCACTTCAAAACAGTAAAGTATAAGCTTGCTGTCAAATTTGACAGTAAAATTGGTACTGAAGTACCATAGCAATGTATCACATACCATATCCATACCTAGGATGTTGTAGACAGTAAGAAACAAAGATTATGGTGAATGGCAATTGACTCATACAGCACATTCACTAACATAGCCCCAGTAACCTTCCAAGTACACAAGTACAAAATACATTATCACATCTAACTCCTAAATGCCTATAGTCAATAGAAGTTTATTGTGGCTAAGTGATATAGTTCCACTAGATATGGTGGCTTGCACTGTGATCTAAATCTTCAGAAACATCACAGAACTTGTTTACATACAGCATTCACTATGTAATTTCTCGAACACTCACATAAAAATCTGAATTGGCAACATCTTACACCATGATGCATGTCAACAGTTGCCTAATGTGTCATGAGTTTGCCCTGAGTTACAGTTCACCTGATTGAATGTGTCTACATATATGTAATGGGCAATCCCATCTTGCACAATCCCTGCAAGTATGCCATTGATCTCCAACATTACTTCATCATATGCACATGACACAGGACATAGTGAAATGCTTTAGGGTATGTGTTACTTTGTCGCCAATGTGTACAATTCCTGTCTGTTATCAAACTAAGTGGATGCTTATCACCATTATTTGTCATAAAATAGACTGTCTGACACACACATTTGTGAAGGATTGGGACCTCATGCTAATCTTACAATCAACATTTATGAAATATTAATTATGATGCCAACACCTTTTGGTATATGTATTGAACTAAATATTGTTTGTATACAAACGCAAATTAAGTATGTGAGGTTTGATACATCCACTGCATCATAAGTTCCCAGTACACTCTGTCACATGTAATAGGGCTACCATTGCTTCATCCACATTAGTGAAGGACACTCACACCTGACACAATAAAGACTAGTGGCCTGTTTGGTACAACTGTTCCCATGACATCAATCAGCTTGAGGTGTAGGTAGAGTTGAGGCAGAAATGTGTCTCCACATAACAGCCCATTGATTGTGGCCAGGAATCATATGGGATCATGTCCCAAAAACGATAGTCAAAGCACATCATCATACACCTTGTACAAAACTTACACCTTCAAGAACTCTCCTTGTGCATTGGACATGGGGCACTCTTAATGTGGATGAGAATAATCCTGCCTGTAACAAAAAATGGATCATGTAGCATGTGAAACTCTGAACGCAGAGTTGCCGGAAAACTCGCACTCCGCAACGGAGAGGAGGTTTTTTTGTTCGCGCACCCGAAATGCATTTTTGAGCACAGGAGCAACTTACCGGGTGCCTGCGATCGCTGACGAGATTTCCCGAGACGTTCGAGAGCTCCACAAGATTTGCTAGGTGGCCACATGGTCCCGCAAAAGTTTGAGATCACGAACACGTCATTCGGACGTGCCATCGGACTTCCGGCTGAAGTTTTGTGAAGAAACCGATCCCGAACACGCAGAATCTGCAATCTGGAGAAGTTTATCTCCTGAGCAGCATCAAAACCTTCTCAAAATGACGATTTGGATTAAAAAAACTCCTCAGATTGACATTTGGCTGTACTTTTTTCTGCAAGGAGTCCTTTTTCTTTGTTTACTTTTTTTATGAGGAAGGAAGTGCTCAAGAGTCTCCATCTTCCTGTTCCTGTCCAGCAGGCTCCTCCCAGTGCTTTGTCCATCTCCTGTTCACTTTTCATTTGGATTTGAAGCTGGAAGGATCACTCTTTGTGGCTGCTGCATCATATATCATTGAATTTGAGGGCTTTTGAATTTGAGATTTCACAAGTAAGTTGGAAAATTGGTGTTGTTTGTTTGATTGGGGCAATACACCAAGATTTATTTGTACTTTTCATAATTTTTAAAACAATGTATTGAGGTGGGTGGCCTGTAGTTTCAGTAGGGGCCTAGTTGTTTCTTTTTATGAGAATGTTTCTTCTTTTATAAAGGAAACATGTTGCACAGTTCGCTATATTTTCTCCAACTTTTGAAATCATCAATTTGCAATATATATTTAATTCACTATGTAGCCCAGTAGTCTGTCAATAGGCCTTTCAGCCAGTAGGCCTGGAGCTACTCATGGGTGCATGAAACAACTGTTTCTATGGTGTCTGTTGAATTTAAACATCATTTAGGCCATGGATGGCATTTGATTGAAATGCAAAATGTGTTTTTTGGGGTATTTCACTTATTTTTCATGTGCCTTTGTTGAATGTGTGTGGTAACTTGCAAACCTTTTTTGAGCCCTGTGGATTTTCTTTTTTTGGCATTGTTGCATTAAACATGTGTTGTTAGCATGCCTTCTTTGTCTGGCCAGTGTGTGAGTGTGTTTGTTTGTAATAATGGGCCATCATTTGCCATGGCTGAGCCTCCCAATGTGGCCAGGGGCCATTTTGTAAAGTCTGGGTCCCTATAGGCCTGCTTGAGTTCATTGTTTATTTATTGTCCCAGGCCTCCTGCTTGTTATTGTTGTTGTGACTTTGTGACCATGTGGCTGGTGGCCATTTTATGGAAGTAGTTAGTGTGCTTTTTCCATAGGCCTACATGTCTTTCCTTTGTTCCTCTTGGCTTATTGCTTCTTGTTATGGTAGCCTGGCCATGTGGCAGGCAGCCATTTTGTGAAGGCAGACAGTGTGCTTTTGCCATAGGCCTGCATTGTCTGTCTTCCCTTGCTTGTTGTTGTGACCTGGCTATGTGGCTGGCAGCCATTTTGTGAAGGCAGCCAGTGTGCTTTTGCCATAGGCATGCATTGGCTGTCTTCCCTTTCTTGTTGTTGTGGGCTGGCCATGTGGCTGGCAGCCATTTTGTGAAGGCAGCCAGTGCGCTTTTACCATAGGCCTGCATTGTCTGTCTTCCCTTTCTTGTTGTTGTGGGCTGGCATCCATTTTCTGAAGGGGGAGCCAGTGTGCTTCTGCATTAGGCCTGCATGCCTTCTTTGCGGTGGCCATGCATTCTTGCTGGTTGTTGTTTTGCATGCAATTTTTTCTTCTTTTATCCAGCAAAAAATGTAGCACAGTTCACTACATTTTCTAATAAATTTGCAATATTATTGATTTGAATTGATTCTCTATGTGGCCTAGTCTGCCAATGGGTTTTTCCAACCAATAGGCCCAGAGCACTCATGGGTGCATGAAGCAACTGTTTATGTGGTGTCTGTTGAATTTAAACATCATTTAGGGCATGGATGGCATTGGATTGGAATGCAAAATGTTTTTTTGGGGTATTTAACTTTTTTTCTTGTGTGTTAAATAAATGCCTTTTTTGGATGTGTGTGGTTGTTGTAACTTACAAACCTTTTTTTAGCCCTGTGGATTTTCGTTTTTGGCATTGTTGCATTAAAGATGTGTTTAGCATGCCTCCTCTGTCTGGCCAGTGTGTGAGTGTGTTTATAATAGTGGGCCAGCATTTGCCTTGGCTGAGCCTCCCCATGTGGCCAGGGGCCATTTTGTAAAATCTGTGTCCATATAGGCCTGCTTGAGTACATTGGTTTCCAGTCCTCCTGCTTGTTGTTGTTGTGAGTGATCATGTGACTGACGGCCATTTTGTGTAGGCAGTTAGTGTGCTCTTGCCATAGGCCTGCATGTCTTTCCTTTGTTCCTCTTGGCTTATTGCTTCCATCCATTGTCATAATTTCTCAGCTGCAGCTCCCTGAATGCTGACTCCCATGTGATGCACAATGCCAAACTGTTCCATTTGTATTTTTGTTGTTCTTTTTCATATTTCCTATCCTTCCTGAGTGTGCTGTACATACAGTACACGATGAAAGCACTTGTTGTTGTCAAAGTCTCACAAACGGCTACACTGTATTGTTAATTGTTTTAATAACTGAGGTAATACATTTAATAGTAATATTATTAACACTAACAAGTGTGACCACACACTAAGTTATATTACATTTGTTTGTTCTAGTAATTGAACCACAACAATGTGTCGTGTAGCTCCTATAGTACCCCTGCAGGACCTGCACGTTTGGATAACATATACTGCGGGCTTGGTGGCAGACTGACTCCGTGCACCCCCACTGTATATGTTAGCCTAGTTTGCATTAGCTAGCTCACTCCTCTTATCGGGGAGAGATTAGTTTCTGGCAACCTTAGAACATGACAACCCTGATTCCCTCAGAATCGTGGAAACAATGTGCTACCTTTCGCTCAGTCACTCGCGCTTACTTATTCAGTTTGTCTCAGAGAGTTACACATAATAAACAGTCGGGCGTTTCAATAAGTATTTATTGAACAGTTGTTATTCTAGTGTAAAATATATGTGCTGCGGTAACCAGCAGACAATAGCAGAGATATATTATCAGCAGTACGATAAAAGCAAAGGGATAGAACAGTTCTACCATATTGCGATAATCATGAGTACATACATGAATATAAAAGCATTATGCAAGTGCGCGTACTCCTACGATGCCTACCTAGATGTACCTGTGTGTACCTAGCATATGTGTGTAGGTCTTAGAAGCTAAGAGCCAAGAATCCTCCTAGGATTTAGTTGAACCCCCATACCTGAATAGAGAGAGTGTGGGACCCCGTCCTGGTCTCGAGTTGGACACCCCGTCCGGGTTGTGTCAGACCACTGTCAGCTTGAGCGACTGCATGCAGGAGCCTCAGCGTCTCTGGTCAGTGTGTCAGCATGGAAGTCTCGGTTCCCTCTGTCTTACCGGGGCAAGATGTGGTGTATTTATACCCTAAAGAGTCTCGGTCCTCAGTATGGTTTGTATTGGACATGGGGAAGACGTCAGGGGTGAACTTTGTACATACATATTATGCCAGTGGTGTATTCTTAGAAAGCCATGCATAATTAATGAGTACAGTGTGGGCCTGTGTTTGGAAAAACCCCGCTGTATTCAAAACCACAGGATAGATAACGTTCAGCCCTCAGAGCTCATTGTGTACTAGCTGGGACCAATGTAGGTGAAAGATCATGCCTATATAAGGAATAATGACTATAATAGGACATGTACAGTTGTGACCATAATTGGGCATATGCGGCCATGACCATAATAGGGCAAGTACGAATATGACCATATTAGGGTAAATATGAATATGTCCATTTTAGGGCATGTATGAACGGGTCTACATTAGGGCCTCTAGGCGGGATATAACACCCACTCCTCTTCCGAACTGGATAAAATGACCATACTTAAAATCTGGACAATTTAAAAATATTTTTAAAAGCAAGTAAAAACATGGTTCTAAAAAATAGTTAAAAAATGAGATGCTAAAAGTTTTTTTATAATTCAGCTATTTCTAAGTGCCACTTTTCTTAAAAGTCAAAAAGTCTCTTTATAGAAGTCGCATTACCATAAGCAGGAGAAGGCCATGCTTTTCTCAAGCGAAAGTGTCAATTTTAGGAAATGTTCCAATTTAGTTTGTTTGGTTTGAAACGAGTGAAGAAGCCAAATTCTTTCCCAGGACACGATGAGCCAATTCAAGATTAAGCATCCTGGCTGGGAAGCACAATATTAGCGGTGTCTGCTGCTGTAGATGACAAATCCAACACCTCACAGAGAAAGTCAATCGCACATAGATGGAATGTAGCACTGCCATCAGTCGGTGCTGTGGCAGCTTGTGCGGCAGTGGTAACCTGGGTGCCTGTGGGAGAGTCACCTAACCCAGCAGGAGCAAACGGCACCTGTGGATTCTCCAGGAATGCATTCATCAGAATTGGAAGCCGCTGGGGACAACGCAGAGCATGGGCCTTTATGGGGTCCATCATTGCATCCGTGTCCGGAGGCGCATCCGATGGAAACGTTAGACAGAGATCCAACGTGCATTCTTCTCCACAGAACAGGCATCGAAGAACAGGTAAGATGCAGTCTACCCAGACTGGTCAAAATGATAGAAACCAGGAGGCATTGAGTTCTCGCAGGCAAGAAATGCCCAGAAGGTGTACCATGCGTTCACGGTATTTCCGCTCCAGGAGCGTGTTCACCATTCCCTCGGGAAGTGGGCCGTCCATTGCATAGCAGCAGTATTACAATCAGGATTCCTGCAACTAGGAACAAGATGAGCGGGAATCCTCCAAATACGCTTCCCAATACGGAGTGCATAAAATTTGGGATTACTCCGAGGACTGTCTGAATGGTGCTTAACAGTCCTGACCCAATTTTCTTAAATAGGTGTACAATTCTGCTCGTATCAGACATATTGAAGATACGTCCCACCATTTCTGCGAAATGAATGGGGCAGTTTGTACGTATGAGTGCCTGTATCTCGGTCGAGGTCCTTGCAACTTGAAGTTCATAGGTTTCTCGAGCGGAGGTTAAGGGCACGGGTTGCTGTAAAAGCATGGCTTTCAATCTGCTCAGAGTATCAAATTGTATTAAAGAAACCTTCAGCGAAGGCCATAGTGGTGCCTCCCTGACTGTGTTCAGTGGCGGAAACAATACTTGCATACAGCAAGTAACCCTGGAGTTAACAGTTACTAGATATGCGACGCCCGGAAGCATCCCACAGCAACCTTGATCATTTAGAATTAAATAACTCCCATTCGAGAGCAGCTGGAAAACCTGCGTGATCATGGCCGCTGGGGTCCCTGACATGTGACAAGATAAGTTCACCACTGAACTACTGCAGGCTCCGTGTAGAGAAATATCCTGACACATGAGAGAACCACTCAAAGCGTTCTTGTAGTTTGTACCACTCAGATACACTTCTCGATCCCCATTCCGGCATCAGTATCTATATGGTAACTCCCAAGTTTCCTTGATGTATCCCTTACCCATTTTCACATATTTGCCTGCCTGCCTTTGCTCAAGGCAATATTGAAACTGAAACGTAGTGACCGGCAGAGTGATTTGGCCATGAATTAGCTATTCTGTTGATGGTGATTCGGCTACAGTGAAAGGTAGCCTTTCCAGTTTCTCAATACGCAACATTGTATATTTGGCTCCCCTTTGTGCCATTTCTGTCTGTTTATCAGTTAGATTGTATTCTGAAAACAGAGACGTGGTGTTTATAAAACGCCATGGCACATAGCCTGCACGTAAAGATTGCAGTGTCCAGCTTAACATCATAATAGAACGTAGCTGAGATTGCCCGTGTTGTAACAAGGCCAGATCTTGTTCTAATATGTCGATCGCCGAGGACACAATGTTGCCTAAGGAGTAAATCCTGGAGGTCAAAGTTGTTAACCCATTATCCACCACAGCTAATGCCTTTTCTAAGTTAATACAGTCTATTTCCCGTATCCTTTCTGCGGCCTCTTGTTGGGATATTTTCCAGTTTTCATTATAGTAGGCATAAAGGCCTGCATATATGAAACGTTTCTGCCGTTGTTTCCTGGGTCCTAATAGAAAATCTCTAAGATCCATGTCAGGTGTCAGTGAGGTCAAGTGGTGCTTTACTTCTGTCAGTGTTGAGGTCTCTAGCCAATCAAGGCACAACTTCCCAACACTATACGATGTCACTACCCCTGGGTGTTGTCTTTGTACATAGCGTGGATCTGGCCTATGGATACTAAACCCTTCGGTTGTATTCATAAATATCTGTTGACATTAGTTTGTGTCAATGGGCCAAACCAGCCATTCTGTCCAATCAGGATCTGATCTGTTGTACTGGAAAATGTCGTCTAATCCTACCCCTTGTGTAGTTGAGTTCTGCCCCCCACCCATCTGTGATGGTGTTGTAAACCCTGGTGTGTTAATTTCCTTGCCTTTGGCTAACCCAAGACAGGTTGTCTGTTGCACAGTTTCATTCAGAAATAACATCTGCTCCGGAGTGATGCATGCTCTAAAAAGTGCTTCTATTCCCTGGACTTGCCAGTCCCTAGAACCCCAGATCGATTTGGAATCTATTGTGTCTTTCCATAGATCGAAACCCTGTTTAGACAACTGGTTCAGGAAGGATGCAGAGTAAATATGTTTGTTGTTTGTTAACATAATTTTCTGAGCTGAAATTTTCACCACTTTATAATAAAATGACTTCGGTCGGATGTGTTAAACCCTGAGAAGTATGTGAATTTCTGTGCAAATGCTTGTGAACTACCCTTTGGAGGTGTTGGGCAGTGTTCCCATTGGTGGTACTCAAATACATTTCTAGTTGTTATAGACTTGTGTAAGAAATGATGACCATATTGCTGGTAACAGTACAATGTATCATAGTCTGAAGTACCTTCTAACATTTCATTGTTCCGCGCCGCGCGAGTCACTGGCCAGGGGGCTGGGACTTGTGACCTGGGAGCAACAGGCCTTGTTGTGGCTTTGAACTTTGCAGAGGGCTGCTTGGTGGATTCTAGCAGGTGCCGCCTTTCTAAGCCTGGCTCTTGGGTTCTCTTGCAGGTTTCCAGCATGAAGATTCCGGAGCACCAGGGCGGCGGAGAGGCCCGGCCGCAGAGGGGCCAAGAAGTGGAGGTGCCCGCGGGAGAGAGCTTCGCCCACGAGGTGCCGCGGCTCGACTTCACCTCTCTATCTGGAGACAACAACTGGGAAGCATTGTTTTAGGTCAGATCCCTTAATTCTTGGAGGGATTCTAAACCGAGAAATCAGCCGCAACGATTTCGAGCGCCCATGACCCAGGATGGCGCTTGAGGCAAGCCGAGACTACTGCCGAAGACCGTGGGATGAGAGCTGTGCCATCCAGGGCTCCTGCTCAGACTATCTGCGAGGTTGCGGCGAGTGAGGAGGAAGTGAACCTGCTGAATATTGGGCTAAAGCGGTGCGGCATCGGCTATTCGTTCACCGGCAGCGAGAGGCATCTTATTGATCAGATGATCGGTCCTGATCCTGACGCGATCTGAGAGAGGCGTCCCAACAATGTGGTGAGGCAGGATCCGGGGCTGCGACGTGGAGACGCCGCACTTTCTCTGATGTGCCAATATGCCGGGGCGCTAGGCAGGTGGCAAGCAGTGCCGTCCATCGGACAGTAGAATCTGTAATTGTATCTTTGCTTGGGACGTTATTGTTCCACAGCGGAGTTACACCACGAGCTGCCTGACCCTGGAATGGCGCCTTTAACTGAGTCTACGGGGCACCCCGAGCCTGGGATTTTGTGCGCGGCGAACTGAGTATGCCTTGAAGAGTGCCCATTGTTGCTTGATCTCCAGCCCAATGCCGATTTTTGTTAAATAGCTGAGGTTGCTTGTGGCTGTGTACGCCAGTGTGGAGGTTGCCTCGCCATAATTGCCGATCCTGAAATAGCGATGGCTCCTCATCTAATTTACATATTTCGAGCGTGACCGTGTTTTCACAAGCTGAGCTGCTGCTACATACTTTTGGTTTTCTATGATTGCTCCCCAAGGCCAGGTCTGTAATGAGGGGAATGGATTGGAACAGCAAAGACTTAACCTCCTTGCCTGACCACAAGATGGCCGCCACAGTGGACCTCACCACGATGTACTTCTACTCCTGGACAATTAAACAACTGGTATTCGACCAGACCTTGTTCATAGCCCTCATCTGACCTGGATCCTGCTCACCCTTCAGGACATTTACCATGTGAACTTTCCCTTGACCGCTGAGACCTTGCTACCTGACCGATGCCCGGTGGAGCTACCTCGATAGCTATAGGGGAGATGGGCTGTGGATTCCCTCCCCGGCTGTCTCCTACCCAGCCGGTCATTGGGCAGACCTTCCTTCGTCTCGCCTGCCGTTTTCTCCCACCTCCCCCTTTTACCCTACCCCGGCAGAGCCCTAAACGCATACATGGCCGCTTCCCGGTGGAGCTGCACCGACAGCTGTAGGGGAGACTGGCCCTGGCACACCGCTATGGCCATCACCTACCCAGCCGGTTCTCGGACATTTGTCTCGTTTTCTTCCCTGCTGCTGTCTCCTTCCTGTGGGTTACCTGCTGTCCCTGATCTTTCCTATCCTGACTTTCGTGTTCACTAATCTACTCCAGTTTTGTTTATTTATCCATTATGTAACTATTGTGATACTTTTGCAACTGTAACTCGCTATGTCCTTATGTAAAGCGCTCTGATACCTCCGGGTCTAGCCAGCGCTATATAAAACTCAAATAAATTTAAAAAAATAAATAAATTTTTAAAAAAATTGTTCGGAAATGCAGCAGTTTTTTTCTAAATCAGACATCATAGCATTTACAGTTTCAGTGTCCCAATCATCAGAAAATGTACTGGAGGTAATGATATCACTTAAAGAAATTTTAAATACATATTTTAGTTTTAAAAGTTCAGTCGGACCGAATACATCATAATCAATCTTGTCCCATACTATACCGTCCGGTATAGGAACTGCTGTAATGTTCACTGAAGACAAGTCTCTTGGTTCACGATGTGAAGACTGGTGTGGTTTTAAAATCACATTGACTCTTTGGGATGTAGAGCTTTGCTGGAGGTATCGTCCATTAATAAGCATACTAAAAGTTATTATTAAACCTAGCCAGAAAATGAAAAATAAAATCCCAGTGATATACCATAGATCTATCCAAGGTGACACCAGGTAAGTCTTTCTAAAAAAGTTCAAGAAGTCATTGAGTTTCTGTTTGAGTGATTTTTTGGCTGGCGTCGTTTCCGGCTTGCTTGGATCCAGTGAAAACGTATCAAAATTAATGAAATAGCCAGAAGCAGTTCGATCAATTGTTGGAATTGCATCGGGATTTGTTGAAATAGGATTTTGCTCTTGACGAGGCATGTTGACGTAGATGTCTGTTGTCGGTCTGATTGCAACTTGGTTACTAAGTTGATTTTCATTTTGGAGATGAATTTCTTGTTGAAGTGGAACGAGTTCCATAGCATCATTGCTTAGTCCTTCATTCCGTACAGGTGGCTCTTCAAACGTGATGAGTCTTTCTGTTTGGACTTCTTGGATTGTAGCGAGAGGAGGGCGTCTGCTACTGTGGAGTCCACAAGGCCTACTATTTAGTATCGGCCACATAGTGTGGTTTGATTAAGTCGATTGAGACAAATCTTTTCTCCTTTTTACCGGCAAGAGGTGGCAGAAGTACAGTTCTTGTGCCGTGGATTGCAAGGACCGGTACAGGCTTTCTGTAGGATGGCCCAAATTCTTTCTTGTCAGCAATATTCTCTCTGACCAGATCCCTGATTTTTGGGATCCAGATAGGTCTTGCCGTTACTGCCTTGACTTCCTCAGTGGCGGCCTGTTTCTGGAGCACGTTACTTTGTTCTGTCCTGGATTCATTTAGATCCTGTAAAACAGCCAAACGATCATGGATATCAAATGGTTTTTCATCCGCCACTGTGCCTTCACAATCAAGATCAGGTACCCACATTCTTGTCCCAAATAGGACCTCGTAAGGAGTGACACCTCCTAGAGAGCTTCTTGGCTGGTTATTGAGCGCGCGCTGTACCCCATAAAGGTGATCGACCCATCTACCGCCCTTGCCTAATACCCTAGCTGTTAAAGATTGCTTTAAGTCTCGGTTTTTCCTCTCCACAACAGAATTTCCCTCGGGATGGTAAGGAGAGGAGTACCGCAATGCTACGCCCATTCCTTCCATGGCCTCTTTGTAAGCCGAGAGCTAAACGCCGGACCACGGTCAGACTGTAACGTGCCAACTGCGTATGTGCCGATAAAGACTCGCAAATCTTTTATAACAGTTTGTGCGTCAGCCGAGCGCTGAGGCCAAACCCATTGGAATCTAGAGCAGGAATCCACTGTAACCATGATATATTTCTTGGACCCATCAGATTGTAGGGGTCCGCAGTGGTCCAAATAAACACATGGGAGAGGTTTGTCTGATTTCAGCAATGGTGTCTGTGCTGGGCGTGTTACGGTGGAGCCTTTCATCTGCTGGCAGATGTTGCATTTCAAGACAGAGGGGCATATTCACAAGGAGCTATCGCCGAATTAACGGCACTTTATTGCAGCCAAAGTCGTGATAAATTTACCCTCCCATTCACAAGCCGGTGTTAACAGCCCACAGCACCAGTATACCCACAATAGCAGCCGCAAAAAACATCGCCACAGAGGACCCTCGCAAATATCGCTAATGAGATGCAGAGTAGGCGTTCCCGTGACAAAAGCAGAGACAACAGCACACCTCAACATTCACAACGACCAGCCACATCCGCGATAAAAACACAAAACAGGCGATAAGGCGCGTTAGCACCAGGAAATCTAAACCTGCTCTGACCTGGTGTAAAGTCGGACGGCAGCCAGCACCACAAAAGGGAGCACGGCCCAGGGCCACATCCGAAGGGCAACAGATGCCATGGAGCCACCCATCATGTGGCCCGGACACCCAAGAGGGCCACAACACCCACCGACACCACCCCCGGACCCCAACCCACACCCGGAACACCCCCCCCCCGGACCACCACAGACGCAGCACAGACAAAGACAGCGGAACCCCAGGAAACGTACCAGCCACACAGACCCAACATCTGACAATGTCTCCTTCCACTACAGGCTGAAAGGGACAACCAACCTACGCATCCTGACCATCATCGCCTAACAGGCCTACGGCAACAACACAGCGGACAACCAACATCCCACCCCACACAAAGCTGATGGCGTGGCCGTACCTATTGGCCCCTGGGACCCCCCATCCAACACCCGCCAGAGTCGGAGGAGTCTCACAGCCAGCCACATCCAAGTCCCCCACACCTGTCCTGGACATCACCATCACCCTGGTACCCCAGTCCCCATACGTACAACACAATGCGCAGTATCCGCTGCAGACCAAGCAAGGACCATACGCCATAGCGGGATGCACGCACGTGTTGGGGGCAATACACACCACACATGTACTACCTGTGCCCCCTGGTGACACAGCACACAATCACTGCAACAGGAAGCACACGTCTTACACCAATGTGCAGGCAACAACAGAACACTGTGGAACACCCAACAATGTCGCCTTCAAATACACAGCCAGTGTGCATGATACCTTCATCCTCCGACAGTCCATCATCAACCAGCATTCCCAGGATGGCAACAAGGGAAATGCACAGCCCCTTGGCAATATACAAATGAACACCCCACACACATCAACTCCACAACCATGCAACTCACAACGCTGGTAATGCACACGTCACAAAATCACATACAACAGGCACAACAATATGCCCACCCACCAGACACGACAGAACAACTTACAATGTCCACATGGGCAAGCCCTGAAAATGAGCCAGCAACGGCATGGCACCTCAGCCACATACTAGCCGAATGTGGGGAGAGGTGGCAACCAGGCATGTGTGAAGGATGCAGTAGAACCATGATTGGGAAAGTACACAATGCCAACAGTGCCGGAGATGTGCTGGACACCTCGCAGTATGCAGAACACACCCATATCCATGGCGACATACACAGGTGGCGTATGGAGTGTAGTGGACAGTGGATGCCACCATGTCACCCCAGCCAGTGGGGGACCTCGCAGAAATGTTGCCTATTACGCCCCCCCAAGCGTCAGCGGAGTGGGATGGCCCGGCGTACGCCACGCCAGCGTAGGGGTGTGAATAAAACCCACGTAGGCCTGGCGTGGTCCACTTCCGGAAAGACCCACATCTCTGCCAGGGCGGCGCCTCCCACCTCGCCACAAGGCCAACGCCATCCTCGTGAGCGGAGTTGCCTGAGATGCCGTGCGCCTGCTGGACCCCGGCACGCTGGTCCACGAACCTGTCAGGCCAGCCCCTGCGCAGCCAGGCCACACTGATCACCTTCCGACACCGGCGTGTGTCAAGGAGGGCCCACCACGTGCCGGCGCAAGCCACAAGCCCGAGGCCTGAGACCTTGGCAGCCACCTCAGACCATCACGGCCGCCACGACACCAGCCCGCTTCATTCCTTTTACGTTGACGTACTCCACTGCCGCCCCCGGCCTACTCTTCGGACCAGTAGGTCCCACATGTGGAACTGTGTCTTGAGTCATGAATGGCAGTGACCCCATATCCGGTCCAGCGGCCACAGCACCAGACCCCCCCGATCAGTGAGGCATAGTTCCATATGGGCATCTTGTGACACGTGGTGCCACTAACCCTGTTCAATGCCAGCCTGGTACACGTGGTGCCACTAACCCTGTTCAACGCCAGCCTGCTACACGTGGTGCCACTAACCCTGTTCAACGCCAGCTGGCTACCCACTGAACCTGAACTACGCAGGCCGGTGGGGCCATCCAACCTATGCCGGCGACACTAGGTGAATGGGCCGTGCTGACCGCTGCCTCAGGCCTACACCACGGTCAGGTAGGTCACACATTTGGAACTGAGTCTTGATTACACCATGGCAGTGACCGGATGTCTACTGCAGGGGTGATATCACTAATCTCCCCGCTCTCAGTGAAGCAAACGAATGCATCACAAGCACACGAGACGTGTCTGTGGGACCATGCTGACCGCTGCCTCCGGCCTACACTGCGGCCCAGTAGGTCACAGAGTCTTGATTTGGCAATGTTGGAGTTCACATCTGTGTACCGGCATCATCGCAGACTGCATCCCCTCACAGCACCTGTGCCACTAAGTTTGTTCCCCGACATACATGGACACTCACTGGTCATACATTGGTGGCGTTTGAGTCTGTGGACTAGGGGCTAGTTTTCATCCTCATGTAGCTGATCCCGAATTGTTTGTGCAAACGAGGGTTGCGCTTTCCACTCCTCCATTTGCTGCTTCCAGATGACATCAGACCTTCCGCATCATGCCCTGGAGGACACCTTCCACTGTCCCCCGAAACCCTCCGCAACATACACCTCGGACATTGATGGGGACCCGCTCAGGTCGCATGGCCCATCTGACTGCACCGTAAGTCACCGTCCCGTGGCTGGGTGCCTGTGCCGGCCGCAGTGCATCCGGGGCCACTAACTCTGTGCTGGTCAGGCCTGGGACCCCTTCTTCTGAGACATAGAATGGCCTCTGTAGCGATGGTCTTGGGGTCATCAACGCCATGTGTCTGTGGCCCTGCGCTGTCCGCCTCCTCCGGCCCCAACTGCGGGCCACAAGGGCCCACGCATGGCATCGAGTCTTGACCGGCCCGGACGTCGCATCACCGAAGGAGGCACAAGCCACCACCGCAAGGACCACCTTCAACCGCCATCTGCCAGAGTCGAAAGGGTGGTCCTGACAGACCTACGGAGTTGCCCAGACCTGTCGTGGATGCCATCATCGGCCTGCTGCCCTGCTCAGCACTCCAGGTGCCAGTGACTCAGTGCACCGCAAGCCATTGTCCATTACTGATTGAGTTTTGTGCTGTTGTGAGGTTGTGCAGCAATGTCACCTCATGCAGTGGGGAAGACATGGGACCATGAGGAGGAGGATGTGTCAAGTGTGCGGACGGGAGAAGGCACAGATAATGGGAGGGCAGGTGGCAGCAGCCCCAAGGCAGGAATGCAGACTAGTGGCGGTAGTCAAGCTACACACCCGGATATGATACTGGGTATTGCGCTGTGGACTGCGGACGCAACTGTCACCTCAGGCAGTGTGGGAGACCTGGGACATTGATGAGGAAGTTGATGCAGGTGTACCACACCCCACTGCATCTGCATCAGGACTAACCCGAAGGGACACAATCCTAGCAATTCCTTCACATGAGCGCGCTCTTCTCTAGTGCCCCTGCCTCAGTGCACTGCAACTCACGAACATCAAAACTGAATATTGGGTGACCTCTGTCCTTACTCCGGATCCCTCCATGTTGCTCTGCATTTGACTCTGTTATGCTGGTGTTTTCTGTTTCCATGACACTGGTGTCCACTTTTCAGGTTGTTGCCAGCACCAAGCACTCCGTGCGGGCTGGCTTATACTCACCCCACACACATCCAGCACAGGCATCACTGTACATGTGGCCCTGCCAATAAAGGGGCAGGGCGCACGTGCCCGTAGCCAGTTCAACATGATATGTGCATGTGTCTCTGTGGAGGTGTGGGTCTCCTTTGTGGGGTGTAGGTGGTCCCTGAAGGGTATTGGACACCCACGTATGTGTTCTACTTCGCATTTCATGGGTTAGGCAACACCCTCACCTGTTGGGCCACCTCCTTTTGGCGTTCGGCCACCTGGCATTGGGGTGCCATGTGTGGGTAGGTGACGTGTTGTGAGGCAGCCTTGATTGCAGGTGCTTCATGCTGTGTGGTCTGTTTCAGAGTCTGGGTTCTCCTCTGAGTAGCTTGTCTGCCCTGGTCCTGGTGGTGGGTTGTGTGGGATGTCCATGGGCTGTTGTAGGGCGTCGGTGTCGGGGGTGTGGTGTTCGTCTCGGGCCTCACTGATGGGTTGTCTGTTCAGACCTGCTGGAGGTGTTGTTTGTCCCTCTGCATTGTGAAGGGGAGGTGCATGTTGGCATTGTGTTGGCGCCTTGTTCTTGTCGACATGCAGACTGTGTGACAATGTACATTGTGACTGTTTGGGCGGTGGTGGCTATTTGAGTTGGGACAGTGTACATTTGGCCTACATGGCTGATGTGGGGTTGTAGGGGTAGATGTGCATCTCACAGTTCCCTGCTCTGTCCAATGTGATTGTTCTGTTTCTGCGCCTGGGTGGACCCAGTTGTGTCCCCTGTTCTGCAGTGTGGGTGTTGCACTTTGTGCCACATTGTCATGGTATGTGCTGTGATTGCGATGTGTGTGTGCTGCAGTGTGCTACGGGGATGGGGGACATGTCCCTGGGTAATTGTGGATGTGCAGTGTGCTACACCTCATTGTGCATGTGTGGCATTGTGCCCATCACCCCCGTCCCCCAGTCCCTGTTGGATCCTCACCCTGTTGTTGTTGTGTCAGGTCCTGTCGAGCTGTGTCCGTACTCCCTACTCCTTACACCCTCTCCACACTGATGACTGTGGCCTGGCTTTCCTCCTGCTCCTCCTGTGTCGCAGGACTGCCACCTCCTGTCGCCGTTGCTGCCTTCCTGTTGGCAGCGGGTTTGTGCCTGGTTTAGGTTGTCACGTCCTGGCGGAGCCTCTTGGCCTCCTGGATTGGCCTCCTGGGCTCTGCGACTGCATTCCAGGCGGTCTGCTTGTGGGTCATTTGCTGGTAGTGTTCTGTCGCCTCCATGGCCTTGGTCTTGTTTTCCTGCGGTCTGCACCCCGTCTTCCTCTCCATTTTCTCCTTGGCCTTCCCCGACCCACTTGTTCCTTGCTGGTGGTCTGTGGGGGTTGTGGTGTTTGCATTGCCCTCTGCGCTGGGTCAGGGTGCATGGATGTTGCTACGTGCTTTGGCTTGTTTCTGGTGTGTTGTGCCTGTAGTTTTTATGGTGCAATTGCCCGCCAGAAGCGTGGGAGTTGCAGGCCTGAGGCTGCTTTTCGCAGCTTTTTGTACCGCGATTGGCCTCATCGCATGATTTCTCACGTTTCGCATTTTTTGGGCGTGGTGTTGATTTACACGCTGGCATTTGACGCGTTATCTGGTGACTATCGCATGCTACCGCCTTGTGAATTCCACGTTGACACAGGGTTATTTTCCCGTGATAGGCTGCGTTATTGGAAGTTGTGTTACGCTACTCTTGCGGTAGTTATCACACGTTCTTGTGAATATACCCCATAGTCTTTAGTCTGCTTTGTTAACCCTGGCCACCGGTAGCGCTGTTTCAGTAAAGAAATAGTTGCTGTGACGCCTGTGTGCACAGAACCCAAACCCTCATGTGCTGCTAAAATCAAGCCTAGCCTACGATTCATATTTGGTATTACTCTATCCCCCACTCCAGGAATCAGCATATGGAATATTTTGTGCATCTAACTTGTAGGAGTACTTGAGTGGAAATTTCTTTGGTACTGCTGTGCTGCCTTTGCGCGAAGCATTGACAGCTACCATTATCTCGCCGTCTATTCTCGTTCTTGAATGAGTAACTGCAGCTACAGCGGCTGTGCGAACAGCCCCCTTTGCGGCTTCATCAGCCAATAAATTCCCCTCAACGTGAACGCCATCACGCTGATGACTCAGTGTATGTATCAAGTGAGCCCTTGGTAGTTCGTTTCTCAACTCCACTACCTGTTCCCATAGCATTTTATGCTTAATTGTGCCACCTTTTGCATCTTTGAACCCGTTTTGTTCCCAATGATGTAGATATTCATTGGACGACTGTACAGAGTAAAAGGTATCACACACAATCAGTGTGGGGAATTCGTGATCCACATTTATAAGTGCCAGTATAAGTGCTTTGAGTTCTGCCAACTGAGCCGTGCAGTCTCCTAGAGAATAAGTTTTTGTACAGCTTGGATGGAACTTGCCATCACGCATGCGACCTTTAACGATTGCACACGCTGCCCTGTAAGCTTGCTTGCTTCCTGTGGCTGGTTGAGCAGAACCGTCAGTGTAAATAATGTATTCATACTGATCTAGAGGCAAAATTTCATTTGGTAGAGGATATTCTTGTTCGTATTGCAGGAATGCTTGAGTTTTTAAACTTGGATCAAATCTGTTTTCAACATCCGTTGCAGTAAGAGAATTAGCCCATTGTATCCATCTTGGATGTAAGGCTTTAGCATTTGGAATGCTAGCTTTTGTAACAGCTTCTAAAGCTGGTACTGGGGTCACGACAATTATGCGCTTTCCCTGAGCCAGAGCTCTTTCTCTTGCTACAGCGGTCTGCACTGATGTCAGAATTTTTCTGTTGAAGTGAAACGCATCTCTGCGTTTGTGTACAGGTGTGATTTGTATGCGATTGGTACTGTTTCACCTTCATTAAAAGTTAAATAAGTGTACCCGCATTGGCCCGCTATTACTCGGATCACTAAGTTCTGTGCGTTTACACGTGTCTGTAAATGTTTAGAAGCTATCATGTCTTCCTGTAGGGAACGCAGGATATTTGTGTGTTCCTGTGTCCATTGTCTGACTGAAAAATCAGGTTTTATTAAGTCGTAGAAAGGTTTTACTCTTTCTGCATAATCCAAAATGTATGTTCGACCAAAATTTAGGAATCCCAGAATTGATTGTAAATTCTTTAATGATTTTGGAGGTTGGAGCAGCGCACACTTTTCTAAAAAGTTAGCTGCTAGGCTTTTCCCTTCACTTGACAGCTCGTATCCTAAAAACAGGACACTGAGGTGGGCAATTTTTGATTTTTTGAAATTAAATTTGTAGCCCTCAGAGGCGAATCCCATAATAATGGTGCTCACCCTGGTCAAGTGCCTCTTTAAGTCATCGTCCGTCAGATAAATATCATCCACATAGGACAATGCTTCCTCATCTAAATTTTGGAGTTACTCTTGCTGAAAATACCCCCGGGCTGTTTTTATACCCTTGGGCTAGGCGACAAAATTGTCGCTGGGACCCTAACGCACTGAAGGCGGTCAGATACCTGCTTTCAGGTGCTATATTTTGGCAGAAAAATCCATTTGAGATATCAAGTGTTGTTTTATATTTTTTGCGCACAATGTTATTCATTAATGCGGCACTGTGTGCATTTTGAATTGCAAATGTCTTTGTGCAAGTGTTTAAATGTCTGTAATCTAAAACTAGACGATATGTGTTGTCAGGTTTGGCTACGGGGAATAAAGGATTGTTCATAGGTGAAGTGCAATTTTCTATCACCCCCTGATATTCAAGTTGATCTAGGATCTCCCTGACTTGTCTTTTAGCTTCCTGCTTTATAGGATATTGCCTTTGAGCATTTGGGGAAACTTTTAACGGGATCACGTGGTGGGTTGAATCCTCATCCCATCCAATGTAATTTTTATACAATGCTGGAGCTAGGGCAACCGCCCACTCCTGCGCATATGCATGTTTTAAGTGAATGGGAACGAGGTCGGAAAAGGCTGGAAAAATTACAGTTTCTCCCCTAGGGCACTCCATGACGAATGCAGGCGGCCAGTCTTGTTCTGCTAATAGAATGTCATAACCAGATGACAGATTTTTCCAAAAGAGACCTTTCACTTTTCTGGGCTTGTCCCCCTCTATCCGGAGTGTTATCTCATGTAACTTATGTGGGACACTTACCCGAGTATCAGGTGTTTCCACTGTGATATACTCACTCAACTCCGCTGTCACCAGAAATTCCTTCAGGTTCTGGCGAGCTATCGTTACTTCTGCCGTGCTGTCTAGCATCGTCAGAGCCCTTTCCCCATTCAGAAGCTGTGTCCTCAGAATTCTGGGCATTTCTGATCTTGAGACCTGCTACCTTCTTCTTTTTGAACTGAGGTTTCGATTTTTGTTTATCTTCTTTTTTAGGTGCGTAGTCCGCAGCGCGTTGCATGTCTCTGGACTTTGTACGCTCTTCTTGTCTGTGTTCTGACCGTCCTTCCCTCTCAGAGATTCTTGATGAACCCTGAAAGGAACGAGAGGAACGAGTATCAGTATCCTGATACCTGTCAGGTTTTTTAATATTATCCCTATTCCTGAGGTTATACCTCCTTTCAGAGGGCTCCTGTTGAGGAGACCTACCTCTGGATTGAGATCTGGTGTCTTTTGACTTTTGTTGTTTTTTATTTTCCCACTTCTTTTTAGAAGAAGTAGGTGTCTGCTTTATAGTGTCCTTTTCAGGACTGCCCACCAGTTGTGGTTTTAATGCTTTCCCCCCTAGACTGTCTCTGCCTAATTCTGCGTATGCAGTTTCAATTATTTTGGGTAGTTCGTGTTGTTGATCCTCTGGACCGAACTCCCTCAGGCGTTGGCGGATCGCCACTGAAGCTGCTTCCCCCTTAATGTTAGCTAGTATTATGGCTGATACCTGGTCAAAGTTATTTAGTAACTTCATCCCTAGGTTAAGGGCAGGCTCTGCTCCGTACTCATTTTGTATTTGTTTTAATACTTCAGGTACTACTGCTATTGAAGGGATACCATGTGTTCTGGTATATATGACAGCAAAGACTGAACCCCAAGAGGTGCAGTCCTCTACTTGTAGTGTGAGACCCATGGGCAAGCAGATTGTTAGAATTCTGTGTTTATCACTGGTTGTAGTATTCGGGAATACTGCTTCAAGCTGAGTTATTTTCTGAGCTATCCAGAATGGGATTTGTTCGCGTTTTGCTGGCATTTTGCCCATTATCGCGTGTAATGTTTGTGGAGTTATTTTATTAACTGTACCTTGGACTGGAGTATCTTGTGCTGCAGCTGGTGCAGGCTGAACTGTTAAAGTCCTCATCACAAATTGTGTGAGGTTTCTGTAGATTTTAATTAAATCTCTGTGCTGTACGAGTAAGACTGGCTGTGGCATTGTGCCAATATCAGGATGCGGTGTATATGCCGCTAATATGGGCCATGTGGCTCCTGCTCCTCCGAGCGGGCCTAATCTTGCTCTTCCTCATGCGTGGGGTAGGGCGCCTTTATACCAGTAATTATGCTCCTGGTAAGTGAGCGGAACCTCTACTGCCTCAAAAGGAGTATAGTCCGCTGGTGTTTCACCTTCTAGGTAGTAGTGAAATACATTTGTAATTGCATTCACTGCTGGGAATGTAACCCAAGAATAGAACACCTCTGTTTTATTGGATTTGTGTGCCTCAATCACGAAAATTACTGTACCACCCCTGGCTCTTAAGCCATGTTCTAGAAGTTTTATGGTGACTGCCCTTCTGAAATTTGGTGCAATTTGTATTGCATCTTCAGGGTCTTCTTCTAAACCGAAGAGGTTCGTTGTAACTCTCCTTGTTGCGTCTGTTTCTTCCACCATTTTTAAATGGAAGAAGGGAGGTTAAAGAATTTTAAGATAAGGTGTAAGTGCACAATTGTAGGAACCAAATGTCCTTCAAGCTTGAATAACCAAAAGCCAATAAATAGTATTCTCGTACTACTCAGCTGCGGCAGATTTTGTGCCCACCCACTCCAGACGTCTCTGGGGTTTTGTGAGTAGGTTCTCTGAGACTAGCATGACTGAACTACTCAGATTCTACTGTTAAATAAGTACCCAACCAACGTTGGTGGCGCCATGTCGTGTAGCTCCTATAGTACCCCTGCAGGACCTGCGCGTTTGGATAAAATATACTGCGGGCTTGGTGGCAGACTGACTCCGTGCACCCCCACCGTATATGTTAGCCTAGTTTGCATTAGCTAGCTCGCAGTGCCACTAGTGTCTCCTCTTATCGGGGAGAGATTAGTTTCTGGCAACCTTAGAACATGACAACCCTGATTCCCTCAGAATCGTGGAAACAATGTACTACCTTTCGCTCAGTCACTCGCGCTTACTTATTCGGTTTGTCTCAGAGAGTTACACAGAATAAACAG
The DNA here is from genome assembly GCA_963921515.1 of Calotriton arnoldi. NCBI lineage: Eukaryota > Metazoa > Chordata > Amphibia > Caudata > Salamandridae > Calotriton > Calotriton arnoldi. The sequence continues at coordinate 394,078 of CAWUFW010013802.1, read as the reverse complement.
TCGGGCGTTTCAATAAGTATTTATTGAACAGTTGTTATTCTAGTGTAAAATATATGTGCTGCGGTAACCAGCAGACAATAGCAGAGATATATTATCAGCAGTACGATAAAAGCAAAGGGACAGAACAGTTCTACCATATTGCGATAATCATGAGTACATACATGAATATAAAAGCATTTTCAAGTGCGCGTACTCCTATGATGCCTACCTAGATGTACCTGTGTGTACCTAGCATATGTGTGTAGGTCTTAGAAGCTAAGAGCCAAGAATCCTCCTAGGATTTAGTCGAACCCCCATACCTGAATAGAGAGAGTGTGGGACCCCGTCCTGGTCTCGAGTTGGACACCCCGTCCGGGTTGTGTCAGACCACTGTCAGCTTGAGCGACTGCATGCAGGAGCCTCAGCGTCTCTGGTCAGTGTGTCAGCATGGAAGTCTCGGTTCCCTCTGTCTTACCGGGGCAAGTTGTGGTGTATTTATACCCTAAAGAGTCTCGGTCCTCAGTATGGTTTGTATTGGACATGAGGAAGACGTCAGGGGTGAACTTTGTACATACATATTATGCCAGTGGTGTATTCTTAGAAAGCCATGCATAATTAATGAGTACAGTGTGGGCCTGTGTTTGGAAAAACCCTGCTGTATTCAAAACCACAGGATAGATAATGTTCAGCCCTCAGAGCTCGTTGTGTACTAGCTGGGTCCAATGTAGGTGAAAGATCATGCCTATATAAGGAATCATGACTATAATAGGACATGTACAGTTGTGACCATAATTGAGCATATGCGGCCATGACCATAATAGGGCAAGTACGAATATGACCATATTAGGGTAAATATGAATACGTCCATTTTAGGGCATGTATGAACGGGTCTACATTAGGGCCTATATGCGGGATATAACAAATGAATGCCACGTTTCACTGATGTTCCTCTTGCTTCTTTGCCTTTAGGTGCACAAGAGGAGGAGACAACATAACCCATTGTACTGCTAGACAGAAGTCCTGCTGCGCACGACATCAGTTGACTTGTGACTTACCACAGACATCTCTTCAATGTGCACTGCATGCTGTTAACATCTTCAAGATGGCCCCAAAGAAAGGTACCAGGTCCAGTACCAAGAAATTTGCCAGTGAGAAGAAGGCACTGCCACTTACCACCACCAGTATGTCGCCCAAGACCTTTTTTGGGAAACCAAAAATTGCGCCTGCAGCAGCGGTGTCCAGGAAGCAAGCTGGAAGCAGCACCCCCGCATCAGTGGACCCACCCCACCAACCTAGGCCCAAGCAGAGGCAGCCAGTCTAATCACGACAACGCCGACGAGCATTGATGTTGAAATTGATTTATCGTTATCGCAAAGTAGTACCCAATCAATGCAGGAAACTCAGATAAGTGGGCATCAACAGCTGCAACCACCCCCAATAGTAGTTGTTCCTCCCGAAGTAGAGGCAGTTCAGGAGATCGAGCTTCCTGCAGAGGAAAAAGAAGAGCAAGCCACTCTTACAGAAGATCCATTGCCTTCCAGATCCCCAGCAAGGAAAAGGAGGGTTAGTCCATCAACTTCTTCTGCAAGCCCCCCTTCTGATGATCTAGATGCCACTTGGAAGCCACCTCAGTCTGAGAGTGAGACACGCCATGAGACAAGGCTAGGGAAAAGGAAGGTTCCAGAAAGCCTTAGAGTTATGGAGGTAGATGTAGAAGAGGAGGATGATGACGAGCCAGTCATCATGGACATTAGTCCTGCACCAGTGGTGACTGACATTACATCATACCAAATTGCTGTGAGGGATGTGGCATGGATACCACCAACACAGATAACACCAACACCACCTCCAGCTTGAATATTTACAAAGGCCCGGCAGCGACCTAAATCCACCACAACCACCTCAGTAGAAGTAGGTACTGCAGAGAGTCAAAAATCACGCCCACCTGCCAGTTCACCCGACATTGCAAGTGGCACCAGCAGTGCCAGAAAATTGACCTCCCCAGTTTGGGACTTCTTTTCGGTTAGCAGTAAGGAGGTGAACATTGCTATGTGCTCCATTTGTGGACAAGGTGTTAGTCGGGGTAAGCTTGGTACAAACTATGGCACCGGAAGCCAAACAACCCATCTGAGAAAACACCAATTGATCCAGTGGGAGGCGCACCTTAGCGGCCAAAAATCTGCACGTATTGTTGGTGGAGGGGATGAAGAAGTAGAAGATCCGATCAAGGTGGAAGGTGAACAAGAGGGAGACATTTTCTATGTTACAAAAAGCAGCCCTGTCCCGAGCAGTGCAGTGGTACCACCCACATCATCATCAGCAACATCACAATGGCACAAGACTCAGGCTGAGACACCAAGTGGTGCAAGGCAAGAGAGTACCGCAACAAAAAAACGTGCATTGAGCCTAACATCTGGCATCAAGAAGTCACCTGCATCAGTGGCACCAGAAAATATAAAAATCCAGGCTACCATTATCAGCATGTTTAGGTCGGAGGGGTAGTACGAACGCAACCACCCAATGGCACATTTGTACAACGCGAAGCTGGCTAAAAGGTTAGCGCTGGACCTCCTCCCTTTTTCCTTTGTGGAAGGGGTGGGTTTTCTTGAATTTGTGGCAGCCATCTGCCCTAATTGTAAGTTTCCCAGCCGGTCCTATTTTGCCAGAGTTGCTGTTCCAGCACTACATCATGACGTGCTGGAATTGCCTGGACAAGCTTTTCAGCAGAGTGCTGTTCACACTATCCACCTGACAACAGACATGTGGTCCAGTTGCCAAGCCACTGATTACATGTGCATCACTGCACACTGGATCTCTTTTGTGGAGATTAGAGAAAAGACATCTGCAGGTGTTGACACTGCTGAGATTTTTAATGCCGCTCGCAAACATGCAAGTGTAGCAATGTTTGCCATGGAGAAATCTCATACTGCTGCGAACATTTTGGAAGACTTTGACAGAAAGATCTTTGAATGGCTGCGACCAAGAGGGCTTAACATTGGTTTTGTTGCCACGGACAATGGAGTAATATAGTTAAGGCCATGGCCGATGGTGGTTATTTTAGGGTCCTGTGTTTGGTGCACTGTACTAACATCATTGTTCAAGACTTTCTGGAAAAAAAAAGACAGAGTCAGCAACTTACTGACCACCTGCAGAAGAATCTGCACACATTTCAGCCATTCTTTTAAAGCCCAGAAGCAGCTGAGGATCATTCAACGTGATAATAGAATGACAGTTAAAACACTCATCCAGGAGGTGCCAATACATTGGAACTCAACTTATTGCATGATTGAATGTCTGTTTGAGCAGTACAGACCAATCAATGAATATGTCATGCAAAGAGGGGATGCTACTGTGAAAAGCATGATCATTGAGATGGACCAATGGGGCCTAGTGAAATGCCTGACACAGATGCTACTTCCTTTTGAGGTCTTCACACGTGAAGTCAGCAAGGAGGACTGTACTATGGTCCAAGTTATCCCATTGTTGCACATGCTACAGGAACAGCTGAAGGGGGTGTCTGCAATGTACGCAGATGTGGAGGAAAAAAAGAAGCATATGAGTTGGTGGAGAGCTTAAGCCTTCGCTTATCTGAAAATACAAGGGTGCAAAGAGGCATTGTGTCATCCAACCATTACATTTGTGCCACAATTCTTAATCCACGGGACAAACCATTACTGCACACTTTGGGCCTGATTCACAGAACTAACTTACGTCAGTACGTTAGTACTTTTTGGTATTCACAGAATACACTTACTCATTTTGGTATTCACAGAATGCACTTACTCATTTTGGTATTCACAGAATGCACTTACTCATACTAACTTTATGTCCGCACTCGGGCCGGAGATTCCAGCCCTTTGGTGGAGATTCCGGCCCGGAGGTGGAGATTCCGGCCCTTAGGTGGAGATTCCGGCCATTAGGTGGAGATTCCAGCCCTTTGGTGGAGATTCCGGCCCGATGGTGGAGATTCCGGCCGGTTGTGGAGATTCCGGCCGGTGGCGGACATTCCGCCACCGGCCGGAATCTCCACAACCGGCCGGAATCTCCACCCGTGGGCCGGAATCTCCACCAAAGGGCCGGAATCTCCACCAAAGGGCCGGAATCTCCGGCCCGAGTGCGGACATAAAGTTAGTATGAGTAAGTGCATTCTGTGAATACCAAAATGAGTAAGTGCATTCTGTGAATACCAAAATGAGTAAGTGTATTCTGTGAATACCAAAAAGTACTAACTTTACGTTTTTGACGTAAGTTAGTTCTGTGAATCGGGCCCTTTCATTCCTTTTTCAGACTGGGATGTTGTCAGCTACAAAACTTGGATAGCTGTGCAAGCCAGTCAGCTAGAAAAAGGACGACCGGGAACTGGAGGCCGCTCCTCCAGGGCACAACAAGTACTGCAGGTCAGCCTTCAAGTTCAACTTCAGAGCCTGAGGGCAGTGCGGTTGGCTCACAGCAGCCAAAACCACCAACAACACCAAGAACAACATAAACAACAACAAGAACAGGAGCATCAGCCCCAAATTTGGGACAGGAATGGTTTCTACAGACAGGGCTTAAGTCCAGTGCTGAGGCAAAGGCAAAAGAGGCCGAGCAAAGCAGAGCACCCATGAGCATTGAGCGGATGGTCCAGGCCTATCTGGATGACCCAACAGAGGACTACTTTGATCAAAACTCATTGCTGTATTGGTATGGGAAAAGGCGCCAATGGCCAGGGCTCAGCAGGCTGGTGATAAACTCTCTGGCTTGCCCTATCACTAGTGTCTCTTCTGAACGTGTTTTCAGTGCTGCTGGTGCCGTTCTGACAGTGAGAAGGACCAGTCTCTTGCCCCAAAATGTGGAGAGGTTAACCATGATCAAAATGAATCAGCACTTTATACCACCGGATAACACCATACCTGAAGTAGCACAGCAGGAAGATGATGAGGGTGACTCAGGTCATGGAAGTAGTGTGTTAGGCGACCTACTTCTGGGTGAACCACCAGAGTTTGAGGGTGAGATCTACTTCCCTGACAACTAGGCTTTCGAGTTACTTTCTTTCTTCCATTGACGCCCCAAAAAAGCCCCAAAAAAAGATATAGCTAAGGAATATTATTATTTTGTGTGTCACTGTCTTTCTGGTTCGAATCACAACAAATCCATCACCACCGTCTTACTCTTTTATTGCCGGATTGGAGTTGCAACTGTGTGAAGACAGTGAAGAAGTAAGTCCACTGCTCCTGACTGGCCCTAAATCCATTTCCTTCAAGCCAGACATTGGATGAAGAATAGTATCTTCTGTGATGGCATCATAAGTCGTGTAACCAATAAAAAAGATTTTTTTTAAAAAGACTAGTACAACAAATGTGAAATGTGTGCCCGCCTTGAGTCCCTCCAAACCTGACTATATATCAATCCTCCATTCCAAGCCTAGAGGGACTGCCCCGGAAGAACAGGTAAATGATGGCATGCATTGCACGCTGAATCTGAGTGATTGGTGTTTGTTGTGCATGATGTCTACTAGTATTCTACACACAAAAAAGTGACTCAAGTTAATATTTCCCTTCTTGCTGCTCAATAACAAAATGGTACTACTGAAGGCCAATCCATTGCATTTTTGAGTCTGGACTCACTCGGGACACTGCAGAGTTGGACACCTTCAACATACCATACACGCAGTCAGTCAGTAGGATCGGAGATGATTGATGGAATAACTCGGGGTGTTTAATGAACTGGCCTAAAAGGTAAACAACAACACCAGACCTACATGTCTGTGTAGTGGTGGAGGTGAGTGTGGTGGTGTGACTGACAGCGGTGCATTGATTTTGTTACTTAATTTGGAAAATGCTATGTTGCTGTGTGTGTATGTGTGCTTAGTGCAGTGTCTGGCTTAAGTTCGAAGCTAAGTGGAGGTTGGGTGGGGGGGCCTGCTCCTGTTGTTGGAGGTACCTGCTGGAAACAGACATGATTTAGCCATGCCGCCTCTGAAAGTCTTCTTGTGGCACTCCTCCTTAATTTATGCAGTTTAACTTTTCTCCTTGATTTTTCAATATCCCTTTTGTTTTTCCATCTGCAGGCCGGCATTTTCCCTGCACTATACTGGGAAAAACAACTCACACTTACCTTACCAAACTGCATCCTCCAGACAGGCACCCACGATTGAATGACAGACAGTCCAAGGAAGGACCAAGAGGAATGCGGAGATGCAACTCCCAATTTGGCAATAATTATAGTATCATTTCATTTTTTCTCTTCAATCATTATGACTGTGTGTGTTGTTGTTTATGTTTGATTATATATTTGACTCCTACAGATATTTTTTAATTTTCTTTGCTATCTTTCAAAGGAAGCCCGGTACAACAGAACATAAAATGTATGTAACTTGGGTCTCTCTGGGGGCACACAGGCAAGGCAAATGCATAATAATTAATAATATACTGCCCTGTACTAGTCTAGTACTACTCATCAAGTCATCATCATACATGCATTTTCCTTTTTCTTCTTTAACAAATGTATTGGGTCGGCTGCCAAGATTATGTGTATTGTGTTGTCCATGTGTAGTGTTTGTCAAACCTTTCCCTCAAATCCCCCTTCCCAACCATTCATCAAACCCTAACCCTCTTCCCCCAGGCTGTGTGATTTATATAGAGGTGTGACTAAATTAAATTTACACCAATTATTATTATTTATTTTTTTATTTGGTTTTTCATTTGTTAACAGAACAGAACATAAAATGTACGTAACTTGGGTCTCTCTGGGGCAGACAGGCAAGGCAAATGCATAATAATTAATAATATATTGCCCTGTACTAGTCTAATACTACTCATCAAGTCATCATCATACATGCATTTCCTTTTTCTCCTTTAACAAATTTATTGGGTCGGCTGCCAAGATTATGTGTATTGTGTTGTCCATGTGTAGTGCTTGTCAAACCTTTCCCTCAAATCCCCCTTCCAAACCATTCATCAAACCCTAACCCTCTTCCCCCAGGCTGTGTGATTTATATAGAGGTGTGACTAAATTAAATTTACACCAATTATTATTATTTATTTTTTTATTTGGTTTTTCATTTGTTAACAGAACAGAACATCAAATGCAGTACATATCTAATATCGTTAGTGCTTCTGCATTCCAAGGCATACAATGTACACAATAATCAACCTACAGGCGTTTGACAGCCGTTGGGTATTTGTAGGCAACGGAATTGAATATACCACAGTGTAATTATACATAGTTCTTAGACGTATTATAGCTTCCAAGCATCAATGACAATAAACAGACCACTTACATAGCGAATACCATATATGTCCATTATTACTATACTTGCTTAGTGCCTACTATAGGGTGGCGCCATCTATGGAACTGAGCCAGTATGTGAACGGGGACCAGATGTCTTAGGGCGAGAGCGGACCGGTACAAGTTCCCAATAGCATGTCAGCTGATCCCTGCAGAATGTGACGTCCTCAACCCAAGCTTTTATGGCTGGGGGCGTTGATTTCCCCCAGTGCGTGGCTACTCATCTTTTTGCCAGCAGGAGCGCCGAGAGACACCTCCCCGTGCCCAGGATGTTGCGAACATACCCCAGCAGTGACACCAAGGGAGTGCAAGTTAATCTTTGCCCTGTTATGTCTTCTATGTGCTTGAACACCTCGACCCAAAAACCAGCTATAAGCCAGCATTCCCAGGCCAAATGAAGGAAGTTTGCTTGTGACACTCCGCAGCGCCAACATTTCGTGTCAGGCCGCAGTCCCATGCGGTGTAATTGTATTGGGGTGTGATATAGGTGATGCAGGTATTTAAAATGTATGAGTCTAAGGCGGTAGTTCGGTGAAAGTTGCTCTAGTTGCCTGCAACAGAAAGCCCACTGTTCATCCGAAATGGTCTCCCCAGTGTCTGTGTCCCAAGCGGCGCGCAGTTTGGTGCGCTAATCGGAGATTCTCGCCGTGTGATAGTGTATATTCGGGTGACCAATTTGCGGGCCGAAGGTTCCTTTAGGATGTGCTCCAACGCTGAAAGTGGTGGCAAAGCAGTAGGGAATTTGATAAAACATACGTGGCATGCTGCTCTGAGCTGGAAGCATAGCAGCGTGTCTAGTGGCGATGGTTGCGATGAGCCGCATAGGTGATGTAGTGTGAGGAATTGACCATCGGGGTATAAGTCATTGAATGTGGTTAGCCTTTTCTGATTCGCGCGTCCCCATGCGCAACGCTCCATTAACGGTGGAATCAGTGGATTATTGGCAAGTGGTATGGATGGTGCGTATAGAATGTCTAGTTTGGCCCTCCCGCAGATTCCCTTTCAAGCCCAGCGCAGGGTTTCTGTGGTGTCAATCTCTTGTCTGGGATGTTTGTAGTCTTGATATAGTGCTGTTGAGAGAGGTAAGGGGGCCACTCTATCTATTTTGATGGCTACGTGTGGTTGAAAATGCGTTGGGTGTTGCCAAAAATGAAGATATTGGGCCTGGGCACAATATGCATATAATACAAAATCAGGGGCTCCCAAGCCGCCCTGTGCTAGTGGCAGTGTAAGGAGGTCCCATGACACCCTAGGCTGACAGGCCGCACAGACCAGCTCGACCATGCTTGATTTGAGACGTTTGAAGAATTGTGAGGTTTTGGGTATGGGGATATTTACAAAAAGATATAGTAGTTTAGGGAGGATTATCATTTTTGTAATCGCTATGCGACCTGTGAGGGACAGAGGCAGATGTTTCCATCTTTGGATCCTCTCCTCTATCCATGCCATCGCTCTGCCATAATTGGCTGTCCAGACCTCTTGAATATCCCTACTAATCCATACACCCAAGTATCGTATTGGTCCATCCGCCCAAGCCATCGGGAACTCAGTGTCGAAGGCAGCTGTACCGTCCGTCAGCGGGAGAAGTGTGGACTTTGCCCAGTTAATGTGGATACCAGAAATACCTCCATACCGCACCAATTCTCTGGTAAGAGGTGCAAAGTTAACCACAGGATCTATGACGTAGAGAGTGAGATCATCTGCGTGCATGGATGCGATCAGGCCCCTGGTGGTAAACCCAATACCCCTATTCGCATGATGCTGTCTTAATCTAGCCGCCTGCTCTGTGGCGATGGCAAACAGTAGGGGGGGTAATGGGCATCCCTGCCGAGTGCAGCGTGAAATTGAAATAGGGTCCGATATTAGCCTATTTACTTTCACTCTGGCGGTGGGTGAGGCGTTTAAAAGTTTAGTAAGTTGTAGAAAGGTGGGGCTCATTCCTAGACGAGTCAGTAATATGAAAATAAATTTTCACTCCAATGAATCAAACGCCTTAGTGGCGTCCAATAATGCGACAATTGCAGAGGCATGAGGAGCGAGATAATGCAATAGCGTAAAAATTGTCCTTAGATTATGTGAGGTGGAACGACCAGGTATGAATCCAGATTGGTCGGGCCTCACAATGAGAGGAAGCAGTGGCTGTAATCTGTTCGCCGTAATTTGGCAAATATTTTATTGTTGATATTTATTAAAGATAATGGGCGGTATGAATCGCATGAGGTTGGGTCTTTGCCTGGCTTGAGCAGCGTGATAATGATGGCCTCACGCATTGATGGTTGGAGTGACCCTTCCTGCAACGCCTCTTGGTATACTTCCAGCAATCGGGGGGCCAGCAGAGACGCATACTCTTTATAGAAAGCAGTAGTGAGTCCGTCCGCCCAGGGGCCTTATCGCCAGGGAGACTCTGGATAACTTTCTGAATGTCCTCGGCAGTGAATGGCTCATTCAAATATTCGCGATGAGCATTGCTTAGCCACAATAGTTCTATCGAATCTAGGTATCTCGCTATTTCAGAGTCTGAAGGGGCAGTCTTGGAGGTGTATAGTTGGGTATAGTAGTTTTTCATTTTGTCCAGGATTTCTATGGGTGAATGGACCGGAGACACTTCCGGCGGGTGGAGCGCAGTGATATATGAGGAGCCTCTAGGTGGTTTAAATAAGTTTGCTAGTGTCCTTCCGGGTCTATCTCCCTCCCCATATTTACGAGCCTGTGTATATTTGTGTAGGAATTTGGTTTCCCTTTTGGCCTCATCCTGAAATGCCGTTAATTTCCAGTGGATTTTGGGCAGTATTTCAGATGCTTGGGATTGAAAATATTGGCATTCTAAGTCTCGAATTTCGCTCTCAATTTTCGCGAGGCAATTGCGGATGTCTCTCAGGTCTCCCGTCTGAAGGGCTATACACGCCCCGCGAATTACAAGTTTGAAGGCCTCCCACGTTGTGCCTACTGATTCCACTGAGCCTGTATTGTATTTGAAGTAATAATTTATTTTAATTCGGATCTCTTCCCTGAATACTGTGTCTAGCAGCGCATGCTGAGGTAGTCACCATGTGAAGGGCTGTGTATATGGTCTTGGGACTTGAAGCGTAGTGCCACTGGTGCATAGTCCGATAGTGTATGTGGGTGGAGTGCGGCCTCAGTAACCCATGAATGAATATCTCTGGATGTAAGCCAAAAGTCCAGTCTGGAACAGGCTCTATGCTGTTCAGAAACACAGGTGCCCTCTCTAGCATTCGGGTGTAAGGCATGCCAGGTGTCTACCAGGTAATGGTTATCCATTATGAGGCGAAGCATGGCAGCGGATTGTGGATGGTGTGGTCGAGGTGCACCCATCCTATCAGCATGTTCCGATAAAACAACATTAAAATCGCCCCCCCATAATATAGCATTGTTCCCCAGAGTCTGGATACCCTGCCATACCTGGTTGAAAAATTTGGGGTCGTCTGTATTTGGCCCATATGTGTTGGCTAAAGTTATGTGCTGACCAGAAAGCCCACCATTTAGTATAATGTATCGGCCCTCTGGGTCTATGGTTGCTTTCTCGGTTGTCCATGGGAGACCCCGGCGGATCAGTATCGCAACCCCCGTGAGTAATTGGAGTAGGTCGAGGCGTGGATTTTGCCCCATCTGTTAAACTTCAGCCTGGACAGGGATGTGTCAGTTAAGTGAGTCTCTTGTAAAAAACATATGTCGGCCCTGTGTCTGGACAAATAGGAATGCACTAGTCTCGCTTTTCTGTGATCATTTAGGCCGCATACGTTCCATGTGATGCAGTTCAAGCAATTCAAACTAGCCATTTCTGGGCTTTAATAGGTTGCGGCCCAAAGCAAGTAGCTTTGTGTGCTGTCTATTTTGTGTGGTATAAGATATGAGTGGGTGAATGTCAGGACATTGAGTGCCTATGGACCTGCTATGAGTGTCTGAAGCCTTAATGAAGCCTTTTATCAGCAGCGCTTTCAGTAGGACAGTCTGCAACATTAAACAACAACAATTAAAACGATCCCCCCTCCTCCCACACCAACCCTCCAATCAGGTTGAGTAAGTACCCCACCCATGCCCCCCAAACAAAAGTGAAGTAGTGGAATAGCACAAAGGCTATACGGGAATTATCCCACGGGGAACGAGGAGCCGCCGGCGTACAACCCTGCCAGTTAAGGCCGGGTGGCCGAGCCTAATTAACTCGAAACATGTGACTAAATTTTACGTATGGATAGAGAATTAAAACACAGCGTTGAAGCTAAGATACAGGTAAGCCTACTTTGCCAAAAAAGGAGGGTCAGACACATAGGAACATAAACAGAGAGGTCCCTTAAACAAAGGCATGGTGTATCATAGAGAAAACCAGACCGTGTCATAGTTCGGGAGATAATGCATTCAGTCGTTGTCACTCAGACGATCTTCCGACAATGCACCATTCGTGTCTTTCGGACCTGGCCGTGTGTTTGCAACCTTCTCAGCTCTGGCGTCTGTGAAAATTAGAGGTTTGCCATCAGTTTGTACTCTAAGTTTGGCAGGGTACAAGAGAGCATATTTAGTTCCAGATTGTTGAAGTAGTTTCTTGGCTGGAGCAAATTCACGGCGATGCCTCGCAGGACTCACTGATGTTCCCGGCCGGGCAACAGCACCTCCGTTCCGGCCGGCGGTCGAGTCCACCCGTGGTGAGGCGCCCGTGACCCGAGAGGATGCTCTCGCAGGGCCGCCTCTTCCAGTCCCCAACGTTCATGAGCCGTAGGGCGCAAATATGTGATGTTACAACGCGATCAAAATGATCGCGGTATGTAACATCGCAGTTTTTACAATGCAAGTCGTTACAACGACTTGCGCTGGACTTAGGAGTAGTAAGATTTACTATTCCAACACCAGTCTACGTACAGTAGGGAAGGTGTTGGCGCAGGATCAGTAGCAGCGTCCTCCGCGCCGGCCTTTGGAGCACCCCGGGGACGTACCCGCTAGGCCGCAACAGGAATGATTTTTCCTACCACGCCAAGAAGGTGGTTAGTATCTCCTCCGGCCGTCGAAACACCAGGATTGTGTCACCGCAACCTTCAGGCAGGCGTAGCGTGTGTTTTGTTATGTGGGCTTCGAGATTAAACAGGATATTTGTAGAATATTCGGGCTTGGCCGGCAGAGCCCTCTCAGGGAGCGGCCATCTTGCTGCTCGGCTTGGCCATGCCCCCAAATTTACACCAATTATTGATCACACACTTGCTGGGGCGGATGTGGTGAAAGCAACACTAACTCAAGGCAGGGCGAGGATCTTCTTCTGCTCTAAGTATATATACTATAGCCCACACTGGCAATATTAGATTGCCCACCCATGCACAGTATTCGATATTCAATTTTTTTTTCCAGAGGAACATAATCCATCATAATATAATTGCCAGCATCAAGTCATCAACCATCCTAGTTCCAGCACTAAAGGTTACGAAGCCGCTTGTCCACTTCATAGCTCAAGTCGACTTCAGTTTGTAACTTGTACTAGGCTAACCCTCCAGGCATTCTGGTTTATTTTACTTTAGCATTGCTTATCATCATCGTGGTTTCTTGTTTGGCAGTCTTCTTGTGTGCTGTACTTCTACTACTCGTTCCGTAGTCTCCCTCAGGTGACTGACTGTCTCATTTTCTTTTTTTGCAAAGGCTACTGTCAGTGTCTACTACTACTACCACCACCATGGCACCTTGAGAAACCATACCATCACCATGCAGCCATCGCTTCGCCTAAGTATAAACATCAATCACAGGTAAGAGAAGAAGTTTTTGGGGAGGCATAATGTATATACTATGGAAATTAATTAATTCACACACCCACACCCTTCCGAGTCCATAGGGGTTTTAGTTGCAGACTACATAGACTAGGAAGAGAGACTGACAGTACTAGTAGGACAGGTGAGGGTACCGCATCTATCTGTTGGTGTGTTACACTATCAGCAGATTTCAATCAAAAACTGGTTGTGGCCCTGCAGCAAAGGACAGTGTGAAGTAAAAGAGTAACCCCCACAAAAGATTTACATCATATGTAAACTATAAATAATGTATTCCCCTAACAAATAAATTAACTAGAATGAAAAAAAAACACAACACCTGACCCACACCTCTCCCTCACCCCAACCAATGTCCATCATTAAGAGTACAATTGTCCAATGTCCATAAATTAAAATGTCCATAAAAAAACCCAAGTTTTCCCCAACGTCCAATTCCCACCCACCAAAAAAAAGATTTAAAAAGGGGCAAGGCGACGGAGGTCTAGCGGCGGGCTTGCCGGATATTCCTCTCCAGGGTGCTTATCCGCTCCTCTAGACGCGCCATCTGGAGGAGCATGCAGCACTGAAATGCCTTGCAGTTGCATGAACAGGGGTGGGCAGCAGTGTTTAAAGAAGTGCGGTGGGCGGCTGCCAGACCAGGGCGCCATAGCACTGGAGGCACTGGGGGGCCTGGCTGGGGCCCGGGGCATTGGAGGAGGCTGCAGCTGCAGCTGCTGCCGCCTCCTCCTCCGCCAGAACCACCAGCCGCTGATATTCATCCCGAATGGCCTCCAGCTTCCGTTGCCGGGACCTAGCTGCTTACTCCTGCCTGTTGGTTTGTTGTTTCGGTTGGGAAGGAGTAGCTATATCAAGAAAGAAAAAAGACAATTGTAACCAATACTCTTAGCAAAACAGTAACACAAAATTAATTATACACATAAAATTATAGTGGCACAGTAGCACTAGCAAGCACAGCACATACGGTTTGTGGTATCCTCCCAATTCCTCAGCCTCTAACATTTGTGGGAGTTTCAGGCATTATTAGGCACTATGGAGTAGACAAGTCTTCTTCTTCTTCTCTCTCTTGTTTAGCTAAATTAACCTTGTAGGCATGCCATCTCAGTCAGCTAACACCCCGGACAGACATACTCGTGTCGCAGTCACAGACTCACGTTACTTTACTACTGTCTGCAGGTGGGGCAGCTGTAGTCTACAACTACACAATTATCTATTTTTCTAATATGGCCATACTCTGTTAAATCAATGGCAACTGCTCAGTTTCACTTTCACCCTGCCTACTACAACAAGGCAGATGATATCTGAAATGAATGATTATACACGGAATGACGTGAGGTACTACTATTGTTTGATTGTGTAACCATGCAGCCGATAGGCCACCGATGGCTGACATGGTTGAAATGATATAGGTAGGGAGCAGGAGTGGGCCTCAGAGTCGGAGGGAGGCGATTGATAATGGGTGGGTATGGGTACATATATATACAATATATATGTTGTGCTTGCATACTACTGTGAGTCAAGGGAGCATTCTGAAATACAACCTTGAATCAAAAACCTCGAAAAAAAACAGTGCTTGTTTCTTCCCTGCGATTTTTCTATTTATCATTGCATTGCTATTCTAGCATTATTTTTTTATTCTAATCTTTTTCTTATCTTCACTTTTGGCTTTGCTTCTCTGGCACGGTTTATTTTTCTTTTACATTCTCTTCATCCAGTGGCAGTCCCCACCTATGCTATGATTGAATACTATCCAGCCATCCATCCATTCAAAGTAAACATGGCTATCATTCTTCTTAATCTCTCAACAAGCCTTTCACCAACAACGTACATTTGTCATTTTTTTTTAACCACCACCCATGCGTCCTTGCATGCCTTTGAGGTTGACCCATCAAACCCCCCCGGAGGATTCCTTTCACCCATACAGTTTGACCCACCCAAGCAGGCATCCTTTCTTTCACCATTTACCCATCCTTTAACCACTCATGCATCCTATCAGCCACCTATATTGCATCCCGGGCCCCCTTTCTTCACCCACGCATCCTTCATCCCAGTCATATATTGCATGTCACCCGTCCTTCCTCCTTCCATCCTTCTAGTTCTTTCCCTTTTTATTCAACCCATCCATCAAGGTCATCTGACTCTTCTTAGTCTTCTTCATAAAACTTTCCCAGCTGAGTTGAAGTCAGATAAAACAGGCCATTAGTTACTCAACTCCCGCCGCTAATGCTATTGCTAATGCTATATAATGGGTGTCTTCTTCAACTGTCATTGTTCACAACAACTTAGGGGTATATTCACAAGAACGTGTGATAACTACAGCAAGAGTAGCGTAACGCAACTTTCAATAACACAGCCTATCACGGGAAAATAACCCTGTGTCAACGTGGAATTCACAACAAGGCGGTACCATGCGATAGCCTGCCGAAACCTCAGACAAAGTCCGCGATACAGCCACCACGATGGAGATAAAAACACAAACCACAACACCAAAAAACACGCGATGGGCCAAAGCGCGATGAGGAAACCAGCGACAAGCAGCGCCAGGCCTGCAACACACACCTGGCAGGCGTCAGAAACCTCCATTAAAGCAGAAAAAAAAACCCACACACAAACTGACCAACACACAAGCACCATGGAGGCAGCCGGAGCAGGCGCAGAGGACCAGCGCAACCCCACAAGCACCCCGGACGACCAGCCTGGGACCTCGGGGACAGGGAAGGGCAAGAACAAGAAGACCAGGAAGACCAAGTTCAGTCCGCAGGCGAACAGGATCATAGTCACGGAGGTGATGGAACACCATCAACAACTCTTCGTCACCTCCAACATGTCATTGGGCACCAAAAATGGAATATGGCGGGACATCATCGACAAGGTGAATGCCGTCGGAGAGCACAAGCGGACAATGGACGAGGTCAAGAGGCGATGGAATGACATCAAGCGGAAGACCAAGGATAAACTCTCCACCAACCTGAAGGCAGCAACGCAGACCAGAGGTGGGGCCCAGCAGCCACAGCTGGAGCTGGATGACATGGAGGAGCTGGTGTCGACAGTCATCAGTGTGGAGACTGTGGCCAGAGTCGGGAGACCGGACACTGCTCGACAGGTCACAACACAACCGCAACAGGGTGAGTGACCACCAGGTACTGGGGGGACGGGGGAGATGGCTACAATGGCACACATGCACAAGCAAGCAGGGCACAGTGCACACCCACAATCACTCTGGGTCCTCGCCCAGACCCACACACTGTCACAATGTACAATGCCATGCTGTCTGAATGTCAACCTGTACCATGCGGCTACATACATGTGGACACATTGTAATACACCATCTCCCCTTCACATCGCAGGGGCATCTTCAACACCTCCTGCATAGCAGTCACTGCCACTCTTCACTGATGATGAGGAGGAGGACAACACCAGCATCGACATCCAAACCATCCAAGACCTCATTGACCACCTCCGCAACTCACCTCCAGGATCAGGGCAGCCCAGCCACATCCATGAGACCCCACCCACCAGCCAAACAACCCAGCAGGAGGCACCCACAGCCCCAGCACCCTCCCAAGACCCCCAGGAACAACAAATGGCCTTCCAACGCTGTGTGCTGGAGGGCCAGAGGGAGACGGCGGAGCAGGTGCGGGTGGGGTTCGAGCTCATGGCTAACAAACTGGACGCCATCCTTGGGTGTCTATGTCCGCCCCATGGTCTCCAGTGAGCCCTGACTGACATTTCTGGAGTCATGACGCGGAGGGAAGAATACCTGTCCGCTCACAGTGGCCCCAGCGATGCCAGCCTTGAGCTGGCACACATGCGGAGGCTCATGGAGGACATGGTGCGGATGGAGGCGGAAAGGATGGCAGCCGCCGCTGCACATCAGCAAAATGTAGCTGGGATCTACCGTGCCCTGCATGTCCTCGTCATGGCATTGCTGCCACAAGGCGTGGCGATGATGAATGCTGCTGCCCCCACACCATCCACATCTCCGCCCCCTGGTGTGTCAGTGCCTCCCAGTGCAGCAGGCGTATCCACTCCTGCACCTGATGTGTCACTGCCACACAGTGCGGCCGACAATCCTCCTCCAGCCCCTGATGAGTCAGTGGCACACAGTGCCGCAGCCAGCACTGCAACACCCACAGGTGGGGCAGGGCACATACCCGGGGATGAGGACGTGGATGGGACTGTGGTCAGGAGGACCAGGCACTAGCATCCATCACCGCCACCTTGCCTGTTTCTGCTTGGTGCCGCACATGGCCTCAAGACCTACCACTGATCCCCGATACACTCCTAGGCACTCACCTTGGACAGCGACATGGACTGCCACATGCTGTTTGACGACCAATGACACGGCGGACAGACTGCGGATTGTACCCTTCCTCTTCCGCAGTACAGGTCATCCCGGGATGGACACTGGCTGGCCCTCCACGTGCCCATATTGTGTGGCGTGCTCGGCATTGCCCTGTACCGCTCCAGCTGCATGACTGCACTGGATGTGCAAATAAACATCCTGTGACGCACTGCTATGTAATGTCTTACGTCATTCCTGTGTGGATGTGTGGATGAATGTGGGGACAGTGCCTTCCCTTGCATCAATGATGTTCATCCTGTGGGATGCCAGTAAGGGGGTGCGACATTGCATCTTGTGTAGTGGGTTCCGTGAACACTGCAGCAGGGACACACGCATCAGTCACTTCCTTGTCCGGACATGGACTGGACCACACCCAGAGCCCACGAGTCATTGTTGCAAGCCCTGCGCTGGTCCGGCGTACGGCAGGCCAGTCCACTCTGCTTACGCCCCGAGGGGGGGCCCTCATTGCTACCCGTCGCAGCCGTACTCGCTGGTGGTGTGCAGGTCACTGGTCTAGTCGTCAGCATGTCACAGCCACTCTCTGAGGGCAGGTTTTCACACACACCACACCCATCCGGCACAGGCGTCACAGGCCATGTGACTCCGCCAACATAAGGGTCCGACGACGTCACATTCCCCTCTTCCGGTGGTGACTGGATGACAGACGCCCCACGGTTCGCACTCATATAGGGCCCATGAGTTGCTGCGCACAGAGTTAGTGGCATCCGAGGCCTTGAGTACGGCATGGGCCTACCACCACGTGGCGCAGACTGGGGTTGCACAGGGTTAGTGGCATCTGAGGCCTTGAGTATGGCACGGGCCTACCACCACGTGGTGCAGACTGGGGTTGCACAGAGTTAGTGGCATCCGAGGCCTTGAGTACAGCACGGGCCTACCACCACGTGCCGCAGACTGGGGTTGCACAGGGTTAGTGGCACCAGAGGACTTGCGGACGGCACAGGCACCCCGCCATGGGACGGTGACTTTGGGTGCACTGAGTCAGTGGCACCTTGAGCTGCTGAGCGGGTGTGCAGCCTGCGATGATGCCCCGTCCCGGCGGTCCGGACGGTTCAGGTTTTGTGTGCCCTGCTGGACCGCAGTGTAGGCCAGAGCCAGCGGGCAGCGCGGGCCTACCACCACGTGGCGTCGCTTCCGGGATGCCAGAGTTGGTGGCACCCATTGGGCTGAGCGGGTGTGTAGCCTGCGATGGTGCTGGGTGCACTGGTATGTCCTCTGCCATGGAGTAATCAAGACCCAGCACCAAACGTGAGACCTGGTGGCCTGCGGAGCGGGGCTGCATGATGTGGAGGGTGCCATGTCCACGGGCCCTGGGCTTGTGGCTTGCAGCGGCACGTGGTGGGACCTCCTGTCTATGTGCCGGTGGTGGAAGGTGAGCATTGAGGCCTGGGTGTGCATGGGCGGGCATGCTCCGATGTGCGGCGGGTGAGGTTGGGGTGCCTCTGCCTGGGTGTGCATGGGCGGGCAGGCGATGTTGTCTTGTGCAAGTGTGTATACTGTGCCAGTCATGTATCTGGGCTCTGTTTCAGCTGACGGCTCTGAATCAGATGTGTGACCTGGTGAACTGCCCTACATACCGGCACGTGGTTGGAGACACACCGGTGGCAGCAGGTGAGCAGTGTGGCCTGGGTGCGCAGGGGTGGCACTCTCTCTCTCCCTCCCTCTCTTCCTCTCTCTCTCCTCTTCTCCCTCTCTCTCTCTCCCTCTCTTCCTCTCTCTCTCTCTCTCTCCCTCTCTTCCTCTCTCTCTCCTTCGCTCACTCTCTGTCCTCTGATGTGCGCAGGCCACACCTTCTCATCATGTTTTTTGTCTTACATGCTGTGACCTACGTATTGTCCGGAGGGGAGCGGCCATGTGTCTTCATTTCATTTCGTTGTTCATTTTAATAAAGTTTCATTTGTTGCTTCGAAAGTGAATGTGTGCTGGTCATTTCTGTGACGACACATCCATGTCACCAGTTGTGATTGTGCGGCATCAAGCGGAATATTTTGTACATGTTTAGGTGTGGCTGATGTGGCATGTCTTTGGTCGGGGGGGTGCCACGGAGGGGTGGTGGTGGTGGGTGTTGTGGCCCTCTTGGGTGTCCGGGCCGCATGATGTGTGGCTTCATGGCATCTGTTGCCCTTCGGATGTGGCCCTGGGCTGTGCTCCCTTTTGTGGTGCTGGCTGCCGTCCGAGTTTACACCAGGTCAGAGCAGGTGTAGATTTCCTGGTGCTAACGCGCCTTATCGCCTGTTTTGTGTTTTTATCGCGGATGTGGCTGGTCGTTGTGAATGTTGAGGTGTGCTGTTGTCTCGGCTTTAGTCACGGGAACGCTTACTCTGCATCTCATTAGCGATATTTGCGAGGGTCCTCTGTGGCGATGTTTTTTGCGGCTGCTATCGTGGGTAAACTGGTGCTGTGGGCTGTTAACACCGGCTTGTGAATGGGGGGGTACATTTATCACGATTTTGGCTGCAATAAAGTGCCGTTAATTCAGCGAAAGCTCCTTGTGAATATGCCGCTTAGTCTCTCTCAACAGTACAGTGTACACCCTTGCAGTGAGTGTATTGTCAATAAGTAAGGAATATAACTTACCACCGCCCGCCACTGCTGCTGGCTCATCTGCTGCTCCCGCCTTACTGGCGTTGCCTTCGCTGCTGGCCCCAGCACTGGTGGTTGGTTCGCCTACAAAAAACATTGCACATTTTTTAGATGATGTATACGCCTCCCCCTATTTATTTATTTTCACTAGCAAGATTGAAAATACAATACATACATACACCACACACATCACACAAATCGGGCACTAGAGTAGAGTAGACAGTATGTCCTATCCCATCAAAAATAATAAAATATCTGGTTGGGCATTTTGTTGGTGGCATTTTCGAAAAGTCTCTCAAGAAGAGGACAACCCAAAGAACTGGACTCAGTGGCTAGAGCTATTGGTGAATCTGAGTTTTAAAACTTTTTAAAAAGAAAAAGAGTGGCCAACTGGGAGGACAATCGAACATGAGGTCTCTCGTCTCGAGTCCTCTCTCTTGGTTGGAAAATATAAATGTGCCCTCCTCCTCCAGTCCTCATACTTCCTGCCAGCCATGGTGCACGGTAATCAGTTGTTCACAATCAACTGCTGCTGCTAATGATAATAGTACTAGGCCTAGACGAGAAAAAGTAAAAATACACCACTTTGGGGTGTCCAACGTGACCATCATTTTATTCACTGATTGGGCATGTGAAAGAAAGTAAAAGAAAGCCTTCTAATCTCGACAAACATGAGTAGAATACCTTAGTTGGGCATGCAATCTGCACAGCAGAGTAGTAGTACTAGTAGTAGTAAAGGACCAATGTGTTCTCTGAGTCTTACAGTAGTACCACCACTAGGCAGTCCACAAAATATAAGGTGAGAGGGAAAGCTGACTGAAAAACCAGAATAAATTATAAAGCAAGCTACAGACAGACTAATAGTACAGAGTCAGAGGCAGTTAGATTGATGTAAAAAAAAAAACCAGACACTAGAAATATAAATATCAATAACTAAGTTGGTAGGTAATGCAGGGACAACAAGAATTTAGAAACAGATAGATCAAAGAAGATTTGGTAAAAAATAGAATAAGTAAACGGAAATAATAGTTCGAAAAAAATAAGGTGCGGTAAAAGTTAGGGAAATATATATTAATATTAACAACAGGAGGACTTACTGGGGCCAGCAGCAGAGCCAATCTTAGAGGAGTGATCCAGGGAGGCACCTCCAGCTCCCGCCTCAGTACTGGTAGACCCCGTCTTCTTCTTGCCCCTGGATGCTGATCATGTAAGACATAATAAAGAGAGAAAAATTGATTGGTGTGAAATAATAAATATTAAAAAAATAGCTCCAAAAAGATTTTTTGACAGGAAACGGCAATTGCAATATAATTGACCTATCTAATCAGATCGACTAGTAGTAGTAGACTAGTATAGCGGTCGTGGACTGTCCTATCTCTTTATTATTCCACTGTTCCATTCCGATTCCAGAATCCTAAACCTAAGTGCCACCTAGCCCTCCTATTCCAAAGACTATGGAATGAATTGCAAAAAATTATATTTGCTTCTTCTAAGTTCCGATCTCATTCGCAATCATCAACCCCCTTTGACGGGCCAATTCACTAAGTCTGCATTTATTTTAGTCCTCAAAAATGCATAGATGGACGCATGCATATTGCATACACAAAATTGTTGGTTGGTTGCTAATGCTGAGGTGCTATATTATTCACACACTAACAAACTACAAAAGGTTCTACTAAGGATTCAGCAGCACGTGACGGAGGACGCGTCACGCGGACCGCTAACAAATTTCCAACTAATACTAAGTAGCTAACTATAACTACCTACCACTATCTTAGTGACAGGACAAAGGAAAGGTGTCTCTCTAGTCTGCATTACCTAACTTAAGTTCTCTAGCCTCTCTTACATAATCAGCCCAAGCGAGCACAAAGTTGCAAACAAGTAAGATTAGTAGCGCCAAGCACCTGTCTAGAAGAATAACAATCACATAATATAAGATTTTTACACGTAACTTACGTGCATGTAAGCAGCAGCAGCCTTCTTGCTATTTGGGAAAAAATTAATATTCGCAATTACACAGAACAGAACACACAATAATAATAAAAATTAACTACTCACCAAGCCCCATGACCTCAACACCTAGCAGGTCCAGCAGGTCCTGCTCCCAGTCCAGGAAGTCAGACCACCGGTGAGTCAGTTGGTTGTGGGTGCGCCCACTGGCGGTGATGCTCCTGGATCCCGTACCCGGAACAAGGCCTGCCATCTGCTGCCAAGGTTAAGGGGAGGTGGCGCTGCACACAAAAAACTAGTGCAGTCACATCCACCTCGGAGAATAAGGCCCGGGGCTGCACCCCTTCCGGGCACCGCCCCTCCTGTTGTCCTTTCCCCGGGAACTGGAGGAAGCAGTACTAGTCTTGGCCATGGTTCTGGGGGGCGGGGAGCGAAATAGAAAATGTAGGAGTAAAATAAGTCAGGAGACAAAGAAGGGAAGTAAAAAAAAAAAAAAAAGCAAGTAATGAAAAAACAGTACAAAAACGCAGTAAAACACACAAAAAGTAGAAAAAAAAACAAAATATACACTTGGGAAGAGAGAAGGATAGATAATGAATCAAAAAGATCAGAAAAAAAGTTTTAGGGACAAAGGATTAGAAAGATTTAAGAAGGATTGAGAAACAGGCCCCAGAACCATAACCAGACAAGAAAAACAAGATTGCCGCGCCCATGTGCGACCGCATGGTGAAGTTTGCGCGATATTTTCCCCTGAACACGCAATCCACGTTGTAGAACGTCAGAAACGTCTTGCAGCATGCGCAAACATGCGCGAGCATGCGGAACTAGCAACTCCGCATGCTCACGGAACTCCGTGTAGCATTGCAGAGTTTTTTTACCACTTTGCGGAGTTCCGCGTAACACGGCTACACAAACTCCGCCCGGGCTTAATGCAAATGTGTTTGTTATTTATGTCCATATGGCGACCCAGCTATCTGTCAAATCCAAAAAATGGCACCCTGATCACAATCTCAGCCCAAAGAAGGATGTAGTTTTCTATACACAATCTTTTGTTTCTAAGTATAATCAGAGGAGACACTTCAGCTGACTGTGAGGGATCCCTGCATGCTGAAGGTTTTGCCCAGCAGCTGGCTGACATCTCTCACTACAGCAGTCTGCACCGCTGTCAGTAATTATTTAGTAGGTTCAAAATGCAGTTCAGCATTAGTTTGTAAGTGTAATTTATATGCAATCACTACAGTGTATTCCAAAAGTAGGACATTGTGGTGGACGATCTTTGACTTTTTAAAATTGAATCTATAGACCATATGAGCAAAACCCAGGATATTGTGGTCTACTCTGGTCAAGTGTTCCATCAGGTCATCGTCCATTAAGTATATGTCATCGACATATGACATTGCCTGATCATCAACATTTTCAAGTAATTCTGTAACTATGACTGAAAACAGCCCAGGGCTACTCTTATACCCCTGTGGCAAATGGCAACATTGTTTTTGATAACCTAGCGTGGTGAAGGCTGTCAAATATCTGCTTCCAGGTGGCTCAAGGGAAACTATTTATTGTTGTCACCCTGGAACTGACCTTAGAGGTGGTTACCAGAACAAGCATTCCGAATGCTAAGGCTCTACATCCATGATGTATACAATGGGCAAACTCCCTCAATGCAGCAGATTTAGATTACAGATTTGATCCTACATTACAAACACAAGCACTTCTGTAGTACGAACAAGAATATCGTCTGCCTAATGAAATTATGCCTCTAGATCGCTATGACTACATCATTTACACTGATGGTTCTGCTCAGCCTGTTGTAGGGATCAAACACCAATATTCAGCCGCAGGAGCAGTTGTAGAAGGGTGTATGCATGATGGAGCTTTCCATCCTGAAAAAACCCACACACAGTCACTAGGTGGTTGCATGGCACAGCTAGCAGAACCAAAGCTCTAGTCCTGGCATTACAGAATACGGATGCTGGATTCCTCACACTTATTGTGTGTGATTCTAATTATTGTGTACAGTCATATAACAAGTATCTTAATTATTGGAGCCAGAATGGATTCAGGGACTTGAAAGGCTGCACAGTAAAACACAAGTTGCTTTGGGGAGGCTGAAAGAATGCTTGCTATGGGCTCATGTCATTCATACATTGAGTCATCAACGTATTGGCGTTCATGTTGCAGGGAGTTCACTGGCTGATGAAGCTGCAAAGGCAACAGTTCACACTGCCACAGTTGCTGCAATCACTCATTCAAGTACAAGGATAGACGAGAGATAGGCATGGTGGCCGTCAATGCTGTGTGCAATGACACACCGGCTGAAAGGCTGTCTACTCAAGCACTCCTACAAGCTAGATGCACAAAACATACCGTATGCTCAGATTCCAGGAGTGGGGGACAGAGTAATACCAAACAGTGATTGCAGACTGGGATTATTTCTGGCTGCACATGAGGGTCTGGCTTCTGCACATGAAGGGGTGGCTGCTACAAATTCACTATTGCAGAAACGCTATTGGTGGCTGAGTCTTTACAAACAGACCAAGGACTTTGTCCTGAGATGCGACATCTATCAGCAAATGAAGGGTTCCACCATGGCAAGCCATCCCAGATACGTCTTTTGATTTCAAACAAGGCCTTGGCTTGTGTATGTTTGGACCATTGCGGGCCCCTGTCATCTGATGGGGCTTACAAGTATATCTTGGTGGCAGTGGATGCCTGCTCCCAATTCCTTTGGGTCTGACCAGCTGATACCTAAGCTGTTATGAAGGATCTGCAAGTCTTTATCAGGACATACGCAGTTGACACATTACATTCAGGCTGTGGCCTGTCATTTAGCTCTCGGGCTTACAAAGAGACCATTGAAAGTTTGGGTGTGACCCTGATTTTTTCATCTCATGCCATTGTGAGGGAAACGTGGTTGTAGAGAGGAAAATCCAGGACTTAAAGCAGTCTTTAACAGGAAGGGTACTAGGCTCTCGTCGCAGCTGGGTCCATCACCTATACGGGGTCCAGAGGGCCTTGAATAACATGTCAAGAAAGTCCCTGGGTGGTCGTACTACCTATGAAACACTGTTTGGGGATAAGATGTGGGTACCAGACCTTGATAGTCCCAGCACAGTGGCAGCTGAAACACCGTTTGACATCAATGAACATTTGGCTGTTTTACAAGAGCTGAATGATTTCCAGGATGAACAAAGCAACGTCCAAGTAAAACGCACTGTCAATGGAAAAGTGAAGGCTGTTCTGGCAAGAACCAGCTGGATCCCAAAGATCAAGGATCTGTTCAGAGAAAAGATCAATGACAAAAAAGTGTTTGGGCCATCTTACAGAGAACCTGTGCCTGTCCTGGCTGTTGAAGATACACGGACTGTACTTCTTACGCCCCTTGCCAGATGCCGTGACAAAAGATTTGTCTCTATTGATCTGATCAAACCACACTATGTGGCCGATTCTCAACAGCTGGCCAACTTGGACACCTAGATACCAATCTCCTCTTGCTGCCCTACACGAGATTCTGATGGAAGCTTTAATTGCAAATGAATACGGCATTCTACAACACGAGACTGCGTTACATAGCAATGAAGTTGCTTCTACCTGTTTCAAAAACAATTACAACTGTGCAATCTACAAGTACAGGAACACAGATTTCTATTCGGAATCCAGAAATAAACAAAGTCTATGTCAATGCACTACAGATCGAATCTGCTTCAAGGTCAATACAACCTGCTGAGCTGCCAAAGATAGACCGGACGGTGTCTGTATACTTGATCGATTTTGATAACTTTTCCTCTGATGGATCGGATATTCCAGCTCCCCCAATGCCCCCACCACCCTTGCCATTCAAATTGAAAGTGTGCGTTTTCTATTGTTGGCTGAAAAAAACATATTTGGTACTCCATGGCTACACCTTTGGATTACAATTGCATTACTTTTCCTCATCCATTGGATTGGTTTTGTGACTGTGTTCTTCCTTCTTTTAAATGGACATTTTGTCCCATAATGCTCTTCAGTACACATTGAGAACTTAATCCTGAAAACACTCGCTTCATTCTCACACATTCATGTACATTTGGTAATGCAAAAAAAGGAGAACTTTGCTGTTAGGATGGGAGCCCTCGGTCACCCAAAGGTGACTTGCTTCATCATTTGGATCCTGCAAGGTACCTTGGGTGGGCTACAACTACCAAGCATGAAAACGGGAGGAGCGGAGGTGTTTTGCTGAGCGAGATGGTGATATTGATGAGAGAGGGGCAGAGTTTAAGGGGACCTAGAGTGTCAAAAAAACTATCTACTGGTGGGTGAAAAAACTTTTATTCTGGTGCCCCCATTGGATAGGATTAAAAAAGTGCAAGGGCAGGGGGGGTCAAAAAAAATTCCTATCTCGATCGGTCAACATGTTTCTGCCCTTTAATGACTTTTTCAAGTTCTCGGGCATTCGTCAGGACTAGAGACAACTGTCGCTCTGCTTTAAGAAATCAAAAATTACTTTAATACCAGCCATACATTTGACTTGGTAGATTGCTGCGTGGGCTACTGTTTTCCTCAGTGTCCACCTATGATGTTGAAAAGTAAATAAACAAACAGCAATTACTCACAAATTGATTAATCATAGCCCCTTTGAACCATGTTGCATTCTAAATTAGACAAGTTTTAGTGATATTCAGGTGCAAACCAGTGTCCGTCACCATAAATAATACTTGTGTCAGGGTACTGTAAGGGGGGGAAGGGAACATGCGGGTATTCTTACCCTGAGTGTATGAATACATTCCACTCTCAAGCAACAGTCCCCATCAATGCAACAGAGCTAGGTAAAAAAATACTAAAAGCGAAAACATAATCAGAATTCAGTGGATTATTAATGTTGCATATTTATCCCTATTTTTCAAGCACAGTGATATAGAGCAATCCATGCTAGTTATATCCAAATTCATGAAAGTCTCATTGTGCTCATTTAAATTTCCCACTTACTCTATGGTGTGTCATTCCGTCCACAACAGTTGATTGTACTAATCTCCAATCTAATTTCTAATCATGAAAATCTGTCTTGTGCATTTCTGATGTTTCATAGGGGAACTTCAGAGACCAGACAACCGGAACGTCTGACTCATGTTTATTCCTGTATCTAAAAACACACCCAGAAAATCATAACCAGACTTATATGTCTCAATCAGTGTTAAGCCTGCCAGCATGTTTATGCTCATGCTACTGAAAGTTGCCCAAAACACACCCCCGAAATATCATATCAAGACATATTTAACTCAATCGGTGTAGAGCCTGTCGGCTTGTTCATTGCAGTTTATTACAAACACTCTACTTCAATCTGGCGGCCCGCGCATTGCTCACCCAGTCTTCACATTCTGCCGCAGCGGTAGCTCTCCTTGCCATTCATGGGGCACCTACCTACTGTGCTCTTGCAAGGCGAGTCTGAAATGGGGCCGGTGAGAGGCAGAAATGCCGTACCAGGGATTGACTTGAAGGGGTAAGTCTGTATTGACCCGGAAGTCCTCCGGTAGATGGCTTGGATTGGGCTTGCTTACGTTGGTCTGGAAATACTAAGGATCATGGGAATTGTAGTCCTCGTGGGAGTTACGGCATCTGTATGAGATGCCCGATGCTTATTCTGTTTTGAAATGAGTGGATCTCTAATCTGCATGTTCTCTATGTTTAAGAAAAAGAGATGGAATGGATAAGAGAAAAACGGACACACAGCCTCTGAATAACTCACTTTGTCTCATGCCTATGAAGTACTGGGATGTATTATATACGCATTGCCCATTCTATATTTTTTTGGGGGTCAGACGATATTAAATTTTGAAAGATAAATAGGCGTCATCGTTCTTCCCAACTTCTAATGGTATTTTCATCGGGTCGGGAGATCCTAAGTCTGAAAGGAAGGAAGAATGGAACAAGTAACCATGTAAAGCATTAATAGTCCTTTGTACATCTTAAGGAGTCTTATAGCAATGTTCTGTCACATCGTATATGATGATCTCGTGTATAGGAACAGGAGGATGGAATATATATACCATCCGTAGTTCTTCTTTCCTCCTTATTGTCAATTTTGTGTGTATTTGTCAATCATTATCGTCAATTAGAGATGTGTTTATTATACAGGATCACATATCATTCATCTTATATGGCACCTAATCTTAGTGTGCTGATGGTTCAGACGATGAGGGATGTAGGTAATTTACAATATGTCCATCAGAAAGATGCTCAATGTATGTCACTGTACACTATATTGTCAAGTGTTCATTAGAGGGAAGGCCATGGTATATCATCCTTTAGACCTCTTGGATGGCTTTTAAGTCTAAAAATTCAATGTTGTTCTCTGTGAAACAACAATGTGTTCAGCTCACCCATTTGTGTGGTATAATAGGGTTTGTCTAACACAATCCACTTAATATCATTCTGCGTATGACCTTTTTGCAGAAAGTGTCTGGTCAATTTGGTGTTGGATTTTTGCACCTAATAGTGCTCTTATGTTCCACTATTCTGGTTCTTACTTTGCGTGTAGTCATCCCTGCATATAATAGTTTGCACGTACATATAATAAGGTAGATTACACCTCATGAGTTACAGTTCGTGTGTCTGTGTATCATCCATGATGTCTTAAGTCCTATATCAATCTCTGTCGTGGGTTGGGTTAAAGCACAGACAGAAAAACATTCCACATGGGAAGTGTCCTTCTATAGGTGTACTTGTCCATAGTCCTTGTTGTGTTTCATTCTGCTTAGTGATGTGCGGTCTTGTCTAGACCAACATGTCTCTGATGTTACTACTACATTTAAGGGCAAAAATAGGTTTCTCCCTGGATTTGTCTCCTATATTCACGATATGCCAGTTCTTGTTAATCGCTTTTTTTACTGTGTCTGTAAGATGACTGTATGTGTTTACACATATCAGTCTCTCTTTCTTAGGTTTTGGATAAGTCTCCAGGAGGGCCTCCTTATTGTTGTTAGGGGCCGTTTAGCTGCTCTGTGAATCAGGTCCCTGGGGTATTGTTTCTCCGTAATAATTCTGCTCAAGTTTCCCGCATGTTGTTTATAGTTTTCCACCTCAGTGCAGTTTCTTCCGAGTCTCAGACACTGTCTGATCGGAAGGTTGTCTCATAGAGTTCGTGGATGAAAACTCTTGTAACAGAGTAACGAGTTGTGAGCCATAGGCTTCTGGTACCCCCCTGTTTGGGATAAAGAAGTGAATCCAAGAATGGAAGTTTGGTTTTACTGAACTCACAAGTGAATCCTAAATTTGTTTTCAGATTATTAAGCCAGTCAGAAAAATTATTCAATGATATATGGTCACCCTCCCAGATGATCAAAATGTCATCGATGTATCTGAAAGGGATTATCTGTTGGATAGATATATGTCATTTTGAACCAATGCGTGTACAGATTCACCATGCTTGGAGCACAGGCACCGCCCATGGATGCCCCTATCACTTTCCAGTATAGTTGGTTTTGAAAGGAGAAAAAATTCTCTTTCATGGCGATTGAGGCACATTCCATTACAAGTGAAGTCGGGGTCAAATCCTCTCTGGTTCGTTGTTCCAACAAAAGTTTAACTGTGTATAAAGTGTCATCTTGCGGTATATTTGAATATAACGCTTGACATCATATGACACTAAAAAATTTAACTCTCGATCAAATTGAACTGTGGTGAGAAAGGCTAAAATATGTCTTGTGTCCTGTAAGTACGATTGCATCTCAGTTACTAGTGGTCTTAGGAACCAATCCATGAATTGTGAAAGAGGTTCTAAAAGAGACCCAATGCCAGAGACAGTGGGTCTACCTGGTGGAGGTGTTTGTTGTTTGTGGATCTTCTGTAAAACATAAAATGCTGGAATTCTTGGATGAGTGTTAACAAGGAATTCTGCTGCGCTTTTCGTGATCCATCCTGATTCTTTGCCTCCATCTACTAGGTCTATGATTCTGTTTTCTAATCTGGGTGTTGAATCTTTTTGTATAGGTTTGTAATACTTGGTGTTGCTGAGTTGCCGCAAGCATTCTTCTTGATAGGTCTGGGTATCTAAAATTATGGTGGCTCCGCCACACGCATCATCACACCATGAGCAAAGAGACTTGTCCCTGGTGATCATTTCAGCTGTTCCAGTTCAGGATGGGATTGTATGGGATAAGGTATCATTTGATTGGTATGGTCCCACTGCACTTTTACAAATTAGCCATTTGTTTAAAATTTCTTTGAATGACATTATCACCCCCAGTACTGTTTCTGATGATTGGGATATTGATACAGTATATGAAATGCTAGAATATCCAGAACATTCAACTGTGTTTTCTACTGAGGAGTTTTATGATGGTACATCCAATTTCGATAAGATGTTCTGTTATCAAGATTATGATCATCATTGTTCACCCAAGGCTAGTACACCGCGTGATGTGTTTAACCTTAGTCAATGGGATCATTGCCCTACACCAGCGAAGGGTAGTTCAAAAGTGTTTGCACAAAAGTTTGACTATTTTTCTGGTTATGCCACATCTGACCCAGCCTCATTTTATTATAGTCTTGCACCATCACCTGCTAAGCAAGATATGTTAATGGATACTAAGCTGATATATTCTGCTTCTTTCCTTTCCCAGCTCTCTACACAGGGTTTGACTTTTGGAGGGACACAATAGATGCATAATCTATCTGGGGGACAAAGGATTGGCAGGTTCAGGTAACTGAGGCTTTGTTTAGGGCCTGTTTAATACCAAAACAGATGATTTTCCTGAACAAAACTGTGCAACAGGTGACGTGTCTTAGCTTAGCAAAGAGTAATGATTTGAATATGCCATGTGTACCCGCTCTTACACCATTTGACAAATGGCAGCAGT
This sequence comes from Calotriton arnoldi, assembly GCA_963921515.1. Taxonomy (NCBI): domain Eukaryota; kingdom Metazoa; phylum Chordata; class Amphibia; order Caudata; family Salamandridae; genus Calotriton; species Calotriton arnoldi. Next base: position 363,341 of record CAWUFW010013802.1, on the reverse strand, counting down.
TAACACAATGTGATGAAAAAACTATTGACTCTATGTTGTGTATGAGTAGACATAACTCGTCGGACCCCATTTAGAAGGGATGGTTAATATGGCCATTGGACGCTAACAAGTGTCAGGATAGATTCCTAGGTAAGATCAAGGGAATCACAGCACATAGGCCTGACATGTGATATGTACAGAGTGAACAGTCGGGGTTGGTAAGAACTTCGAATGTTGGGAAGTTGTTCCTTGATTTGCTAAAAACCTCAACACTGTCCCAGGTACAACAGCACTTGTCCCTTTTATCAGATGACTTGGACTTATGAGACTTCTTGTTAGATCCTCAGACACCACGCTGATAGCACCTTCTGTATTCTTTCTATAACGAGATATGGAAAATATCTCAAGAAAAAGCTGCTGAAAGACTGTGTGAGATTGACAGGGCCAATTTAGAACAGGCTCTTGCAGTAGTGGAAAATCGTATGACTACTTTATCATCTAGAATTTATTCTTTAAGTAACAGTGTCTCATCAACAACAGACACACTCCAGCAAGATTTGTCTGCTTTACAACATGGGCAGGCCCAACTTAGGTCAGTTCTGGACACTGCAAGCATTGCGAACAGGCCACATACCTTGGTGTTACATTAACACCTCAAATCTGTTTTCACCTTACCATCTTTCTGATCCAAAGATAGCTATGGCACGAAAAGATGCAAAATAGACGATGTTACACATTGAAAAACTTGAGAAATTACCTTTTACCTTTGCTGAGATAGCATCCTCGGATTGGGTATTCCATGGAAACATTTCACTGCCAATCTCAACATTCCACTTTCAGTACTGTCGACAACACCAATAAGTGGGTGGATATGAAGTGTTAGGTGAAGGGTTCATACATGAACAATGGGAATTTCCTTTCCCATTCCGGTGTAAGAATAAGGACACTAAAGTTTTTCTCAGCAGTTTGGACTGCGGGAATACTTTAAGTGGGTCCCTGGTATGCAAGGACATTTTGTTGCAGGGGCATGCATTGCATTGATAGAGAACCTGTCTTTCTACTTGAAAGGGTCTCCAGCAGCCATGATACATCCAACCTTCAGATTGCTCTCCCATGGGAGTTACCTGAAATTGAATAATCAGGGTTGCTGTGGGATGAAACCAGGGGTCGCATATGTGGTGACCGTCTCTTCCATTGTAACATAACATGTTGCACACAAGTCCTGTTTCTGCCTGCTCATGTAGTTTGGGAGGATGTGCTGTGGCCTTCAATTAATCTTTCCAACATGCGCTTTGACGCCCTGAGCAAACTGAAAGCCTTATTGTTTCAAAAAGATGTGGCTCTAACTTCGGCCAAGGAGACGTTTAATCTTCAGGTGGCGTGTTCCTCTTTGGAGATACAGGCGCTCCTCCGTAACTAACTTCCTACAACATTTTGGGTAGGCTGGTCCATCGTAGTTTTAATATATCTAATACGACTGGAATTTTAGGGGTATTGGTAGTATAGGCCCTGAGTTGGTAAGCACCTTTCAGACGGTGTTTGGATTTATTCCATCCTTCATTCCGTCCTCGGAGCATTTTTGGAGGACTTCCATTGGTTCTGCTCCTAATTGCAGGGATATTGGTTTTAGTTTTTTTTCTCCGCAATGGATGTCCGAGTTCGAGTTCAAATGGAGCTGGCACTGCCTCACGTCCAACTGTGCAGTGAATAAATGGTGCATGTCTTTGGCATACATTTGCTTCAAGAACTGGATAAGCATTGGTTACTGTATATCTGGCCTGTGTGGCTTCATTGTGTACAGCCTGTATTCCGCTGCATTTTGTGCACTTATGAGTGTGCCCTAGATTTGTGCTTGGGGGTCACAGTTGGTTGAACCTTTGGACTTAAAAATGCTGGTGGACCCGTTGAGGGCCCATCTGTAAAGCTGTACCCTGCGAATACCTCTGCTCCTGGCCATGTTCTATGAGCTACCCTGGGTTGCCTCCGTGCCTAGTGGTTTGGATCTGAGCTCTCTTTCCTCTGAACATTAGGTGGCTGTATACACTCTCTAAGCAGCTGCTGTGGGGGTTGGATGGGAACATACTTGCTCTATCAACTTGCTCCGAGGTGTGCCTCTGGGAACGTCATCTGCCAGTTAGAGCATGTAAAGATCTGAATCTCCGTGTGGTGGCAACCTTTTTATTCAGTATGTTTTAAACTTCCAAATTTGTTTTTACATTGGCTCTAATTTTTAATGCTTTTATACTTTTAACGCAATTGCCATTCTTTATGCTTTGGGCCTCCAAAAGCATGAGTACCTGATTTTTAATGTGATTCCATGTAACATTTTATCATAAAAACTTTTAGCATGTTTATATATATGCTGATGTCCTTTGTGTGTTTTATTATTATATGGGGACGCAGCTATCTGTGGAATACCAACAATGGGAGCACAATCACAATCTCGGCCCAAGGCAAGGATACTGTTTTCTATACATAATATTTTGTTTCCTAATTCAATCAGAGGAGGCACTTCTTCTGACTTTGAGGGGGAGCTGCATGCCAAAGCTTTTGCCTAGCAGCTGATCGACATCTCTGCGAGGGATGTCCACTTCGTGACCAAGACGGGATCTCACAGTCTTATCCATTAGGTAATGGGGTTAGACATTCTAGAAGGGGGTTTCTTGGCAAAACAAACATCTGCACCTTAAACACATAGGTTAGGGTTTCGTATCGCAGGAGCACGCTACATTGTAACATTATTGTATATGTATGCATGTATATGTAGTCTCAACAAAATGGTGGAACTATTCATTTTGTTCACTGTTCTAACATTAAGTATGACTTTTGTCTGCTTCTGTCAATTAATCACTATGGTTCAATAAATATTGAAAACACCCCTCTGTGTATTCCTTGTACATTTCTCTGAGTGAAAGAAAGCACAAGTGACTGAGTGAAAAATTTGAAGTCTGTCACCATGGTTCCTGAGGGAACATGTAATATTTCGTATAGGTACCCCAATATAGGTCTAGGGAACATCATAACCCTTCACCTACATTCTCCCTTATACTACATGCAATATCGGATTTGAAGGACTGACCTTTTACCCAGTTACAATACTACACACAAGTACGTAGGGTTTTTCCCTGGACACTGGCCTCATAAATTATGCATGAGGATTCTTAGTTTCTTGGAATCACAGCAGGACCATCATCTCCTGCATAATAACTGTGTATAAAGTTAATTACCGATGTCATCCTAAGTCTGACACTGGCACAGCAAGGTAGAACCCCTGGGGATACCTTAAGGTATATAAACACCACATCTTGCTGAGATAGTCAGAGGAGATCACGACTTCCATGCCGACACACTGACGCGAGACGCTGAGGTTCCTGCATGCAGATACTCCAGCTCGCAGTGGTCTGACATCCCTTGCGGGGTGTTCAGCTCCAGACCAGAATGAGGTCCTGCAGTCTAACATCAGGTAATGGGGTTGGCTTTATCCTAGAGAGATTCTTGGCTTTACACCTACTCACATGCTAGGTACACTTAGGTACATCTAGTTAGGGTTCATCATAGGAGTACGCATTTTATTGCCATGTATTTTATATACTTGCCTATATTTATGATTTTAGCAAAATGGTAGAAACCTACCATCTGTTTACTTTCTTAGTGCTGCTACTCATTTATATATGCTACTGTCTACTGGTGATTTCAGTGGACTTATTTTATGCTAGAATAACGACTGTTCAATAAATACTTATTGAAAATGTCCCAACCGTTTATTCTGTGTATCTCTCTGAGAACAAGTGAGCACGAGTGACTGAGCGAAAAGTAAGTTACTGTTTCCACGGTCCTGAGGGATCAGGGTTGTCATGTTCGATAGTTGCCAAGAACTATTCTCTCCTTGGTAAGAGGAGGTTATAGTGACATTGCAAGCTAGCTGGTACACAGGCCAACATACCTGGTGGGGGTGTCTGGAATCAGTCTGGACACCAGTCCCGCAGTGTATGTTGTCTAAACGCGCAGATCCTATATAGGTCTTATAGGAACTACACGACATGGCACTGCCAACGTTGGTATTGGCACTTATTTAACAGTCAAATCTGAGTAGTTCAGTCGTGCTATTCTCAGAGACCCCTACTCACATTTCCCCAGAGACGTCTGGAGTGGGAGGGAACAAAATCCGCCGCAGCTGAGTAGGAAAATTCCTATGTATTGGCTGTTGGTTTAATCAAGCTTGAAGGATACAGTGTTCCTAAATGTGCACTAACACCTTATCTCAGTTCCCTTGAAACTATCTCCTTTCTAAAAATAATGACTGAACAGAGAGACATAGATGAAGGAAATGCACTAAACTTCTCAGCCGAAGAAGACGATGCAGATGCAATATACATTGCAGATAATGTTAGAAATGCCGTCACCCTAAAACTAGTAGCATGTGGTGTTACAATTAGGGATGGGCAAGTGACTTTCGTGATTGAGGCACACGAATCATATAGAACAGAGGTATTCTATTCATGGATTAAATTCCCGCAGGCAAATGCACAAACTAAAACGTTTCACTACTATGTAGAAGATGATATTCCAAACGAGTATAGTCCATATGAGGACATTGAAATTCCACTCACTTACGAAGAACACCTCTACTCGTTTAAAGGTGCCCTCCCCCATACAAGAAATAGAGTAAGACTCGGTCCGCTCGGAAGAGACGGAGCAACATGGCCAATTTTAGCGGCATACACACCACATCCTGACATTGACCCAATGCCAGGAGGAGACTTACTTGTACAGCATAAAGAATTAATAAGACTTTACAGAAACATGACACAGTTTGTGTTGAGAACAATCACACTTCAGCCCACACTGGCTACACAACCAGGACCAGTCCAAACTCCTACAACAAAAATTACACCACAGACACTGCACGCAGTAATGGGTAAAATGCCCACAAAACGTGAACAAATGCCCTTCTGGATAGCACAGAAAATGACACAACTGGAGGCGGTGTTTCCACACACTGGTCCTAAGGAAAAGCATAGAATACTTACTATTTGCTTGCCAATGGGGATAGCTCCCTCTATAGAGGATTGTACCTCTTGGGGCACAGTCTTCGCTGCAATATATACCAGGACTCATGGTATCCCTTCTTTAGCGGTAATACCAGATGTATTAAGACAAATACAGAACGAGTATGGAGCAGAGCCTGCTCTAAACTTGGGGATGAAGTTGTTAAATAGCTTTGCCCAGGTATCTGTGATAATATTGGCGAATATTAAAGGAGAAGTAGCATCAGTGGCAATACGCCAACACCTGGGAGAGTTCACTCCATTACAACAGGAGACAGAACTACCTAAAATAATTGAAACTGCTTATGCAGAGTTAGGTAGAGACAGTCTGGGAGCTAGACTGGTAAAACCTCAACTAATGGGGAGTTCAGATAAAGAACAGGCAAAGCAAACACCAGTTTCTTCAAAGAAGAAATGGAACAATAATAAACAACAAAAGAACTGATCTCACTCCAGGGGAAGGTCTCCTCAGCAGGAGCCCCCAGAAAGGAGATATAATCTTAGGAATAGAGATAACATTAAAAAACCTGACAGGTATCAGGATACTGATACTCGTTCCTCTCGTTCCTTTCAGGGTTCATCAAAAAACTCAGAGAGGGAAGGACGGTCAGAACAAAGACAAGAAGAGCATACAAAGTCCAGAGACAAGCAACGCACTTCAGACTACGCTTCAAAGAAAGAAGAAAAACCTAAAGCAAAACCTCAATTTAAAAATAAGAAGGTAGCAGGTCTCAAAGTTAGACATGCCCAGAATTCTGAGGACTCAGCTACTGAAAGGGGAATGGGCTCTGACGATGCTAGACAGCGCGGCAGAAGTAACAATAGTTCGCCGGAAACTGATGGAATTTCTGGTGACAGCGGAGTTGAGCGAGTATATCATATTGGAAACACCTGATACTAGGGTTAGTGTCCCACACAAGTTACATGAAATAACATTCCAAATGGAGGGAGACAAGCCGAGACAAGGTAAGGGTCTCTTTTGGGAGAACCTGACTTCGGGCTATGACATCCTATTAGCGGAAAAAGATTGGCCGCCTACTATTGTTATGAAATGCCCAAAGGGGGAAACTGCAATTTTTCCAACTTTCTCCGACCTAGTCCCCGCACACCTAAGAAATACATATGCACAGGAATAGGCGGTAGTCCTTGCTCCAGCGTTATACCGCAACCCTGTTGGGTGGGATGAGAAGTCTCCCCACCTTGTTATTCCAATAAAAACAAACCCAACTCCACAAAGACAGTATCCCATAAAACAGGAAGCTAAAAAACAGGTATGGGAGATCTTGGATCAACTTGAATACCAAGGTGTAATTGAACCATGCACCTCATCAATGATTAAACCTTTGTTTCCCGTATGAAACCCGACGATTCATACCGTCTAGTTTTAGACTATAGACACCTGAACTCATGTATAAAGACATTTGCAGTTCAGAATGCACATAGTGCTGCATTATTGAATAACATTGTGCGGAAAAAATACAAAACAACATTAGATATCTCAAATGGATTTTTTTGCCAAATCATAGCACCTGAAAGAAGATATTTGACAGCCTTCTCAGCGCTTGGGTCCCAGCGTCAATTTTGTCACTCCCCCAAGGGTATAAGAATAGCCCGGGATTATTCTCAAGGAGGGGAACAGAGATACTACAGAATTTGGATGAAGAAGCATTATCCTATGTAGATGATATTTATCTGACGGATGATGACTTAGAGGAGCACTTGACCAGGGTGAGCACCATAATTTTGGGTTTCGCCTCTGAGGGGTACAAATTTAACTTAAAAAAATCAAAGATAGCCCACCTCAATGTCCTATTTTTGGGATATGAGCTTTCAAGTGAAGGCAAAAGCCTGGCAGCCCACTTTTTCGAAAAGTGCGCACTGCTACAACCTCCAAATTCATTAACAAGTTTACAGTCCATACTGGGATTTTTGAATTTTGGCAGAACATACATTTTGGATTACGCAGAGAGAGTAAAACCTTTCTACGACCTAATAAGACCTGACTTTTCAGTCAGGCAATGGACACAAGAATACACAAATATACTTTGTTCCCTACAAACTGATATGATATCATCAAATCATTTACAGACACGCGTAAACCTACGCAACCTGGTGAACCGCGTAGTCGCAGGTCAATCTGGGTACACTTACTTAACCTTTAATGAAGGTGAAATAGTACCAATTGCATATAAATCGCATTTGTACACTGACGCTGAAATGCGTTTTGCTCCTACAGAAAAAATACTGACAGCAGTACAGACTGCTGTAGTGAGAGAAAGAGCACTGGCTCAGGGGAAACGAATAATTGCCGTGACCCCGGTACCGGCCATAGAGGCTGCCACAAAGGCAAGCGTCCCAAATGCAAAAGCGTTACATCCAAGATGGATACAATGGGCTAATTCTCTCACTGCAACAGATGTAGAATACAGATATGACCCTAGTTTAAAAACACAAGCATTCCTGCAATATGAACAAGAGTATCCTCTACCAAATTAAATAATGCCTCTAGATCGGTATGAATATATTATTTATACCGATGGATCTGCTCAACCGGCCATAGGGGAGTAAGCAACAATACAGTGCAGCATGCGCTATTGTAAAAGGTAGGATGCAGGATGACAAGTTCCATCCAAGCTGTACAAAAACGCAGTCTCTCAGAGACTGCACGGCTCAGTTGGCAGAATTAAAAGCACTGTTACTGGCACTAATACATACGGATCCTGAATTCCCCACACTAATAGTGTGTGATTCCTTTTACTGTGTCCAGTCGTACAGCGAACACCTCCACTATTGGGGACAAAATGGGTTCAGAGATTCAAAAGGTGGCACAATTAAACATAGGAAACTATGAGAACAGGTAGCAGAGTTGAAGAACGAACTACCAAGAGCTCACGTGATACACACACTGAGTCATCAACGTGATGGCGTTCACGTTGAAGGGAATTCATTGGCTGATGAAGCCGCGAATGGGGCAGTACGCACTGCGTCCGTAGCTGCAATCACCCATTCAAAAACGAGGGTAGACGGTAGCACAATGGTAGCTGTGATTGCTTCGGCGCAATAACAGCAAAGCACTACCTAAAGGTTTTCCACTCAATTACTCCTACAAGTTAGATGCAAACAACGTTCCATTTGCTCAGATTCCTGGAGTGGGGGATAGAGTAATACCAAACATGGATCGAAGGTTAGGTTTAATCTTGGCTGCACACGAGGGTCTGGGTTCTGCGCACTCAGGAGTTACGGCGACAGTTTCTTTACTGAAACAACGCTATAGGTGGCCAGGGTTAACTAAGCAGACCAAAGACTTTGTCTTAAAGTGCGATATCTGTCAACAGATAAAAGGGTCCACCATAGCTCGCCCAGTGCAGACACCATTGTTAATATCAGGCAGACCGCTCGCGTGCATTTACCTAGACCACTGCGGCCCCTTACAATCTGACGGGGCTTACAAGTATATCATGGTTGCAGTGGATTCCTGTTCAAGATTCTTATGGGTATGGCCTCAGCGCTCGGCTGATGCCCGAACTGTTATGAAAGATTTGCGAGTCTTTATAGGGACATACGCAGTTGGCACATTACATTCTGACTGTGGCCCCGCGTTCAGCTCTAGGGCTTACAAGGAAGCCATGGGAAGTTTGGGTGTAGCATTGCGGTACTCCTCTCCATACCATCCCGAGGGAAATTCGGTTGTGGAGAGGAAAAACCGGGACTTAAAGCAATCTTTAACAGCTAGGGTATTAGGCTCGGGTGGTAGTTGGGTCAATCACCTATTTGGGGTCCAGCAGGCCCTTAATAACCAGCCAAGAAACTCTCTGGGAGGTGCAACTCCTTACAAGGTCCTGTTTGGGACAAGAATGTGGGTGCCTGATCTCGATTGTGAAGGCACAGTGGCGGATGAAAAACCGTTTGACATCAATAAACATTTGGCTGTTTTACAGGATCTGAATGAATCCAGAGCCTCCTTAAGTAACATCGAGACAAAGAAAAGCGCCACTGGGGAAGTCAAGTCAGTCACGGCAAGACCTGCCTGGATCCCTAAAGTTGGGGATCTGGTCAGAGAAAAGATTGTGGACAAGAAAGAATTTGGGCCATCCTATTGAAAGCCTGTACCTTTCCTGGCCATTGAAGGATCAAGAACTGTACTTCTACCGCCTCTTGCCGGAAAAGAAAAGAGATTCGTCTCAATCGATCTGATCAAACCACACTATGTGGCCGATACTAAATAGTAGGCCTCGTGGGCTCCTGAGTAGCCAACGTCCTCCTCTCGCTACAATACAGGAAGTACAAATAGAAAGACTCATAACATTTGAAGAGTCAGCTTTACAAAACAACGGAGTCAATAACAATGCAATGGAACTAGTTCCCCTTGACACAAACTCTCAAAATCAAAGTGAAAGACAAATTTCAATTCAAGCTAATAAAGATGTCTACGTCAACATGCCTCAACAAGAGCAATCCACAAGTTCAACAAAACCTCCTGAGCTACCAAAGATAGATTGGACTGCATCTGGCTATTTCATCGACTTCAATACCTTTTCATTGGATGCAAGTGAACCTGAAACGACGCCAGCCCAAATTTCTCGCAAACAACGGATCAAAGACTTTTTTTAACTTTCTTAGAAAAACTTATTTAGTATCAACTTGGCTAGAACTTTGGATAATCACCGGTATTTTCTTTTTTCTTTTCTGGTTAGGATTAGTAATAACTTTCCACTTGCTCATCAATGGAACTTATCTTCAACAGAGCTCTGCAATGTCAAAAGTGAACTTCATTTTAAAACCTCATGTTTCATCTCATCGTGAACAAAGAGACTTGTCCTTCGTGAACATTTCAGCAGTTCCTATACCGGATGGTATAGTGTGGGACAAAGTAAATTTTGATATATTTGGACCGACCGAGCTTTTAAAAATTCCACATTTGTTTAAAATTTCGTTGAACGATATCATTACCTCCAGTACATTTTCAGATTATTGGGATTTTGAAACTGTTAATAACTTATTGTCTGATTTAGAACAACCTGCTGCATTTTCTGTCACTGAAATGTTAGAGGATAGATCAGATTTTGACAAAATGTATTGTTACCAACATTATGGTCATCATTTCTTGCATAAATCTAGCAAACCCAGAAATGTTTTCACATACCACCAGTGGGAACATTGCCCTACACCACCGAAAGGTAGTTCAAAAACATTTGCACAGAAATTCTCATATTTTTCAGGGTTTAACACTTCTGACCCAACATCGTACTATTATAAGGTTGCACCTATATCTGCACAGAAAAATATGCTAACAAACACCAAACAAATTTACTCTGCTTCCTTTATTACCCAGCTGTCTGAACAGGGTTTTGACTTATGGATGGACACTGTAGACTTGAAATCAATCTGGGGTTCTAGGGACTGGCAAGTCCAGGGAATACAAGCACTATTTAGAGCATGCCTCATTCCTCAGCAGATGACTTTTCTGAATGACACTGTGCAACAGATTTCCTGTCTTGGAATAGCCAAGAATAAGGACTTGAACACGCCTCAAATTCCAACACCTTTAAACACCGAGGGGAATTTTACATCAGAAAGAGGGGCTAAGTTGGATAACTTATTGCAATACAATAGATCAGACCCCAATTGGAAGGGATGGTTGGTTTGGCCCACTGACACAAACAGATGTCAAGAAAGATTATGGGGTACCACTGAAGGGTTAAGTATCCACAGGCCAGACCCACGTTATGTACAACGAGAACATCCGGGGGTAGTGACATCATACAGTGTTAGGAAGTTGTGCCTTGATTGTCTAAAGACCTCAACACTACCCCAGGTAAAACAACACTTGTCCTTACTCACAGAGGATGTGGACCTACGGTATTTTTTGTTAGGTCCCAGAAAACCACGTCAGAAGCGTTTTTTATATGCTGTCTATAACGAAATCTGGAAAATCTCCCAACAAGAAGCTGCAGAGAGATTAAGAGAAATAGATAGAGTTAACCAGTGTAGGAAGGTGGAATCTGACTATATGGTTGCCCCCACTTTTTTTATGGTGTTTTGCTGGTTTATGACTTAGTTGGACTGGGATCCTGCTATTCAGGGCCCCAGTCTATCTGCTTTCTCTGTAAAAAGGTTTCCATGTGCCTTAGGCACATCACTGATTGGGATCTGGAGTGCCCTTATAAGTCCCTAGTATATGGTATACTATGTACCAAGGGCATAGGTACCTCAGAGGCCTGCCAGGGGCTGCAGCATGTATTATGCCACCCCTGGAAGGCCATCCAAACTGACACCACAGGTCTGCTACTGCAGCCTGGGTAAGGTGGTGCATGCACCCCTTACTGTGATATAGGTTACCTATATCACGAAATACATACACACATATAAACCTATAAGTCACTCCTAAGGCAGGCCTTATCAATCCTAAAGGCAGAGTGCGTGGTTCCTATGTGAGAGGGTGCCCCTGCATGAGCAGGGCCCCTCTGCAGCGTTCGGAGACCATCTCTGATGCTGTTTGTAGTGCAGCCTGACCATATACTCTTAAGCGCATTATATCCTCGCGGTAAAATGCTAACTTTGGAATGGCTGCACCTAAACATGTCGTGTTTGGTGTCAAACATCTTGGAATACTACCCCCCGCCAATCCTGGCGGCGGGGGTAGCATTCCACCCTTCTAGAGGGAAAGACATGTTAACTCTGACTAGTCCGGTAACTTCTTTCCAGAGCCCTGGCATCACAAAATGGATGCTGCTGCCACAGACACGAGTCTGGCCTCCTGCTGCTGGACGAAACTCCGGCAGGGAGGCCTGGACAATAGGTTTCCTGTCCCAGGGAGGTGTGACCACCTCCCCAGACAGGATAATGTGTATTGGGGCTGGGCGGGAGCACTTTCGGGTGCTTTGAAGTCCTGCACTGGGGGCACATTTGGTGTCCCTGTGCATACCCCAGTTCAAACCGGATCAGGGGCTTGCAGCCCCTGCTTTAGCGCAAACTGGACAAAGGGAAAGGGGTGTAGCCACCCCTCTGCCCTGACCCACCCATAGGTGGGGCCACAGAGTAGTCCAACCCCTATTTTTAGAATAAAGGTAGGAACCCAGTCCTTAGGACTTTAGATTATACCTGGACGAAACTCTGAAACTGAATCCTGGACCTTCGACGCTCTACGACAAGATTAGAGGACTGAAGAATCTCCCTTGGGGTCAAGGAGTGACTCCCCTGCTTGGCAGGCACCAAAGAAGCATCTGTCCGGTTCGCATTTCTGAAGCTCCCGTCGGACGCCGAAGTCATCGCATCACCAGAGGTGGATTCTCAGACTTTCCCGAGGCTACCCTGAGTCCCCAGCAAAGCTGAGGCCCGTGGCTATCGTGGGTGACTTTAGACCGTGACCCCTGGACGCTGAGCACATATGCAAGTGCATCCTCTTCTGGGTCTCCCAAGAAGTCGTGCTTTGGGCTCCGAGTAGCCCTAGCCTCCAGCACCATCTGCACCGAAGATCACTGGCCCCCACTCCACGAGTGTCCTGTAAGCCAGCTCCACGTGCGGCGTCACGAGGCTCCTTCGCGGTCGCTAGCCCATTGGCTAGTAGCCCTTAACGAAGTCCAATCCTTTTTTTACTTGGCATCCTGCTTGCTCCAGGCCTGCCCTCACTTACCCTTGCTGGGTGAGTTCCACAGACCTTGCTGGTCTGCACCATCGACGATCTACATCTTCACCGAGACTTGCCGTTGCCAAGGCTTGTTGGGTCCAATCCGGTCACCGACACGTCAGCACTCGACAGACTTCGTGTAGCAGCTTGAATCCTGCTCCTGGTTGCCGACAACACCTCCCGGACCTCGTGGCTGAAGAGTCAAGACAACCGTCAACGCACCTGAAGCACTCGACATCGGTGGGCATCTGTCCATCGCCTTCCTGGTCACTGGCTAGTGACCCAGACTCTGTCCCCTCTGCTTTCAGGTTCTTCAGAACTCCGATCCACTCTTGGATCCACCCGGACACTTTTCTCTTGGCCGCCAGCAGCACTTTGCAGCAGATCGCCATTCGAATCGGCGAGCGAAACCCGACCCCGAAAGGCACCTATGCACCCGGCTTCCCTGGGTGAGGTAACACGAGTACTCCAGTGCTCCCGTGGGTAGAGACTCTTCAAAGTCCTAGATCTCAAAGGGTTTTGTCCTAGTCCTCTTTTAAGTGTCCCTTTTCTCTATTTTCCCGATCCCGACTTTCTCCATAGAAGTTAACGGCGTATCGCGGTTGTGTATTTACGCTGCACGCGTCTCCCGTGGGTCTCCTGTGTCACTACCTTGGGTGGTTCCTTGTGGTCCAAGCACTTCTAGAGGCTCTAGGCCTAGTGTCTAGTTCAGTCGTGGTTCGCATACCACTTTATTGGTATATGGTTTGGTACGCCCCTAGGGCCCAAACGTGTATTTGTGCTATTACTGTGATTTAATAACTTATAACTTATGTACTTCGAACTCTAGCCTCATAAAGAGACTAGAGGGTGTGTTTAGCAATAAATACATATATTTTGAATATATACCTGGTGTGGTGCTCTTTCATTTGATCACTCAAGAGATTATAGACTGGTAAAACAAGCTGCTTTACATTCCTTCAAGACTTAGCCTGAAGGCTGCTCTCCATAGCTACCACTAGGATAGCTTTCAATAAGGTTGTCTTTAACCTATCTCCAATAAGGGGTTGTTTGGACTGGTGCAAGGTGCCCACTATAATTAGTGGACAGCATATACCAGGCCAACTTCTCACATTGGTGTGCAGCGTGTGGGATTCCAGCTTGCTATTGTTTTACCAGATAATCTCAATTGAATTGATCAACTGAAAACCACTAAAGGTACCTAAGGTACATATAATTTAAGCTTAGAATACAGTAAGTTCTACTGAACTTAGAGTTGTGTGTTAAGGGATAGCACAACCCTTTCTACAACTCAAGAGAGTTTAGTAGGCCACACTAGAGTAGGTAGTGCATACACCACACCACACTAGTAATGTCTTTAAGGGCAGGATCCAAAGAATCCTTGCAGGAAGCCATTGAGCTTCCACCCTCCAAGTATGATACACTCCCATTCTTGGAATTGAGAGCTTTATGCAACTTGAGAAAAATAAGGACAGGCCAAAGCCCCACCACCCAACACCTCAAGGAGTTGTTGGTGGCTTATGACCTTAGTAAGCCCTTGGGGACTGAAGGGGTAGGAGCTGAGGGTGGGGCAGGAGAAGAGGAGGAGGCCAGGGGTACCAATACCCCCAGCCCCCCCTCTGAGACTGGCCAGGAGGGTGACAATGAACCTGACCTGGATAACCCAATCCCTCCTGTGGAAGATGATGAGGATGATCAGGATGATGCCCTCTTTGTCCCCCAGGAAGGATTAAGAGTGTGCCCAGGAAGTCTAGATCTCCTTCTCAGGAGTCTAACCACTCTGGCACCTCTATAGGGAGCTCTGTCTCCTCTCACAGGAGGGAATCCTCTCATGAGAGGAGAGCCAGACTGGTCCAGTATGAGGAAACTCAGCTGGAAATCAGAAAAAAGCAATTGGCTTTAGATAGGGAATCCCTAGATCTCCTTGAGAGAGAAGAAAGTTGGGACTAGAGTCCCATGGTGGCAGCAATATCCCTAGAGATAGGGAAAGGTCTTATGACCATAGAAACCTAAACAAGATTGTCCCTCCCTACCAGAGTGGGGATGACATCCACAAATGGATAACTGCACTGGAGAGGGCCTGTAAAGTTCAGAAGGTCCCCCAGAGGCAGTGGGCAGCAATCTTGTGGCTCTCCTTTGCAGACAAAGGTAGAGACAAGCTCCTCACTGTAAGAGAAGAGGATGCTGACAATTACACAGTCTTGAAGAGTGCTCTGATAGATGGGTTTGGCCTAACCACTGAACAGTATAGGTTGAAGTTCAGAGACACCCAAAAAGCTCAGACTCAAGACTGGGTTGATTTTGTAGATTGTGCTACAAAGGCTCTGGAAGGTTGGATACATGGCAACAAAGTGCATGACTTTTTAGGATTGTACAATTTGATTATGAGGGAGCAGATCCTTAATAATTGTCAAAACCAGCTTTTGCACCAGTATCTGGTGGACTCTGATCTGACCTCTCCCCAAGAATTGGGAAAGAAGGCAGACAAATGGGTCAGAACCAGAGTAAAAACTAGAAATCAGGGTGGTGACCAGAAGAAAGATTCTACTAAGTCCCAAGAGAAAGGTGGGGATAAATCTAAGGATAAGTCCCCTACAGGGCCCCAAAATTCCTCTTCTGGGGGTGGGTCCCAAACTCCTTCCTCTCCTGAAAAGAAACCCTATTGCCATGTCTGTAAAAAGCCTGGGCACTGGAAAACTGATCCCAGTTGCCCCAGGATTGGCAATAAAGAAAATGTTCCTCCCACAACTACTACCACCCCTCCTGGTACTACCAGTAGTAATCCTCCAGTTGGGAGTAGTGCACCCAAAAATGTGGGTGCTTTTGCAAGAGGAACAGAGGGGAGCCCTAGTTTAGACAGGGACCCCTCAACAGACTCCTCTGACTCTGATGGTGGTATAGGATTTGCCACCTTTACAATGGGTCCCACAGCGTTGGGCAGGTACAGATTGGAGCCAATAATTAATGGTCAGAAAGCTGTGGCATTTAGGGACACAGGGGCTAGTGTCACCATGGTGGCAGGGAAACTAGTCCCCCTCACCAGTTTTTACCTGAGTTTAAGTACCAGGTGACCAACATTGATGGTGTCAGAACAGATCACCCCATGGCCATAGTCAATCTCAGCTGGGAGGGGGTCACAGGCCCAAAGAGAGTGGCAGTGTCCCCCACCTTACCTGTAGATTGCCTGATGGGCAATGATTTGGAAATTTCAGCCTGGGCTGAAGTTGAACACCAAACCCATCTTAGGATGTTGGGCGTCCCTGTAAAGGTTAGTGGGGCTGTGATGGCCACAGACCCAGCCCAAGAATTTGGAGAGATGGAGCCTGAAAGAATGGCCCACTCTCCCCCAAAGAGAGCACAAGGGTTGAAGAAAAGTCTTCTTCCCCCCAGACAGTAGGTAAGGGTCAGCCTCCTCAGGGAACTGACCCTACCCCTAGTGAAGGAACTGCCACAGAGGTAGTCAGGCCTGGCCTGACCACCCCCTGATGGCAGAGGACCCTTCCAAGGTGGTACCCAGTCTGGAGCAGGTAACCTGCCCCTCTCTACCCTGCCTCAGCCAGCCCAGGGCTGCAGAGGTCAGGGAGGTCAGTGGACCCCCAGGGCCCCCTGTCCAGAGGAACCCCCCATCAGCAGATTAGGGGCACCCAGTCTAGTAGCCCTAGCCAGGTGAAAACTCCTCTACACACTGAGGGATCCCCCATGCCTTTATGTAGGGACCTCCCCAGAAGGACTCTGGTAGGCAAGGGCAAACCTGGGACCTGAAGGTTCCAAACCTGCCCTGTCCCTCCAGTAGTCCATCCAAAGGGACCCAACCCCCAGCTGTAGGCAGCCAAAGGTTGACCCTTAGAGCAAAGTGCAACTCAGTCATGGAAAGACAGGCATACATAGTGACCAGTGATCTGAGGAAGCTGAGGCCAACCTTCCTAGGGCCTCACTTCCCTACTCAGACACCTCACCAGCCTTGTACTTTACCTAAGCACACCACAGGTAGTGATTCCCCATGGTGGAGACCCTCTCATACCCTTAGGGTGAGGGATTGCTTAGTGGACCATAAGACAGGGGGCAACCATGCTAGTGCAGGTGCTTCCTTATATGCCCACTTAGTCAATGAAGGCTCAACTGGCCAAGGTTAGCCTTATCTCCTTTCGTTTGGGGGGGTTATGTAGGAAGGTGGAATCTGACTATATGGTTGCCCCCACTTTTTTATGGTGTTTTGCTGGTTTATGACTTAGTTGGACTGGGATCCTGCTATTCAGGGCCCCAGTCTATCTGCTTTCTCTGTAAAAAGGTTTCCATGTGCCTTAGGCACATCACTGATTGGGATCTGGAGTGCCCTTATAAGTCCCTAGTATATGGTATACTATGTACCAAGGGCATAGGTACCTCAGAGGCCTGCCAGGGGCTGCAGCATGTATTATGCCACCCCTGGAAGGCCATCCAAACTGACACCACAGGTCTGCTACTGCAGCCTGGGTATGGTGGTGCATGCACCCCTTACTGTGATATAGGTTACCTATATCACGAAATACATACACACATATAAACCTATAAGTCACTCCTAAGGCAGGCCTTATCAATCCTAAAGGCAGAGTGCGTGGTTCCTATGTGAGAGGGTGCCCCTGCATGAGCAGGGCCCCTCTGCAGCATTCGGAGACCATCTCTGATGCTGTTTGTAGTGCAGCCTGACCATATACTCTTAAGCGCATTATATCCTCGCGGTAACATGCTAACTTTGGAATGGCTGCACCTAAACATGTCGTGTTTGGTGTCAAACATCTTGGAATACTACCCCCCCCGCCAATCCTGGCGGTGGGGGTAGCATTCCACCCGTCTAGAGGGAAAGACATCTTAACTCTGACTAGTCCGGTAACTTCTTTCCAGAGCCCTGGCATCACAAAATGGATGCTGCTGCCACAGACACGAGTCTGGCCTCCTGCTGCTGGACGAAACTCCGGCAGGGGAGGCCTGGACAATAGGTTTCCTGTCCCAGGGAGGTGTGACCACCTCCCCAGACAGGATAATGTGTATTGGGGCTGGGCGGGAGCACTTTCGGGTGCTTTGAAGTCCTGCACTGGGGGCACATTTGGTGTCCCTGTGCATACCCCAGTTCAAACCGGATCAGGGGCTTGCAGCCCCTGCTTTGGCGCGAACTGGACAAAGGGAAAGGGGTGTAGCCACCCCTCTGCCCTGACCCACCCATAGGTGGGGCCACAGAGTAGTCCAACCCCTATTTTTAGAATAAAGGTAGGAACCCAGTCCTTAGGACTTTAGATTATACCTGGACGAAACTCTGAAACTGAATCCTGGACCTTCGCCGCTCTACGACAAGATTAGAGGACTGAAGAATCTCCCTTGGGGTCAAGGAGTGATTCCCCTGCTTGGCAGGCACCAAAGAAGCATCTGTCCAGTTCGCATTTCTGAAGCTCCCGTCGGACGCCGAAGTCATCGCATCACCAGAGGTGGATTCTCAGACTTCCCCGAGGCTACCGTGAGTCCCCAGCAAAGCTGAGGCCCGTGGCTATCGTGGGTGACTTGAGACCGTGACCCCTGGACACCGAGCACATTTGCAAGTGCATCCTCTTCTGGGTCTCCCAAGAAGTCGTGCTTTGGGCTCCGAGTAGCCCTAGCCTCCAGCACCACCTGCACCGAAGATCACTGGCCCCCACTCCACGAGTGTCCTGTAAGCCAGCTCCACGTGCGGCATCACGAGGCTCCTTCGCGGTCGCTAGCCCGTTGGCTAGTAGCCCTTAACGAAGGCCAATCCTTTTTTTACTTGGCATCCTGGTTGCTCCAGGCCTGCCCTCACTTACCCTTGCTGGGTGAGTTCCACAGACCTTGCTGGTCTGCACCATTGACGATCTACATCTTCACCGAGACTTGCCGTTGCCAAGGCTTGTTGGGTCCAATCCGGTCGCCGATGCCTCAGCACTCGACAGGCTTCGTGTACCAGCCCGAATCCTGCTCCTGGTTACCGACAACGCCTCCTGGACCTCGTGGCTGAAGAGTCAAGACGACTGTCAACGCACCTGAAGCAATCGACATCGGTGGGCATCTGTCCATCGCCTTCCTGGTCACTGGCTAGTGACCCAGACTCTGTCCCCTCTGCTTTCAGGTTCTTCAGAACTCCGATCCACTCTTGGATCCACCCGGACACTTTTCTCTTGGCCGCCAGCAGCACTTTGCAGCAGATCGCCATTCGAATCGACGACGAAACCCGACCCCGAAAGGCACCTATGCACCCGGCTTCCCTGGGTGAGGTAACACGAGTACTCCGGTGCTCCCGTGGGTAGAGACTCTTCAAAGTCCTAGATCTCAAAGGGTTTTGTCCTAGTCCTCTTTTAAGTGTCCCTTTTCTCTATTTTCCCGATCCCGACTTTCTCCATAGAAGTTAACGGCGTATCGCGGTTGTGTATTTAAACTGCACGCGTCTCCCGTGGGTCCCCTGTGTCACTACCTTGGGTGGTTCCTTGAGGTCCAAGCACTTCTAGAGGCTCTAGGCCTAGTGTCTAGTTCAGTCGTGGTTCGCATACCACTTTATTGGTATATGGTTTGAGTACGCCCCTAGGGCCCAAACGTGTATTTGTGCTATTACTGTGATTTAATAACTTATAACTTATGTACTTCGAACTCTAGCCTCATAAAGAGACTAGAGGGGTGTGTTTAGCAATAAATACATATATTTTGAATATATACCTGGTGTGGTGCTCTTTCATTTGATCACTCAAGAGATTATAGACTGGTAAAACAAGCTGCTTTACATTCCTTCAAGACTTAGCCTGAAGGCTGCTCTCCATAGCTACCACTAGGATAGCTTTCAATAAAGGTTGTCTTTAACCTATCTCCAATAAGGGGTTGTTTGGACTGGTGCAAGGAGCCCACTATAATTAGTGGACAGCATATACCAGGCCAACTTCTCACAACCAGGAAAAGGTGTTAGCCGTAGTTGACAATGGTATGACTACATTAACATCCAGGATATATTCACTGGGCAACATTGTATCTTCTGCTATCGATGTAATAGAACAGGATTTGTCCATATTGCAACACGGACAGTCACAGTTACGTTCTATTATTTTTTTAAGCTGGACGCTGCAGTCATTGCGCGCCGGTTATGTGCCTTGGCGTTTTATCAACAATACGTCATTATTTTCTGCATACAATCTAACAGAAAAACAGATGAAAACTGCACAGAGGGGAGCAAAATATACAATGCTGCATATTGAGAAACTGGATAGGTTACCCTTTACTGTGGCTGAGTCACCGTCCACAGAATGGTTAGTCCACGGCCATATAACATTACCGGTCGCAGCTTTCCAGTTTCAATATTGTCTAGAACAACAACAGGCAGGCAGATATGAGAATATGGGTAAGGAATTCATCAGGGAATCCTGGGATTTACCATACAGATTTCGATGCAGGAGTGGGGGATCTGGAAGTGTTTCTAAGCGGAACTAGCTGCGAGAACGCTTTAAGTGGATCTCTCATATGCCAGGATATTATGCTACACGGGGCTTGTAATGGGTCTGTGGCGAACTTGTCCTATCACTTGAAGGGTACCCCGGCCGGCAGCTGTGTTTAATCCGGTATTCAAGCTCCTCTCGAATGGGAGTTACTTGATGCTGAATAATCAAGGTTGTTGTGGGATGCTTCCGGGTATCGCATATCTAGTCACCGTGAGCTCCAGGGTTACTTGCTGTATGCAAGTATTGTTTGCACCAACACATACAGTCAGGGAGGCGCCATTATGGCCTTCGCTAAATGTTTCCATTATACGGTTTCATACTCCGAGCATGATGAAAGCCATGCTTTTACAACGAACCGTGCCCTTAACCACCGCCCGGGACACTTTTGATCTCCAGATCGCAAGGTCCTCGGCTGAGATACAGGCACTTATACGTAGAAACTGCCCTTTCCATTTCACAGAAATGGTAAGTCGTATCTTTAACATGTTCGATACAACGGGTATTGTACACCAATTTAAGGCCATAGGTTAGGGACTGTTAAGCACCTTTCAGACGGTCCTCGGAGTTATACCGAAATTTATACACTCCGTCTTTGGAAGCATTTTTGGAGGGCTTCCGCTGATTCTGTTTCTAATAGCAGGAATCCTGATTGTTACCTTTCTGCTACGCAATGGACGTCCCAGCCACCAAGGAAGTAGCAACAGCTCTCCTGGAGCGCAAATACCGTGATCGCATGGTACAACATCTGGGCACACCTTCACCTACGGGAACTGAGCGCCTCTTGGTTCCTGTCATTTAGACCAGTCTGGATGGACTGTGTCCTACCTGTTCTCCGATGCCTGTTCTGCGGAGAAGGATGCGTGTTGGACCTCTGTCTGACACTGCCATCTGCTGCGCCATCGGACGTTGATGCTTTACTGGACCCGATAACGGCCCATGTTCTCCAGTGTCCTCAGCATATTCCCATGTTGTTGGCAGCATTCTTAGAGCCACCACAGGTAGTTTCTGCTCCTGTTGGTATGGACATTGGCTCCTCCAACACTCAGGCCTTGGATGTGGCACAGGCTGCCCAGCACCTGCTGCAGGCAGCAAGGAAGATCGTCTGTGCTCGATTGACATTCTTTGTGAGGTGTTACAGGGATCGTCAGCTGCGTATGCAGACAGCAGCAATGTTGCGTCTACCAGCAAGGACACATAAACATTTGGCATGTCGCACGCTGGGAAGATTTGGCTTTTAACTTTTTCAAAATTCCAAATTGAAACCTTTTTGACCTGCATGGCTTTCAGATGCTTGTAGTTGTTCGGACTATATAAACAGACACTTTAGAGCCACTACTTGAATGATTTTTTGAAGAACACGTTTTAAAGGGTTTTTTAACGCTTTTAACTTCTCTTAAAAATGTTTTTATTATTTGTTGCGTACGAACGTCTAGACGCCTTGATAGTACGCTAGATTTTAGTAATGTCGTCCAGTCGGATGAGGAATGGGTGTTATATTTCATATAGGTACCCCGATATAGGTCTAGGTAACATCATAACCCTTCACCTACATTTTCCCCTATACTACATACAATAACGGATTTGAAGGACTGACCTTTTACCCAGTTACAATACTACACACAAGTACGTAGGGTTTTTCCCTGGACACTGGCCTCATAAATTATGCATGAGGATTCTTAGTTTCTTGGAATCACAGCAGGACCATCATCTTGCATAATAACTGTGTATAAAGTTCATTCCCGATGTCATCCTAAGTCCAAAACTGGCACAGCAAGGTAGAACCCCTGGGGATACCTTAGGGTATATAAACACCACATCTTGCTGAGATAGTCAGAGGAGATCACGACTTCCATGCCGACACACTGACGCGAGACGTTGAGGTTCCTGCATGCAGATACTCCAGCTCGCAGGGGTCTGACATCCCTCGCGGGGTGTTCAGTAACCCTGGGCGTAGTTCGCGTAGTAGCGCTACGCATAGCTACGCGAAGTGCACTTCGCACTATGCGAGTTACGCGTAGCACTACGCGAACTGCGTAGTGCGGTAGAAAATGCTGTTCGCAATGATTGCACAGTGCCGGATGCTTGTCCGCACTGTGCAATCATTGCAACGGCATCTTGCACAGGACAAGCGGTCGTTTTCTGCCGCTCGAGTAGATTTGTACTCGGCGGCAGTTTTCTCAATGCGGACTGGTAGTTTCTCATCGCGGCGGTCGCGAGCATACGCGACCACTCACAATGAGAAACCTGACCTCCCGCGTTGAGAATCTCGCCGGGAGGTTTATTTTCCACGCTCGTGATCGGCAACTTGATGTTGCTGATCGCGAACGAGGAAAAAGTCTCGCCGAAATGTCATTTTGCTAGCTCGCGGTAGCCAACTTGACGTTGAGGACCGCGAGCAAGCAAAAAATGCCCGCTACGCTACGCGTTTTTGCACTGTGCTACGTGCAATTCGCGTAGCGCGTAGTTGCGCAAACTACGCAAACTACACGAGCGTAGCGTAGTTTTCCGCCCAGGCCTAGTGTTCAGCTCCAGACCAGAATGAGGTCCCGCAGGCTAACATCAGGTAATGGGGTTGGCTTTATCCTAGAGGGATTCTTGGCTTTACACCTACTCACATGCTAGGTACACTTACGTACATCTAGTTAGGGTGCATCGTAGGAGTACGCATTTTATTGCCATGTATTTTATATACTTGCCTATATTTATGATTTTAGCAAAATGGTAGAAACCTACCATCT
The DNA here is from genome assembly GCA_963921515.1 of Calotriton arnoldi. Classification (NCBI taxonomy): domain Eukaryota; kingdom Metazoa; phylum Chordata; class Amphibia; order Caudata; family Salamandridae; genus Calotriton; species Calotriton arnoldi. Next base: position 340,486 of record CAWUFW010013802.1, on the reverse strand, counting down.
GTTTACTTTCTTAGTGCTGCTACTCATTTATATATGCTACTGTCTACTGGTGATTTCAGTGCACTTATTTTACGCTAGAATAACGACGGGAAACATCCTTAACAACGAAGTTTGAATAACGAATGACCTGAACCACGAATCCCGAACAACGACCAATCAGTTAACCACGACATCCTTAACATCGACATCCTTAACAACGACTTTCATAAACCACGAAAACCACCTCCGCACCCCCTCTGACATGACTCACTCGGTACTTGGCAAACATATGTAGAATTTTTTCACACCATGAATACTTTTGCGACCTAAAAGTTGTTGTCATGAAAATGTGAGAAAACATAAAACTTTGCAACTCTGCAACTTTCTGAAGTCTTCAGTGGACCTTTGTAAAGTTAGCGAGAACAACGTTTTAACCTGACTGACCATCCGCGTGCTATGTATACAGAAAACCACTCTCTGGGCTCTGGCGAATTCATGCTAACATGATTTTTTCTAATAAATGCGTTTATCACATATTGCTTTTTCACTTTATTTTCAGATGTATTGTTTCTTTAATTTTCTTTCAAGCCTTTCTGCTAGTCCCAAACCAATAAAATGGACACTTGCACAAATATACATGTTCGAAGCATGGGCTCACTATGTGTTGTCTATTGTAGTTTTCTGTCCCTCAATTTCTCTCGGATTTGTTTTGTGAAAACAGTACTTAATTTTTCACACCATGAATACTTTTTGCGACCTAAAAGTTGTTTTCATGAAAATGTGAGAAAACATAAAACTTTGCAACTCTGCAACTTTCTGAAGTCTTCAGTGGACTTTTGTAAAGTTAGCAAGAACAACGTTTTAACCTGACTGACCATCCGCGTGCTATGTATACAGAAAACCACTCTCTGGGCTCTGACGATTGCGGGGCTGCAGTCTGCCTTCATTCTGCCGGTGGCACATGCCTGCTTAGGTGGTTTGATTGCGGAGATGTGTGGTGACTGGGTACAGGGCGTCTCTCCCCTCGCCCCCCCTGACCTGACATGCTGCTCGCCCCCTGGCATGACTTACTCGGCAGGGGACCAGGACCGGTGGAAAACACCTGCTAAGGTGGTTACAATGCGTGGCACGCATCTGCCACGGTGGAATGTGAGGATGATGTGTGGTGACTGGGTACAGGGTGCCCGTGCGTCTCTCACCTCTGCTCCCCCTGACCTGACATGCTTCTCCCCCCCCCCTGGCATGACTTACTCGGCACTGCAGTCACCAGGCTGGCGGGCTCTCACGAGCGCGGGGCTGCAGCCTGCTTTCATCCTTCCAGATTGGCAGCATGTCGGGGGCATAGCGTCGCAGGGAATGCTCTGGCCTCAGCCAAAGCGTGCTGGTTGTTTATGTGATGGGCAGATGAGGCTTAAGGATTTAAGGATTATTCACTCAAAACTTGTTTATTTAAAAATTCATTTATTATTACATTTCTTTTTTTTTAAATGTCAAAAACATGCGATTTTAAAGAACATAGTGGTGTAAATGGGTAATGAGCAAAATGTATATTATTTTCGTGGTTTAGGTACTCGTTGTAAAAAATGTAGTGGTTTGGCATTGCTCGTTGTTTAGCCTTCGTGGTTAAGGAATTTGTTGTTTAGGGAGTAGTTGTTTAATCATATATCCATAACGACTGTTCAATAATTGCTTACTGAAAACATCCCAACCGTTTATTCTGTGTATCTCTCTGAGAACAAGCGAGCACGAGTGACTGACCGAAAAGTAAGTTACTGTTTCCACGGTCCTGAGGTATCAGGGTTGTCATGTTCGATAGTTGCCAAGAACTATTCTCTCCTTGGTAAGAGGAGGTTATAGTGGCATTGCGAGCTAGCTGGTACACAGGCCAACATACCCGGTGGGGGTGTCTGGAATCAGTCTGGACACCAGTCCCACAGTGTATGTTGTCTAAACGCGCAGATCCTATATAGGTCTTATAGGAACTACATGACAAACAGAGTTGTCATGTTCAGTGGTTGCCAGAACTGTTCGCTCCCTGTTCAGGTTAGAGGGGCTGACGGTGACACTGTGAACCAGCTGTTCCAAGGGACAGCATATCCTGCGGGGTGCATGGAATCAATCTGGCACCATCCTATGTTTATGTTGTCCACAAACGTCCAGTGCCTACTAATTGTGGAAACTACACAACAAAACTATCACATAATCAATGGGTAATTTACTACTACCATATTTAAATGTTTTCCCAACTGGAATATCACTATGACACCTACAATTTATGTTCATCAAATTCAGTTCAACTAAACAATGCAGAACCTTCGCACCTCCTTTTCTGGTGCTTTGTGAGAAAATTAATTCTGGGATGTTTAATGCTAAACACAATTTTTTCATTACCTCTTCAAACTCTTTAAAAACTGATTTTTCATTAAAATCCCTCCTACCACCAACAAAGCATCTGGGAAGTCACAGAACACTTTTTTACATCATTCAGCAGCTCACACTCAAGCAGAGGGTGAATTGGTGGTACATACACATTTAGACATATTTGCTTAAACCCTTCCATATTAATGTACATGTCAATTATTCAAGCAATGATCCATATGCAAGTGGTTTGGAGCTTTGTTGCTTTCCTCCCACAGCCGACTGAGACCAGTGTTAGCATTCCACCCACAGCTCTTCCTCTTAGCAAGACCTTAGCATTTTGAACTATTGCAACAAACCCCTCCACTACGGGGCACTCCAAGAGCCAGGTTTCCTGGAGGGAAAAAAATGAAATCATTTGTCAAGATCTTTCTTTGATTTTCCATTTCTGTAAATGTTTTGAATCCATGAATGTTCCATACCAGGACAATAACCGGCTGAGGATGCCCTATCTTCTACCAATCAATCTCATCTGCCCCTCCACCACTCCAAGGTGGAAGGTAACGATCCTGATCATTTTTTAAGGAATAATTCTCTTTTCTCAGGGAGACATAGTCCAGAGTACTGTGGTCACTTTCCCTCTTTGACTCGGCAAATTGCCAGCAGTGGGTCATGTTTTGATTCCTTAAACTCATAGCTCTATCATTGGAGGATGCTATAGTAACTATTCTTTCTTGAGAACCATCCTGTTCCCACCACCTCCTCCCAAAATCTGATCTCTGTTTTACATCTAGAGGCCCAGAAAATTAGACCTAGTTTTGTTTTAACCCATCATATTCACATAAAAATCTGGCTAACTGCATTTCCTCATTTTTGTTAACAGATGCTAATGCCGTTTGACGCCAGGGCTGGACCAGCACCTTCGACTAAGTTCTTTGTCTCCTTTGAGGTAAACAAAACTCTGGTTACCTCTTCCCTGCGATCTCCCTAAAAACAACCAATGCCAAATCCTTTGTAGAGATATTCCTTAATCTTTTAATGTTGGCAAACACATTTAGCACTTTAGACCTGTTGAGGGATTGGCTAACTGTCTGCCTTCTGGTCATTCTAGATTGTACCTTTAGGAATAGCAACAAAGGTCTCATTTGCTTACAATCGTCACCAACCTGACCTAAGGCAACCCTATTAGGACCTACTAAAGGTTTTCTTTTTGCAGACTCAGTACACCGACCAACCAAATTGGGAGAAAATCTCCCCCAGGGCCTTTGGTGTTTTGGGCATTCCTATTGTTCCTAATATGTGTGTTGTTTTTACCCTCAACACCCTCATTTATCACAGTTGTGTATTCCTTGCTTTCCCTTCTCCTATTCCCCAAACGCTTTACTTGGTCTCCCGGGCTTTCTTGCCAAATTGCCCCTTAGTAGCACGTTTTTCTTCAATGTTTGCTTTTTTTCCCCTAATGAGGGTTGGGGATTTAACGGGTTGACTAGGAAGGGCTATATCACATAATCTCAAATGGTCCTTACAATTTCTACCACCCCTTCTTTCTTGAGTTCTCCTTCTCCCTCCTGCCCACAGTGAGGCAATACTACACCTAGATAGAATCCTTTTTTTCCCAAATACACTTCCTCTTCTCAAAACTAGGTAGGGACATCTTGAAACAGAGCCTACCATTTACAATATCAGTGGGTGGTGTACCTCAACTTGGGGAATGAATAGAAGGCTAGATTTGCAAATAACACCCTTACAGGCACATGCATCAACCTTTTTTGCGAGCGCAAACGGTGCGATTCGCAAAAATCGGCCGTTTGCGCCCGCAGAAAGGGCTTCTGCGATGCATCAAACCGTAAGGCCCTCGCAATTTAAGAAATGGCAATTTTTTGCGATTTCTTAAATTGCGATTGCATTTAAGGAATTGCAACTTGCGATTCCTTAAATGCAATGCATGATGTAATCGCAAATAGCGATTTCGCTAATAGGGGCCGCAAATTTCCATCAATTTGAACTTGATGGTAATTTGCAAAAACTTTGAAAAATGCACTAAAGTGCATTTTTCAAAGTTGAGGTTACACACACACATGCCCTTGGGGCATGTGTGTGCGCAACATGTGTGCACAGATCTATTTCAGGGGTGCAACAGGGTGTCCTTTTGACACCCTTGCACCCTTGAAATTGCATGCGCAATTTGCGAGTACCTATTGGTACTCGCAAATTGTGCATGCAATTTCCCATTCATTCCTATGGGCCTGTAGGCCAGGCCCATAGGAATGAATGGGAAGGCATTCCTTAATTGCGACTCGCAATTTGCGAGTCGCAATTAAGGAATGTTTGGGAATCGCTAATTTTATAGCGATTCCTACATGCATAGGCTTTTGCAATTCCTTAATTGCTATTCCTTAATAATCGCAATTAAGGAAAGGCAAAAGCCTACATTGATGCATGTGCCCCTTAGGCCCTTCTCCCACGGAAGCATCTTTAGCTGCATCCTTTAATGATTTGCTAACGGATTCGAGCAGTTGGAAAAGCTTAACATTTTGCATATTATTCAAGACCAGAGCTTGGTCAATCCATCTCATTTAAAGAGGAGCAGACCTTAAACTTTCTGTCAACGGTGCGCCGTTGTCTCCATTGATCAAAAATGTCCCCAGACAGTTCTAAGGATTAGGGACCGTTGGTGGGAGGACATTACACCACTTGCCCAACTGAGGCTGGACAGTGTAATGTCGTTTTTTCCTGTCTGTCACTACCAGGACAAAACACACAGGGGCAGATTTACAAGCCCCTTGCGCCACTTTTGCGTCACTTTTCCCATGTTAAAAATGACGCAAAAGTGGCGCAAGGGGCTTGTAAATCTGCCCCACAGTGAGGGACAGGAAAAACAATAACGAGCCCCATGACCTGGAGTGGGGGGCATACGTTTTTTGTTTTTCTGTAACTACAGCTTTGGGAGTTTCTTTATGAAAAGCAAAACGATTCAAAAGTTTGATGGATGGCCATCAAAACTGATGGCAGCTGTCCACCAAACCTTTTGTACATTGAAAAAACCAAAGTGATAACCGTTGGGACATTTCTAGATCTGATGGATGATAGTCTATCACAATGGTGGGGGTAATGTCCTCTGTCATCCTCTGCCACCCGGACGGACCTAGGGGCAGATTTACAAGCCCCTTGCGTCACATTTGCGCCGCCGTTGCGTCACTTTTGTGACGCAGCGGCGGCGTAAAATTAGCGCCATGCTGCGATGGATTTACAACGTGACGCATCTAGGGAGATGCGTCACGATGTAAAGCTCTGCGCCACATGAAACCTGCGTCAGGTTTCATGTGGGCGTTCCAGCGCAGGGTGGGCGTTCCGGCGCAGGAACGCCTCGGAAAAGTGCCTGAGTGAAATCTACAAGATTTCACTCAGTCACTCTTCGACGCCGCTGCATCAAAACCCTGCGCCTGCTTGAAGCAGGCGTAAGGCGTGACGCACCATGTTGCAGATAGGCCGGGCTGGCACAGTGTTGGAGTTGCGTCGCGCCCGCGACACGACTTCAGCACTGCGCCAACCTTACGCCGGCAGATGCGACACGCATCTGCCTATCCTTGCGCCATGGCGCGCCGCATTGTAAATGCGGCGCATCCGTGGTGGCGCAAGGATAGCATTGCGTGTCGCACATTTCCTGGCGCATCCCTGCTGATTTGCAGGGATGCGCCTGGACTCGTAAATCTGCCCCCATGTATCATCTTCCAATTTCTAAATTAGTCCCATAGTGTGTATGGGTTCACAGGGGCCAAAGAGGAACATGTGTTTATACAACCTAACACAGTTTTTTTTGGGAACAAAAGTTCATCACAGTGGTGAACAAAAACCTCAGCAGTGAACGAGCTAAAGAGACAAAGGTCACAATGAAACAAACAGTGACACTAATCAGCCCATGCTTGAAGACATAAAAATGGTCTAAAAGCATTTGTGCATTCCATTGGAAATCACAAGTAAGGAGGCTCGCCCGTTGGCTGCCTCTTCTACCTTGCAATTTGCAAAGGACTGTAATGGTTTCATTGATCCCTTGTGCCGACTACGAGTTGCAAAGCATTTTTGTGCAATGACAATTCAGATTTGAATTTTAAAAGTCTGTCGTGCCGACTTTGTGAAAGTAAATTCTTTGGAGCATGAGGCCCAATGAGTTTTCTATGGCAAACACATCACACAAGACAGATACATTTCAGTGATGAGGCCTAAATGGGGGCAAAAGTCATTGATTGTAGAAAACATTTGAGAGCTATTTCTCCTTGGAGACAGTCACCTTGTGACTGCCAATACTTTAATATTATGGCATTATTCTGAGCTTTTGCTTGAAAACCTTGTACCATATCCCCAGCGTCGGCTTGTACATCGATTCTGGGGTGAAATCACTTGATGAAAGGATGCAGAAGTCCATGTCTTGTCGATTATCATGCAGAATGTTCAATCATATGAAATAAGTTATATTTTTTAGTCGAGATAATTTACTGGATTTGCGGCAGAGCTCCTTACATTGTGAATTACTAAAGGCGAGCCTAGATAACGTGGGCATCCTTTTTTGAGAGTTCAATTTGTCCCGTGTCTAGAATGAGCCATTCATCCAGCAAGGGCTTTAACACAGCAACCTGGTGCATGTGGTTTTACTTTTCCCACTGTAGTGCTAAATGTACTTGACTGGAAAAGAAAATGCAGTGGTGGGCAAGCGTGTAATCCTTCTTGCAGAACTGGACTAAGTTTGCGTTTTTCACAAATTGCAGTGTTAGCCTTCTTTATCGTTGAGCTGCCACTTTATTCTGCAAAAAAGATAATTCTGCCACAAAAGTCAAGTTTACCAGATTATTTTTACAAATATGCGTGAATACTCATTTCCTTTCTGCAGAAAAATACGTCTGCAAGATTATCATTTGGAGTGTCTTTCTCCAGCAAAATCCATGTTCGCAGATTTTTTTCTTTTGGTTTTTAGAAATAATATTGCATACTTCTTAAAAAAATGCTCATATGACTTCACCAATGGCATGGCTATGAATCTTCACAAAGGCCTAAAAATACATGGCTTGATAACCTGATCACATCTCATATAGGAAAGCTTGCAATTGTCGGATTGATAGATCCTTTCCTATGAAGATTTTAGAAGTGCGCTCTTTTTTCAGGTAGTGTGTAAGGGATACATGATAAGTCGAAACATACCGATAAGTCTAAACATGCCTCCCTCCAGTGGCTGTGGAGAGGATTGCCCTCTACTCTCGCGTAACCACTGCTGAAATGGAAGCCACGTCGAAGGCACTTTGTCATGACAGTGAAAGCCTTTCAAATATAGGGTGTACAGGGAAACGCTGTTGAAGAATCTCTTCAAATATCAAATTCAGAGAAGCGAGAGAATATTCCAGGTATCTCTACCGGAGCTGTGGCTATTTTTTAACTGAAATGAAATGCTAATAAATCTGCTTCAAAATAGTAAAATTAACCACTTCACCACACTGCGCTTCAGCGGAGATTAATTCGCTTTTTCACATATCTGTTGGTTGTTTTTATTTAATAAACGCACTAGTTTGTGTTTTCAATGCTTCTTAGAACAAACCTCTCATGGGAAAAACACAGAAACGATTTGCACTTCGGCGAAACGTGGGGATAGGTCAAACTCATACTTCATCCATTTCCGATCTTAGGGAAAAATAAATCCCCTGAAGGCCACAATTTCTTTCCGACCATTCGAAGTATTCCCCGTGCACCTGTAATGTAGAGAGATCCCCGAGCGTAGCGTTTCTGAGCTCTCCAAAGACTTTCTATTTACTGTGTGCTGAAAGCAGACCCCTTTTAGCACTGTACCTTTACAAAGCTATTAGCAGGAGTGCTCTAGGGCTCACGGAAGTGCTCAATTGAGTTTCTTAAAATGTGTAACATTCACTACACGTTTAGGTAAGATCGCGATTTTCGGCCTTTTGTGTTAAATCTAAGGAAATAATGAGAGATATTGGGGCATATTAGCAAGAAGCTCGTTAAAATTATCGCCGCTTTAGCGGCAGGAAACTGCCGCTAAAGCGGCGATAATGGGCTTGATAATATGCGCTATAGAATTCCAATAGAAGCCCAGGTTAGATGTGCAGGACATCTAACCTGGGCTTCTATTGGAATTCTGTAGCGCATATTATCAAGCCCATTATCCTGCCGCTAAAGCGGCGATAATTTTAACGAGCTTCTTGCTAATATGCCCCTCTGTCTCCACAGACCACTCAGGGCACAAATAGGAGTTCTTGTGTAATCTCCCTGGGGCCGGTAACAAGGGTTACTGACTAGGGGTGGGCCGAATTTTTAATTCCGCCGGCGGAATTGGAGGAAATTAGTAATTCTGCGTTACTCTTGTAACGCGAAATTACTACTAAATTCCTCCGCTCGACGCTGCTGGTGGAATTAATCATCAAAAAACAGACCAAATCTTAGTCCCACTGGATGTTTACAGCTCATGGCGCCGGTGTACCGTACTTTTTGAGAGGTAAGATGCATCGTTTTCATTCACATTCGATCATTGGCTTCTCCTGGTCCCTCTGTTGTAGCAGAGGCCGCCCCCGAAGGGGGCCTCGAGGGCCGGCGCCATAATGGCCGCCAGAGCCCAACAAGGAACAGAACTGGTTCACGCCGCCGGAAAGCGCCGCGTGGCGAAACACGCATCTGAGTTGTGCTAGGTCACCGGACCGATAGGGGGGCCAGGTGAGGGTTTGGATCCCCCAATCAGGGGCACCCTCTCCCCCTTCCCCCTTTTTTCCAAGGCAATGGCGAAAAGAGAAAAAGGGGGATATAAGGCGACGCTCCCCCTAGGGCAGCTCACTGCTACATCATGGAGCTGGGGGAGCGACGCCGAGAATTTTTGAGTGGAGTTGGCGCCAAATATTTTGAGTTCAGCTGATCGGTGGACTGGCGGCTTACCGGTGTTACTCTCCCCAGACACCAGGGAATGAGCTTTCCCCCACTGGTGCTGTGACGGTGCTGCCTCTCATGCTCAATGGCTCCTCCAGGCCTGCGGAACGACAGAGGCTGCGGAGTGGCGAAGCCGGCTGCGCGGCCGGGCTCGCAACCAACGTCTGGCATCGAAAGTGGGCATTGCGGCATCCCGGGGGAAAAGACGGACGAAGTGCGGAATGACCCTGACCAGCAAGCAAGGAACCCTTACCACGAGGCAGAGGATGGCAGGGCCCCCGCGGGAGCTTGAAGGCTGAGACAGAGGGGACCGGAGGCTCGAGGTCGAGAGACGTGGCCATGGCACCCAGCACCCCAGGCAACGTGGGAAGAGGAAGAGGCTTTCGGCTCCAGCGACGATCCGGGCGGGGCAAGACAGCAGTAGTGGCAAGGTAAGGCGGATATCGAAGTGGGTTAAGCGCTTGCTGCAGCAAAGTGCGTGGGAGTCGCTGACATGGTTGTGAATCCCTCAATGGGCAATGAAGAGCCGCTGCGCAGCTTAACCAAAAAAAAAAATAATAATAAAAAAGAAATAGGGGGGGCATTATGAGCTCAGTTTCGGAGCGGGTCGCTTGGTCTCCCCGGGCCCGACAGGGTTGGATAAAGACTTACGTGGCTGGAGCTGGCCTGGGGCACTTAGATGCCCTCGGGCCAGCCCGCACTAGTTAGAGGTACTAAATTAAGGTAAGGGCTCTTTAGCGCGAGTGTTGAGCCGGGAATTTTTGATAGGAGGGTTAACGCGACACATAACTGCGTTGATTCAAGTCAAGGGGCGGCAATGCGAGTATTCACATGGGGCATAGATTGTACCATGCGGAGATTATTGGAATGTGAAAATTGACCCCTGTATTCATGGTTACCCCGGGCGTTTGGCTGGCAGGAGCAGGAGTGGCCTAACAGTGCAGAATCGTTGTCCCTAGGTTAAAAATCATTGCACGGAAGTGTAGGTGCGGCCAGCGCTAACTGCCAATTTTCTAAACAAGGAAACGAGGTCCGAGTCTTGGCTTGCCTGGTGAACAAAAAAAAAAAAATCTCTTTTAGGGAGTGAACTTTGCATAACGGCTAGGGCGGTCGTTTGCAGAGCTGTGGGCCCGGTTTTGAGTCGAGGGCAATGACGTTCGACATCCAGTGAACCTGGGCAAATCTCTTGATCTCCCCGCGCCTAACAAGAATGAACGGGTCCTTGTGTAAGTCAGTACACATAATTGTGACAGAATGGTTTATGATACCCCGATGATTTATGGCTACTGATTTATGATGATCATGCAGAGTGATTTATGACAACAAAATGATGACCGATTTTGGCAGAATGATTTATGATGCCCCTATGATTTATGACCCAAGGGGTTTTATGATGTCCAACTGACACTGTGTGATACCCAATATGTAATAACTTGTGAGGATGATTTATGACCCCGACCCCAAGAAGGTGTCCAGGGGAGTTGCACATGTATGACCTATGTAATGTGTAATAAAACTGCGGCCAACAATGACCACCAAATACAACAACTGTTGGCTGTGTTATTAAGGCAAATTCATAACTATGGTACTTTTCCTGGAATGGGCACAGTGCGGGCGTTATTCAGCCCACCGCTGCTCACCTCTACCATTAGCAGACTTGAATCTCATGCTAGAGGCAGTTTAGTAGAAAGTATTCGTCTATCGGCTGATCATTGCCAGGACCCGGGCCGGCACAGTGCACTGTACATGCCCAGGACAAAGAGGAGAAGGAGCGGTGGTGTAAGAGGTAAGTGTTTTGTACAAAGCATCGAATATGCCAGTATAGGGTGTACATACCGAGCGAGCCAACCCGACCATGCCCTATGATACCATTCACCTGGTAAATGCAGCTGCAGCCTGTGCAGGTAAGTGCAGTGGGTCCGGGTGGGGGAGGATTTCGATGGACGATGACGAGGGAAAATTAATTATTGATTTAATTTTCCCTCGTCATCCTCCATCGAAATCCCCCCCACCCGGCCCCACCGCTCCTACCTGCACAGCCGCGGCTGGGTGAATGGTGCTATGCGTCTGTGTTAGGTGATTTTAAAACTTGATATCATTGTTAGAAATGGGGGTCTCTAGTAGGGACCCTCCCTTCTAGTCAGGATAAGAGAGTTACACACCCAGATAACCCCTGCTCACCCCCTTGGTAGATTGGCACAAGCAGACAGGCTTATCTCAGAGGTAATGTGTAAAGTATTTGTACAAAGCACACACAGTAACACAGTGAAAACGCTACAAAGGGACACCCCACCAGTTTAGAAAATAAAGTATCTTTATCTAAACCAAACAAGACCAAAAAGACAGAAATCCAACATACGCAACTCATAATACGAATTTTTTAAAGTTTCATTGTAATTATGTCCATAGGAAACTATGGATGCTTGATTTTTACACAAAGTACCTCAAATGTGTCAAAATCCACAAGGCAAAACAGCTGCAGAGGGAAGAGTCGGAAAACACAGGGATGTGTCAGGTCCTGAGTCCTTGGAGAGGTAATGCAACAGTTCTGCTGCAAGCAGGAGAAGTGATACATCGAATCTGGACTGTAGAGGGAAGTGATGAGTCAATTCCAAGATGGTTTTGGTCTGCGGGTGCTGCGTCGGAGATGTGTGGCACACAGGTGTGATGCCTAGAAATCCGGATGCGCTGGAGGTCAATGAGGTGGCAGAAAACAGGCGCTGCATCAATTTCCTCAGCTTTGGTCCAACGATGCATTGCGTCTTTTAGCCACATAGCTGGGCCTGCGTTGGGACAGTGCGGTGGTCTCGGACTTCAGAGACCGGTGCGCTGATCTTGGAGTGTGGCAGTTCCTCGTGCCACTGACGGGCACTGTGTTGGCTTCTTCGGCTGCATAGGGCTATGCGTCAGGATTTTCTCCTGCATGCCGGTGCAGTGTCAGAAACTATGGCTGCAAGAAGAGCGAACAGTCTATTTTGTAGATTTCTTCAGTTCATTGTAGCTCTTTGCAGCAGAAACAACCTCCTAGGGCCCAGAACTGGGGTTGGCACCACAAGTCAGGTCAGAACTCCCAGCAGTGGAGTTCAAGGAAGCTGCAGGTGAAGTCTTTGTGTCCCTGACACTTCTTAACAGAAGGCAAGCCCTATTTCAAGCCCTTGGAGAATCTTCTTAAAACAGGATACCACAGCAAGGCTAAAGTTCAGTCCTTTCCACTGCCCATAGACAGAAGCAGCAACTGCAGGCCAACCCAGCAAAGCAACACACAGAAAAGGGGCAGTACTTCTCTTGGCAGCTCTTCAGCTCTTCTTTTTGGCAGGGTCCTCTTAGTCCAGAAGTAATCTAAATCACTGGGGTTTTAGGGTTAATATTTATATGGCCGTTTGCTGTTCAGACATATTAATGTGATAGAGAAGTATTGTTATTTGGTCCTGAAGAAGGTGGTTGGATATAATAAATGCCCACACCAAAAGTGTGTTGACTGTTCTTGGAAGAGTGATCCCAGCCCACAATGGTGCAACAGATAAAAATTAACTTTGCTTCTTCGTTGTTGTTTATTTAGTGTATGTGTAGAATGCTGGGACACGGTGTGAATGTAATGTATGATAGGAAGTGAACTGGAATGAGTGCATGAATGAGTGGTGTGAGATGTGGGGTCAATTTAACTTTTTGTAAAATATAAGTTATTTTTTCATTTTCAAACATAGGCACTTCTCGGAGTACATGTAAGGAAATGTTGAAATGTACATGTAGACTTTTGTATAAGTTGTGCTTACTAGGACCAATGAATATGACAACAAATATGAGAGATGAATAAATACTATTAGTAAAAAGATTCTGAACGTGTAGCACAAATGTATTTGGGGAACAGAACCAATAGCATTTATGAGATATATTAGAAGAAATACAGGTCAAGTGGGAATATTCTATTATTTGGCAAGCCAACAAATGCCTATGCAGACTGCTGCTTGAAAAGCCTAGGGATAATGAGACATTTGCAATATGTAGAAGGGATTATAAGTGGGCAATATGTAACAGGAAAACTGGAATTGAGGAATGTGACTTGGAATAAATTGGGCATCTCCTGCAGGACAAGAAGCACAGGCCTGTTTTGGCAAATTGTTCATGATAATAAACTATTTAATACCCGTAAAAATTGTGTGTTTGCTGATATCAGCCAAAATCACTGGGTGGCCCATTTTAATAAATATACTGCTTGCCCGCCACAGACAATGATGCCATATAGTTCTTGGTGCCAACATTCCCCCTCAATATTGAATTTTCTTTGGAAGAGGTGGCTAAAGCTATTCGTGCGAGCCCTGTGAGTAAAGCCCCAGATCAGGTTGGGGTGACCATGAACCTCTATAACCTTGAGGTGGATATATGGGCTCAGCTAACTTACAGCTATGCCAAATTAGCTTTCAAAACTGGCCTTCCAGAGTGTAGGAATTCAGTCATTATAGTCCCTGTCTTTAAAAAAGGCAATTGTATGGTTCCCAGTTGTTATACGCCGACCTCCATGTTAGACTCCACTGTAATAGTCATAGGTAGGGTTATCCTTAACAGAATATTATCTTGGGCGACTGAACTATATCATCTCATGTGTGCTGTATGGATTTAGGCCCTGATTGGGCACATTGGAACAGTGCCTTAACCTGCAACTCCTAATATACAAGTACACAATTGCTAAATACAATCCTGTTTACTTAGCCTTGACAGATCTCATATGTGCATTTGACAGTGTAGTCAGATCTAAATTTTGGACCATATTAGAGCCCATGGGGATCCATAGTGTTCTGGTTGTTTTTTCGCAAGCTCTTCATTTTGATCTTAAACCCTCTGTCAGATACGGAGAAAATGGCAAACGTTGAGAGTGTTTTAGTTTGGGATCAAGGAGTCTGGCAGGGCTGTGTCCTAGAGCCCATTTAATTTTTATTATACATCAATGGGCTCTTAGACTCTGTCATAGTTAGCAAGGGCAGGGACTTGCCAACTGTGAAGGGCTGTGCCTTCCCTGTCCTATTATATGTGGACAATTCCATATTAATATCTAGAACATCCAACGGGCTCTAAATCCTCTTAGTCTGCTTCATGGATGAATTGGGCCTGGCCACCAATTTAAGCAAAACCTTTTTAATGGCCTGTGGCCCTAAGAATCTTAGGTCACGTTGTATTGCACTACATGGCACCCCAATTGCGAGAATAGATGGATTTCCCTACTTGGGGGTTACCTTTGATTTTCAGGCTTCCTGGATGCTTTAACTGGTCCAAAGAAGGCTGAAGTATTGTAACCCTGTTGTTTTTTAAAATTCAAACTGGCCTCCAAAATTGGTAAAAATACCATAGCACCCTTACTGAAATTTATAAACGAAAATGCTTACCTATTCTAACTGAAGGTTCTGGTGTGTGGGACTACAAGTCTGTTAAACTCTTACAGGGTGAGGAAAACAGAGTATCCAGGCGTATCCTAGGTCTCCCAGTTAGGTCACCAATTATGTAGTGCATGAGGAACTTAAGTTTTCCTATGTTGAGGACCATATTAACTTGGCCACTTTAAAGTTGTGGTGCTCCATTTGGTGCAATCCTGTGGTTACCTTTAAGTTGGAGATCAAAATAGACTGCTTATCCTCTGATAGGGGTCTCCAGATCCCATGGTTATGCTACATACAGGATGCTTGTAACAAGTTAGGTAGGCCCCCGTTATTCTTGAAGCCGGATAACTTATCTTCAATGGACAAACTCTGGATTAAAATACATTTTATGGATGTCAGGCAATGGGAAAGAGAGGTGACTGAGCATTGGAAACTCACTAATAAAGACTTAGGGGCCGATTCCGATTCAGGCCGGAAATCACTCCGACCGAGCCGGACACGGAGAGATTTCCGACCGAATCGGACTCTAGCAGCCCGACCGAACGAGTACGATGCGTACGCATGCAATCGGACTCGAGTCGGTTGGACTCCCATTGAAGTCAATGGGAGCCGGTCGTACAACGTGTACACGGGCTCCCATTGACTCAATGGGTGCGAGGCGAAGAAGGGCCCCCCCTACAGCGGGTACGCGTCAATGCGACTTGTGCCGTACATGCACAGGTAGGGGGGACCCATGGGTCCCCCCTGTGTGCGACTCGCGTGGCTACACGTACAGGGGGGTCTGACACAGACCCCCAAAGTCCGGCTCCGACTGCCCTTTTGAGCCGGACGGCGCGAGTCGGTCGGACTGCTCGAGGCGCGCATCGTACTTGCCCGGCCGGGGAACGTCTCCATTGCGTGGTGCGAGTCGTGTCCTTGCGAGTCGGTCGGAGCGGTTCGGACCCGCGAACGAGTCGGTCGGCGATTTCGCGTGCGCTCGCATCGTACTCGCTCGCCCAGACGCACGTTCGAATCGGTCGGGAAAGAGGGCTCCGAATCGGATCCGGTTAAGCCGAATCCGATTCGGTGCCCTACCGGCCGAGATCGGAATCGGCCCCTATATATTGGTCCAAACAGTGCAAAGGTGGGATCCGCACCTTGACATGGTGACTAAAACATGGAACAAGATGCTCCTGACTAGATTTAGGTTTGCAACCATCAGAGGCCAGCTCTGCTTTCCCCTGGGCTAGTTTGATCCATCAGATATTCTTATTTGTCCTTGCCATGAGCCCTCTTTGCAAACCCAGGAGCGCTTTGTATTATTTTTTTTGCAAATTGTTTTGTATTTTTATTAAAAAGCTTTTTAATCCCGTTACTTAGAACTGCCTCGTTGACCAGATGTATCCCTGCGTTAATATATTTACAGATGCTTCACTCCCCTATGTTTGTGTATATTTCAACATTTCTTAAATTTCAGCATTTTAAACTTTTGGATACTTTCTTGAATATGTTTCAGTTCAATGTGTTTTTGCTATTTAATGATTTATTTTATATCGATTATATTCATCATGTGCTTTTACGAATATTCCTATTAATGGTCGAATAAAGCTTATTGATGATTGATTGACTGAAGTATAGGTGATCTTTACTTAAACTCCACATATCTATATCTTGACAATGTGTAAATCTTCAAGGTAGGTAGATGTGGAGTTAAGCATGGTAAATTCAATTCAATTCAATAATCTTTATTCGGATACAAATATCCATAAAAGCACAATTCAACAACAGTACAGTTTCTTGTTTAAAAACGCCATATAAAAAGCAATAATTAAAAAAAAAAAAAAAACTTTCAAGATAAAAAGACTACAATTGTGTACGAAAGTTAAAAAGGACATAATGTACAAACAGCAATATCATAGTTAGAATTTTCAACGGATGGGCAGATAGCAACATTAAAATATTAGCACATTAAAAAGTTGGACAAACATATAGCAGCATAGAAAAATAAAGTGCAATCAATTGTAAACAGTTTTAGCAGCATAATCTAAGTGCAATTACATTTTAAACTTATAAGATGTTCCAGACCACAAGTGGCACTTTAACTAGTATTCCAACTATAAGGTAAAGGAAAGTGCATACAATAGAGCAATATTATATATTCAAAAGCAATCAACGCATTAAAGATTGCTCATGGAAATGCGTGAGCGGACTGCTGCTCTCAGAAAAGAGCTGACACGAAAAATCAAGTCATCGCTCTCAAGTCTAGTGATCTCCAAGTATGCTGTTCTATAATCGACGTTAGCAAATGCCTTAAAATACGGAATCAGGTATTGGTTTGTGTATTTTTCATAAAAATTACAAAAGAGTAAAAAGTGTACCATCGTTTGCTTGCTACCGGTGCCACATGGGCAGGGCATTTGCTCAAGATTGGTATTAAATCCCAAGGGGAAGCAGAGTGAGTATTTTAAAGTGCCATCCCTAAGACGAAAAAGCAGGCTTCTCCCCCACCGTCCAATATTCTTCAAGAGATATTTGGGTGGCATATGCGTTTGGAGACTATTTGACTCCAATAGTGACATGTACCTAACAACTGATGGTTTAGAGCGCTCTGTAGCGTGTCTTGCGATGTTATAAGAATTGTACAATGCAGCCATGAGGATTCCTTTATTCATACCCTCTAGATCTGATGGGTTTAAAAAGATATGCTCTAAGTTCACACTGATTAGACTTTTTCTAACGGCGGAAAGCCAGGGTATCCGCACTCCCTTATCGCATTTAAGGCAGTCAACAATAATCTCGCTTGTCAGGGTCGCTGCAGGGTTTTGCCAAATTTTTAGCCAAAATATAGCTGGATGTGACCTAATAAAATCTTCTATATAATACAAGTTTAGTTCCTTATGACACACAAAGTTTGGGGAGGAGATTTGAGCCCCTAAAAGTTTCCTACAAAATCTATTCTCCTCTCTTTGGATCCCACCACAATTTATAAAACCCCAAACTTCAGCGCCATATGTGGCGGTGGGAATGCACTGCGATTTATAGATCTTAATTATGGGTAAGACTACCTCTGCTTGTTTTGGTTGAGGAAGGCTCAGGATCGAATTAGTCGCTTTTAGGAACTTACTTCTACTGTGGGCAGCATGAGCTGCCCAAGACCCAGTTTCAGAGAAAACTAAACCCAAATATGGGAAAGTGTTTGTGCGTAATAAACATCCAGAATCTGAGGTTATTGAATTAATACAATGTTTTCTTGGGCCACAGGTCATTATGAAGGATTTCTTAAAGTTAGTACAGAGGTCTAGGTCTGCCATAAGGGCTACAAAGCCCCCAACTAAAGTGCGTAGTGCATTCGGAGTGCGGCCCATTAGGACTGCATCATCTGCATATAAAAGGGCGGGGAGTGCATTACCGTTGATTCTTGGTACATCATTAGTAAGTTCTGATAGAGCATTATGTAATTCGTTTATGTAAAGAATGAATAGGAGAGGGACCAATACGCATCCCTGTCTGACCCCTCTACCAATAATGATGTCCCCTGAGACTTCCCCGTCATTACTAACCCTTAACCGTGCCTTCAGGTCCCTGTGCAAATATGCCAAAAAATAAACTAAAGCCTCGTCCAACCCATAGTTTAAAAGGACCGACCACAAGCGTGACCTATTGACAAAATCAAAAGCGGAAGTGAGGTCCATAAAGGCCAAATAAATAGGTGACTTCTGTGCTATTGTATACTTGCCAACAATCAGATTTAAATTAAGGCACTGTTCTACTGTTCCCAGTTTGCTTCTAAAACCCAGCTGGCACCGATTTAAAATTTGTTCCCTTTCGGCCCAGGTCCTTATTTTGTTAAACACAACCCTCCCGAGGATCTTTAGAGTGTTATCGATCAGGGAGATCGGTCTGTAGCAGCTGGGGTTCGATCGGTCTCCCTTTTTAAAAATGGGCACAATGATGCTAGTAGACCAGGTGCTTGGAATAAAAGTGCTTGTTAGATTATTAAAAACATTAAGTAAAAGAGGTGCCCAGAAGTCCGGTTCGTGTTTAATAAGATCGATAGAGAGCCCATCCGGCCCTGGGGCTTTGTTGCCTACGCTTTGGTGTATGGCATCCTCAACTTTTAACACCGATATAAAAACCCTACTGGCTAAAGGGCTATTTAATATGTCCTCAGTCTGGGGCGGGGCTGTATAGATCCTAGAAAAGTGTGCTTCCCATGATTCACTGGTTATATTGCAACTTAGGGGAGTAAGGGTAAGGCCCATAGATCTCATGGCTTTGACTGCTGCCCAGAAACCGTTTCCATCTTTGAGTGTAGCGGCACAGGCAAGATTGTCCCAGCGTTCTTTTAGAAGCTTGTCTTTTCGTTGCCTGGCTACTTCTTTATAACGGGAGCGTAATAACTTAACAAGAGTTGCATCCCTGGGTGTAGCCGCCAATGCTACACGCAGTTCTCTATTTGCTCGCGAGCAGGAGCCATTAAACCATCTAGGTTTCTTGCTGGTATCTAACGCTGGTCTAGAGATCATTTGTTTACTACCAGCACATAGGCTACTAAATCCCTCAATGATCTTTAGATTAGAATCGCTAATAGACAGACAAGTTTCAATGAGCTGTGAGTGTAGTTTTATCATATTGGCAAATAAGGCTTTATTGTCAATGCCTTTCCAAATTACTCTTAGTTTGTCAGTCGAGGCCACCAAATTTCTTGCCCCAGGCTCTTTGACAAGGCTCGGTCTAGGAGAAAATCTTGCTAATAGACAGACAAGTTTCAATGAGCTGTGAGTGTAGTTTTATCATATTGGCAAATAAGGCTTTATTGTCAATGCCTTTCCAAATTACTCTTAGTTTGTCAGTTGAGGCCACCAAATTTCTTGCCCCAGGCTCTTTGACAAGGCTCGGTCTAGGAGAAAATCGAATTGTTGCTAAAATTGGGTTATGATCGCCCTGCGTAGTACGCAAGACTTCTGCCTTTACTAAAAAATCCTCCAATGAGGCAGATATAAAAACATAATCGATGGTAGAGGCACTGCCACGACCCCTATAAGTGGGTATTAGACGATTTTTTTTTAATGTACATCCGCTATTTCCATCACATTAAGTAAGTTACAGATGGACAAGTGATCTAATAGTTCCATCCCTCTTTTACATAAAGGTTCAAAAGCCAAAGAAATAGTGGTTGGCCCGTTTTCCTTAGGGAGTCTGGTATTAAAATCACCGCCCAGGCAGATTCCAATCAGTTTATCATACACATTCTGGTTTGGAAATTAACAATAAACTTAAACAGGTTAATAAAATTTGTGTTAGGTGATGTTATAAAATCGTTGTTGTAAAAATTAATAAAACAAATTGCCACCCCTCGTGTATAAATCATAGCTTGAAATTTATCATTATTTGTCACAAGAGACTTTATACTCCCACCTGCTGAGATGTTAATCCAGGTTGAGAGTCCACCAGATGGGCGGCCTACTTTAGGGCTCGGTACGATACTATTAAGACATGCGAAACCTTCTAAGAATAATTCCTTTGTACACCATGTTTCCTGGAACATTAGGATGTCATATTTTCGGACTGTATTAACCCAGTCTGTAGTGCATAGCTTGGAAGCTAAACCTGCAACATTCCAGCTAAGCACCTGCAGATTTGAATCATCTAGTTCAAGGGCAGCAACGAAAGGAGGGTCTAACAAGGGTCCAGTAATAGCAGATGCAGCTAGTGTTGCAGAAGGAGACAGTCATTCCAGACTGTCTAAACCAGACAAAGCAGAGAACCTGTTATGCATGGTGTGTGGGGGGATGACAAAAATGTTTGGGCCCGGGGTTGGTTTATAGAAAAAACCTAGGG
This sequence comes from Calotriton arnoldi, assembly GCA_963921515.1. Taxonomy (NCBI): domain Eukaryota; kingdom Metazoa; phylum Chordata; class Amphibia; order Caudata; family Salamandridae; genus Calotriton; species Calotriton arnoldi. Next base: position 320,042 of record CAWUFW010013802.1, on the reverse strand, counting down.
GCAACGACCAAATGAGGGTTGGGAAGTTATTATTAGATTCCTGTACTGACAATAACGATTTTACCAGTAACGGTCATCTAAAATTAATAACAACGCAGTCCCCCTTGATATTCTTTTGTGAGGGTCCTACCCAGCCCACCCTACGCACCATTAGTATCTCACCGATATTTGCCACCCTAAAGCCTTTGTGTTTAACTAACCAGTCAACGCTTTTGTTCCGCAATTGGTCCCAAGTCTCGGTTTGGTTTTTTCTTAAAGGGGGAACACCCGCTAAGACTAGGACATAGGGACATGCTGCAGGTGGTAGGTTAAAAACATCACTCCTGGGCTCTAGAGGCGGCCCTATATCGTGGTTGTCTGTGCTGGAGGTAGCGTTCAAGGTATTGGGCCACAAGGGGGCCAAAATTGTGGGATTGTTGGTGGCAGAAGAATTAGCTAAAGAAGTGTTACTGTTGTTGGTGTGCACAGTGCATAATAAGGTATTCTCACTAGGGATTGATTTAAGAGGTAACCTTTCTTTTATTTTACCACACATTGCACTGGCATTTTTAAAAGGGGAGGATGTAGAATTCGCAGTTTGCTGTTGCGTATTTAAATTCTCTACACCAGAAGGTTTTGGATTCTGAGCCCCCCCCTGATTTGGTTGTGACTTTAGGTATACTTGTATGTGTATTTGATTTATTTATCAGAGTCTCCAAACGATCTAGACGTTTCAAAAGAGCATTAAAGTTTTTATCCACCAAGTTTTTCATACGTTCGTATACCATGTCCACTATAGTGTCAGTTAAAATGTCACCAGGTCTGGTGCGAGTTGTCGGGCCTATTGTATGCTCAGTTTGCGTGAAGATAGAGTGAGTTACAGTTTCTGGTGGGGTCAAATCAACAATGGTGTCAATTATGACATTATTAGGCTCCGTATTTATTGTGGTCGCCGGGGCAACCGTTCCTTGTATCCATGAGCTCAGGGCTGTGCATTGTGGTTTTAAGCATGATGGTTGTTTCCTCTTAGAACTGATTGGTTTAGCCAAGATTCTTCTTCTTTTAGCCCCTGTAGTTGTTGGATCTGGGGAGACATCTTTATTTGGAACAATGTCCTTTGCAGGGGTCATACTTTTTTTTTTTTTTTACTTTTTATTGTCATTTAAGTTATACGAATACAATCAGATAGCATAGCAGGTGAAACATACATTGGTGTTCATCAACGAAGATCGAAATGGCTTCAATAATGGCACAATTTATGAAGCGACAATTAAGCATCCAATACCCTTCAGTGGTAGGTTCGTTATGTGCGTTATGTTATGTGTCTTGTCCCATCTGCCTCTCTCTATTAATTGCTAACGTCTGACACCTGCTCTACCAGGGGGGGTTCACAAATGTCGCCCCGAAATCGATTCCATTTTCCCCATATCCGCGACCATTTTTGGGGACAGCCACGGTGAACATATACTGATTTTTCTGTCACCATCGTATGGTCCATATCATGACACCATTGCTGATGTGTCGGGGACACCCTCGAACCCCAGTGCCGCGCTATATTCCGTTTGGCTAATGTCATCCCCAGTGTCACCCAGTCCTGGTCTGCATGATTTAAATCCGTCGGCTCCCAGATATTAAGTAAACAGCGTTTTGGTTCGGACGGGAGCTCTACTCTGGTAACTTGTGACATTGTACTCAAAACAGCCTCCCAGTAGCGAGTGATTATTGGGCAGTCCCAGACTGTGTGCCAGAAGGTACCCTCTGCGCCACATCGTTGGAGGCAGAAGGGAGTATCTGACCTGCCTAGCTTGTGCAGCAGGGTTCTCGTGTAGTAGATGCGATGAAGGATTTTCAGTTGTATTAACTTTAATGTAGAGGGTATTGCCACCTCCCTCAGGGACGCCAGGGCTGCTCGCCAGTCATCCTCATCCATGTCTCCCAGGTCTGCCTCCCATCTCTCCCTAAGGGCCACCGTGGGGTCCTGCTGATTATTTATTATCTTACGGTATATTAGAGAAATGGCTTTTGTTTGGAGGTGTTCTGTGAGTAGTCTGTCCTCTAACGGGGAGGCCTCCGGCAATTGTGTGCCAGTTGGAATCACTGCTAGTAGTGCGTGTCGGATCTGCGTGTATCTGTAAATTTCTGTCTGTGCCAGCTTGTAGGTGGCTTGGAGTCGAGTCAACGGTATAACCCCGCCTTCTTTCCAGAGGTCCCCCACCCTGGAGATACCAATTAGATCCCACTGTTGGAACCCCTTAGTGTTTCGTAGTTTCCCTAATGCTCGGGTATCCCACAGTGGCGTCACTTGCGTAAGAGTCCCTTCCCAGCCCATTGCCCGCTGTGCCGCATGCCAAATTTGTAATGTGTGGGCCGTGGGGCCTGTGTAATGTGTCTTCTTAAAATTATTATATAGCGCCCCCATTATCCCCTCGGAGTCAAGGAGGTGCCGATCCAGACAAAACGCCGGGTCTTCTTGTGGTGCGTGGAGCCACTGATTTATCACATTGAGCTGCGATGCCCAGTAATACGTTTGTATATGCGGGAGGGCTATTCCCCCGTCGTACCAGCCCTTTTCTAGTTTTTTCATAGCGATACGGCTGATCCCCCGTCCCACAGAAGTTTAGTCACTTCAGTAGTTATCAATGCGAAAAACGAGGGGGGGATCAGAAAGGGGTGTTTTGTAAGACATATAAGAATCTGGGTAGTGCCATCATTTTGAAGAGGGCTGCTCTTCCCAGCAGGTAAGTGGCAGTGAGCGCCAGTGTTTCACATCACGTCAAAAACGAACCAGGGGCTTCATAAGGTTTTCTTCTGTGAAGAGCGTGACTTGAGGGGTGATATATATGCCGAGGTATTTAAAACCCTTTTCCGCTATCTGAATCTCACAGTTTCGCGGCAATCTGGGCGAGGGGCCATGTAAAATATATAACAATGATTTTGACCAATTAATGGTATAACCTGAAGCTTTGCCATATGCCGCACAGATATCTAATAGACAGTTAATGGATCGAGATGGGGATGCCATGTAAAGCAGTACATCGTCTGCATATAGTGATATGCGGTCTTCCCATCCCATCATCCACTTTAACCCTCTGATCACCGGATCTTGGTGTATCCAGGCCGCCAGCGGCTCTAGTACCATTGCGAACAAGAGTGGGGAGAGTGGGCACCCCTGTCTTGTTCCCTTACCAAGAGGGAAGTCCTCCGAAGTTCGGCCGTTCACAACAACGTGCGCCAGGGGCTTATTGTATAATAGGTGTATCCAGGCACAGAATCTGGGCCCAAACCCCAAATGCCGAAGAACTGCGAAGAGGAAGGGCCATTCAACCATGTCAAACGCCATGCGTGCGTCTAACGAGAGAATGACTGCGTCTTCTGCGATGGTGGGCTTTCGCGCTATGACTACTTGGAGCCTCCGGAGATTCAGGGCCGTGTTATGACGGGGCATGAAGCCTGATTGGTCCGGATGGATCAGCGTAGTTAAGTATGGCTGAAGTTGTGTTGCCAATACCTTGGCCAATATTTTTGCCTCAGCGTTTATGAGAGATATTGGTCTGTATGACGCGCAATCTTGCAGTGGCTTGCCCACCTTGTGAATTGCAACTATGGTCGCCAGGCGCTGATCCCTAGGGAGTTCTCCCATCTCCAGACTGGCCCTATACATATTGAGGAGGTGTGGTGTGAGTTGGGTCGCCATTGTTTTATAGAGTTCTACCGGAATGCCATTAGGCCCCAGTATGTAGTGCCCCAATTGCTGAGGTAAGTTCATCTGCCGTTAGCTCGGCTTCAAGCGCCGAAACCGCATCTCCGGGCAGCCTGGGCATACGGATATCCTGTAGAAAGGCCAGATTGTCATCAATTGTATTCGTGGCTGCGGGCGTGTATACCCCCGTATAATAGGAGGCGAGCGCCTCCACTATCCGTTGCGGGTCTGCAGTTACCTCCCCGTTGTCCATATTAAGTTGGGCTATCCACCTGCTGGCGCGGTCTTTTTTGTCCAGCCAGGCTAGAAGCTTGCCTGCTTTATCACCCAACTCGTAAATAGCATGCTGTGTAGTTATGAGCTTTGTTTTTGTCTCCTCCCACGCAAAAGCTTTATATTCCTGCTGCGCTAAGCTTAAAGCATGTGTTGTGGCGTCAGTAATGTCAAGTGTGTGGTTTGCCTCTGCATCGGCCACCCCCTGTTCCAGGTCTCCCAACTGTTGCCTTTGCGATTTCTTGTGTCCCGTTATCAATGAAATCGCTTGACTACGTAGTACTGTTTTGTAGGCTTCCCAGAGTATTAAAGGGGAGGACACTGAGTGTTCATTCTCGGTGAAGTAGTGCTTTGTGGCCGCGCGGAGTCCCTTGTGTATTTTGGGGTTTTTGAGATATCCCGGAGGTATGGGGAATATCCGCCGTCTTATTGTGCTATGGGATGCATACACCATGTACAGAGGTGAGTGATCTGATATTCCCCGGGGTAGGTGTTGAATCTCTATGACCCGATCTAACCCAGTCGCTATCATGAATATGTAATCAATTCTAGAGAGGCTATTATGGACCCCTGAGTGGTATGTGTATTGTCTATCCTGCGGGTATTTAGTTCTCCAAACATCAATTAAGCCTATTGCCTCTATGAAATCTGCCAATTTGCGAGTCGTACTGCCGGAATCTCTGGGTGGCTGCTTATCGAGAGATGCGTCCAATATGGCATTAAAATCTCCCCCCATAACTATGTCTCCTTGTGGCAGGGACAGCAAAAATGTGCCCAATGCTGGGAAGATGGCTTGATGTAGTGTCGGTGGGACATATACTGAAACTACGTTATAGAGACGCCCTTCCCACTGGCATGACAGCGCTGCAAAGCACCCTCGCTCATCTGTTTTGGATCCGGTGAGTATCAGTGGGAAGCGTTTGTTTACCAAAATTCCCACCCCACGAGAACCGGAGGTAAATTCCGAGTGTATTGCCATCTTGTATCCCCATCTGTCCAACGCCTTAGTGGCTGAACCTGTCAGATGTGTTTCCTGTAGAAGTGCTATCGCTGGACCTTTGCGTTTTAGGTATTGGAGGACCAGACCCCTTTTAATCTTGTCTCCTAAGCCATTTACGTTCCATGATAGCACTGTGAAAGGAGGGGGAGGCCCCCCAGGGTTCCGGGATGGGCTATCCATGGTGTCTGCTATCGGGCCGGTGTGTGCCATCTGACCATGTAGTCGAATAGGGGTGCGGAGCTTATTGCGTTGTTCTCCGTCATGTATTGTCGTGTATGCCGTCTAATAAACTGAACATAAAACAAACTTAATAACAAGAACTGTCCCTCTTTCCCCTCCCCCCTCCCTGCCTCCCTGCCCGGCGGTCCCCAAACTGCCCGCCACCCCAACAGAGCAGAGTGCTTTGTCCCCAGAACTGGTACTTGCGTGGGAGGTGAAAGTCTGTCCGAGATCGTCGGAGGCCCCCTTGACGTGTTTTTACAGCATAGTCCTACATCTTATCAGGAGGTACAGTGACCGCCCTCAGGAACGTGGTCATTGCGCACAATGGTCTGCACCCGTAGGGCGTGGGCAAACGGTAGAGTCAGTGCGCTTTTAAGGAGGGGTGGGCTGTAGATGAGTTTGAATCATAAAAGAGTCTCAAATAATCGTTCGAGATAAGTTAGTCCCCTTTGCCACTGGATTCAGTAGATCTTGACCTTTGCGACTCCTGGCGTCGGTGTTGCCACTGGGATCTTGTCGTTCCGGGCTTCGTCGCTGGGCGCCATCCGTCCAGCCAGTCCCGGGTTTCCTTAGGTGTGTCAAAGAACCATGTTTTCCCTTCTGCCTCCACTCGTAGTTTCGCCGGGAAGAGCATCGAGTATTTGAGTTCTCGGGTTCTCAGCTCTTTTTTAACTTCTAGAAAACTGCGGCGTTGTTTGGTTACCGCAGCTGTATAGTCCGGGTAAAGCGTGATCACCTGATTCTCCAGGCGGATTGTTGGGGCTATTCTTGCCGCCTGTAAGATAGCATCTTGATCCCGGAAGTTAAAGATGCGTGCCAGAATCGGTCTGGGGGGTGCCCCCGGCTTGGGCCTTCCCCCCAGTACACGATGCGCTCTTTCCACGGAGAAGAAATTCGACAGTCCACGTGGTTGCAGCTGATTTTTGACGAGGTCCTCGACAAAAGGTCCAGAGCAGGCCCCCCCACAGTCTCTGGCACGCCAATGACGCGAATATTGTTGCGCCGTGAGCGGCCTTCCTGATCGTCCAGTTTGGCGAGGATAAGCTTATTGTCCGTCTCTAACTGGCGCACCTGGCGTTGCAGCGCAGCTGTATCTGTGGATAGTACCTTTGTCGTAGACTCGACCTCAGTTAGTCTTCCAGACAATTTTGAAAAATCTGCCCGTATCAGAGATATGTCTGTAGAGATCGTACCTATAGATGACTGAACTTGCTGTAGGGCGGCCATGATGTCCACTAGCGTGACTGCTTCTGGGTCTTGCGGCATGGGAGTCTCCACCTGGGCCGGGTTTAGTGGCTGCTTTTCGGCCTGACTCTGGGTGTATGCAAATTTCTCCAGCTTGCCCGCCGGTACCCCACGTGGACCACGTCCTGCCATCCTGCCCCACGTATCTGTCGTCCCGTTGGTTGCCAAGGGGGGGTGAGGGGGGGCTGCAGTCGCCGCTGCCTGCCGCGGTGTAGATCGCACCATGCGGCCTTTCGGGTTCCTGCCCCTAGAGTCCCCCCGCAATGCTGGACGAAGGAGGTGGTGTTGTGGCATGTGATATGCCTCCCAAGAAAGAGTACGCTATGAGGCCTCAGGTATGTCGGTCCGCTTCACTTCCCGGCGATCAGTGCCAGTTTAATGTCTCTGGGAGGGATCTATGCAAGCGGGGTTGGGAGCTCCCCAGACGGAGTCCAATTCTGGTGCTGTGGCTAGGGTTTGCCGGCAATCCGGGTCGCACCGGGGCTGTGTCGTCTGTTTAGGGCACGTAGGGCCGCAGGCGGCGATGCATGCCACGGGTCTCTGAGGTGTAGCCACCCGAAGCTGGTGTAGTGTTTTCTGGCCAAGTCTCACGGCCTCTCCGAGTGCCCCCCGCACTCTCCAGCGCGACGGTATGGTGGACCAGGTACTGCTGTCTCTGTATGGCTGGGGGAGTTGTGCGCGGCGCCCGAGGCCCAGGGGGCCCACAGCAAGACCGCTACCTCCCGGCGCCGCCGACGCGACCCACTCGTCCCCTCGTATAGTCGCTCCTTCGCCGGTGGGGCTCTCTCACTTCCCCCGTGACGCGGGCGTTACAGGGCTCCCTCTGTTGTTCGTGGAGGCAGTCCGCGGGACCCCGTTCTGTCCGTAAGTCTTTGGAGCAATGCAGTTGCCAGACCCCCGGTTCCGCCGTCGCCCGGCACCGCCACTCGCTCCGAGGCCGCAGGGAGCAAGCTTACTCGAGGTCCCGGCTTCAGCAAGGCCAGAAGGCCCTCTCACTCCACTGCAAATCTCTCGGCGGCCAATCGTCCCACGGAGTCCCAGGGCGGCGCGATCTGCTCCGCCTGCTTTCGGATGTTAGCGCTCCTCGTTTCAGCCGTATGCAGGCAGGATTGGTGCTCGGATTTTTGATGGAGGCTCTCCCGGTCCCGGAGCTCTCTTAGGCTGCTGCCATCTTGTTCGGCTGCAAGCCACGCCCCCAGGGGTCATAATTTGAATGTCCATAAAGATTTCATTGTCCTTATTGCCCTCATTATTTACCACCTCACAACCACCTCTCAGAGTTGGTGGGTGTCTGATAGTATTAACAATTGTATTTGGCGTTAGGGGAGGGCCAGTACAGTTCTCCTGCTCCTCCCCTTCCATCATAGTGGGTTGGGGTGCTAGCAGTCCCAGGGATAGTCGTCTTTCTGTTAGCTCAATTTCTGTAGAGACGATGTTGACTGCCCTTTCTAACATGCTGTCTATAGTAGTGGTGGTGATGGGACGAGAGCTTGGTGTGGTGGTGTGTTTCCCCATGTCGCACTGTCTATTAGCACTCACCTAAATTCGACAACACAACACAGCTACTTCGGCAGCACCTCTCAGGGGGATGGCCCAGCCCGGCCTCTTCTGGCCTCTGACGGGCGCGGCCCGGGCACGCCCACGCGCGTCCCGCGCTGCGGGAGCCCTGGCCCCTTCTTAAACGCCTCCTGGCGCTTCAAACGCTGTGCGCGGCGTGTGCGCCGCAAAGGATGATGGGGGATGTAGTTCCCAGCAGCGATGGTGTGGCCCAACAGGAAGCTGACATCCCCAGCAGCAGCAGCGGTATCGCGGTCCAAACCGCGATGGCAACAACGGACTCCCGCGCTGCGGGAGCCCTGGCCCCTTCTTAAACGCCTCCTAGCGCTTCAAACGCGGTGCGCGGCGTTCGCGCCGCAAAGGATGATGGGGGATGTAGTCCCCAGCCGCGATGGTGTGGCCCAACAGGAAGCTGACGTCCCCAGCAGCAACAGCGGATTCGCGGCCCAAACCGCGATGGCAATAACGGACTTTCTTGAATATGTTTCAGTTCAATGTGTTTTTGCTATTTAATGATTTATTTTATATCGATTATATTCATCATGTTCTTTTACGAATATTCCTATTAATGGTCGAATAAAGCTTATTGATGATTGATTGACTGAAGTATAGGTGATCTTTACTTAAACTCCACATATCTATACCTCGACAATGTGTAAATCTTCAAGGTAGGTAGGTGTGGAGTTAAGCCAATATGCACTTACCTTATCACTTTTTTGATCTTGATACTTTGGCCAGAATATTTTGTTAATAGGATGTTTCTATAGTTCAGATTTTGAGATACAACCGGACGGGAGGTGTGACCATATAGAGGGAGCCCTGTTTGTTGGAGCAATGGTAGTGCCTGGGCCTTCTATGGCTGCCTCCAATTCACTGTGGAGGACCAAAAGACAAAATGCAGTATAAAAGCATGGATTCTTTACAAACAAGGTAGAAACCAAGCTCTATGTAAGAGTTTGCAGCGAATAGTATTGTTCACTGTGTAAATTTTTCTCTTCACTGGGTTGACACGTGAAGAGTGCGGAAACCCTAGCACAATATAATGTAGTATTCCAGACCATGCAAAGTCAAACCTATCCGCTTAGCAATGCTTGTTTAGTTCGGTCACTGCTTTTTTTGCACATCAGTTTTGATGATTCCCTAATTGGCGAAAATATCGTATGTATACATTTGACCATCCAGTACCAGTCGTATATCGCGAGCTGTCCTTCTAGGAGCGGGATTACACAGGGGGGTATACGGCCTGGTCTCTGCTAGAGCAACACCAGAGGCACACGCGACTCAGCAAGTCCCAGGACTTTGGTTGGAAAATTCAGAAATGATGTTCCAGTCTGAGGCTTAAACTACGAACAATGACTTAAAAGGGAGTTAATTGGCTCCTGTCGTCTACGTCACCATTTTCCTTGTAATTGACTCAGCTGAGAGTGACTTGTTTTGGGTCTGATTTGAAGTATTAGCGATGTAATTTAGGCCCAGGTTAGTACGACTTGAGGGCCTGGGGCAATAGGCTGCAAAGCAGGGCCGTTTCTAGGTGTTTTGCCGCCCTAGGCGAAAATTGAAAAATGCCGCCCCCTCCCTTTTACTACCACCACTCTCTCTCCCCCTGGTATGAATGAACTTGAAGGATAACATTAATCTACACCCACTTTATTTTGGGGGGGGGGGAGCAAATATTGAGCCAAATGCAGAACGATTTTACTGTTAAATGCTCTTATACTACTCCTGTCTTACTTTGGCTTATTCTAGCACCAAACAGAATTTGTGGTTTTCATCTGGAACAAAGGAGTAAGCAAGGAGAGCTCTAAGAGTAAGTAACACCTACACATATCAACATCTTGGTAAATCGCATCCAAAATAACTCAACCTATACATTGCAAACACCTTGGAATGAATGCTGTGAACTCTTCAGACACATCACACTCCGTTTTCACAATAGAGGACATCTCAGGGAAGGGTATGGTGCCTGAATGAACATCATGGAACAAATATTGCCTGCATTATTCGTCAGAACATGTCAACAAAAACATCTCCAGGCATAAATATTGTAACCTGACCGTTTACAAAAATATAGTCCCATTCAAGTTGAAAATAGAAAACCAAACTCATCGCGGCACTAGTTCTGTAAACAATATTTAGGCCACACTATATGTAAGGGAAGATTTTTGTGAACACATTTTGACATATAAAGCAGATATTATTAGAAATAACAGAATTGTCAGTTTATTAAAAAAAAAAACTTGCCAGCTTTAAGCCTAGTAACTCTTTTTGCCCATTTCACCGTTGGTGACATTGTTTTGTTGAGTCGCAGTGAAAGGGAGGGATGATAAATATATGTAATCTAAGTTGTGTAGGTGATTGCCAATTCATCTGATTGAAAACAATGACGTGCCGTGTATATTTAGAAAACAGGTAAACAGAAATGATGGGGAACTCATTTTACTAATTACTTCTCGGAGTTTTATAGCTCGTATTTCTAATCCAACTCCAAAGCTATCTATATAAACAGTAAATGCGCTACGGAAACTGAAACCTAGAGAACGAACGTTTTCCACTGATTTATTTCTCGCCTTACATCCGCCTCTCCGCCGTCCCAATTAGCATTTTGTACAAAAGTATGCAAATAGCAGCATTGATTAGAAACAGCAGAAAGCACCGGCACTGTACATATTCCATCAATTGAGCCTTGGCAAGCTCGCACCTTTCCCCTGATGGTTGGTATAATGTGCCGATAACACTTGGTTATTTGTAATCCTGAAAACATTTTATTTTCAAATTGCCATCATTATGAACTCATGTTTTTTGCCGCCCTCCCCCTTTGGCCGCCCTAGGCGGACGCCTAGTCTTGCCTAATGGTAGAAACGGCCCTGCTGCAAAGACACAATAGGAAAGACCCTCAAGGGAAATAAAACGGCTCATTACGCTTCATATTTGATTAAGTGAATTGCAGGCAGACCGTCAGAGCGAGAACACATTCTGACAGCCGCCCCTGGAAGCCCACCATTGACTATTTCTCCTAATGGCAGCCAATCGATCTTCGATGACGACCACATTAACTCGTTCCTAAGGTGTTTTGAAAATAAAGTGTGAAAAACAAATTGTTAATGTAATTTGACTGCACCTTCGTTTTTGACAATATTGAATGTTGAATATGGCTCGAGGAAGAGCTATCTATGTAAAACATGTGTTTCCTCGTACGTGTTTGTTAACTAACAATGTAGATTTTGAGAAGTAACTTCTATAGTCATTTGTCTTTGCTTGCCGTGCATTAACATTCTCTTAGAGGGAAAGTTCCATTCATCACATTTTTGTTTCATAAAATATCCCACCACACAAAATCTCATAAACAATTTTTCTAACTATAATGACTGAAAATGAACACTTTTCAGCAACCATCTTTTCCTTCCTTGCTATTCTCTGACATATTTCAAGTGGAAGAGAGACACGTGAATGTACGGGACATGTTCTTCAACTCTGCCCTGCACCTCTAGCTCCATGCGCTCAGAACTAGCTGAGCAAGGTTTGGGGTATACCCTGATGCCCACAAGAGTTGGGTGTTAGGCAATCCCTCACACTGCATAAAGGTGCCTTGCACATGATTTTCAACCATTGACAGCTACTCAGCTTGTGTAGGTTCTCAAAGGGTTTGAGTACCATATACAATTGAATGCATGATGGAGAAATCACCTGTCTCAATTAGATGTGTTTTGAAATCCCAAATCGGATCTCACAAACGGTTCTTGAATCTTTCTCTTCCCAATCTTTTCAATTAAAATATACAAAATATTGATCTTCAAATCCCCTCCAAACTCTTATTGTAACACAAATATCTCAAACAGTATATAAATGTCCTGTTCTCAGTAAAGTTGTAAATTCATTCCAAGTTTATTCCAATTCCATGAAGCAGATTTTGCCATAGGAAAGCTCCTACGTCAATTAAAATGGGAAATGCCACATTTAGATCACCCTACATAACTTTGTTCCTTCTTGACAGAACAACGTGAAATCTGTAATTGAAGATGTAAATATGTGTTCCTTGAAAAAATCTGCGAAGGATAGTGGAGATTGATGAACATGTTATGTTTGACTTCAGATTAAAACCTAAAAAGACATAAAGGTCACACGCTAAGTTACTACCGTAACCTGCAGCAAATTACAAAGCTCAAAAATACAGAGCAACCTCTCATTTATTTAGGGGGTCCATTTTATAGTGCAACATGTAACCGAATGTGCTTCTAAGCACTTTAAAAATTACAGTTACAGAGGAAGTATGCAGCAAACCTTTATTGATCCTGGTTTATAAGATACACATGAGGCATAATAATGAGAGTAGTCCATCATGGAGAAGCACTTTAAATGCAAATTCCCATTATTCATGAAAAGGTGATAAGTGGGATTATGGTTAAGGGATGGGGATAGTGGGTCTTATTTAAATACTGGGACTCATTCACACGCTCTTAAAGTTAAACAAAGTCACAACAGTTTTACAACACGTATCTGGTCACCTTCTCTAGCTCTCACTTAAAAGTGAGCATTGATGGAGCAGGCGTGGATAACCATGTGTTAAGGATTTGCAATAGACTAATTTTCCCCCGGGTAGGTGGCCGAGAGGTGTGTTGTGGAAAAATATTTTGGGTGCTCAGAGAAACATACTTACTTGTTTTTATGTTTTTCAGTTTTATGTCTGCTATTCAGGCCAATGGCATGGATTACACACAGCGTAGTTTATATGCGTTTTCATCCATGGTAAGTGCCTACATTGTGAATGAACACTGTCTACCTACCCTGCACACTTAAGAGATTCTTAAGTTACTTCTCATTGTTTTGCCTTGTTTTATGATTTGCAGGGTAAGACTTCACTGTTCTATAGAATACCGAAAATCCATTTGAATTGTTCTTTTTTTCTCTTCATGCTTTTATTGTTTTTACTGATTTTAAATTACTGTATATCACATTTAAATTCCTAAAAAGAGTACACCCAAAAGTAGTTGATTGTAATGCTTCCCCATGTGCATCAGTATTATATGTAGGCACAATCAAAAGCTCTCAATGTACATCATCATCTGCTGTTCATTTACCAGAATGAAAGCTCAAAGTTCCCTCACCTCTGTGGTCAATGCTGATGCATTACCATGCAGTGCGCATGTTCCATGTAGCTCTAGCATTGCATCTTTCTGTTACACGAAAGACATTTTTTGATGATTAAATTGTCATATCCTCATTACCACCTGGGTTGTTTTGATAGAAAACGCCCACTTCAATTAAACGGATACATTTCTTCAATGTCCCGCCAGTTTGTTTTATTCATTGCAAGATAGATACTACATGTAGTACTTTCGGTTTGGAGATATATTTTACATTATTAATTTAAATTGAATTGTAAATATTAAATTATTCATATTTTGTTAGACCTGGAATCCTTAGCGTGGTTTTCCCTGACTTTTTGCCTCTACCTCCTGTGTTTTTGAAGCTGTGCTGCATTTCGTTTTTGCTGGCTTAGATGCTTTGGGCACTTTGCCACTGCTGATCAGAGTCAAAGTGCAAGTGCTCCCTGTATAAATTGGTATTTTGATTGATTCTCCCTGATTAGCCTATTTGTATTACCACTAGGTCCCTAGTAAAGTGCACCGAGTGTGCCAGGGCTGGTAAATCAAATGCTACTAGTGGGCCTGCAGCACTGATTGTGCCACCCACATGGGTAGTCCTGAAAAGATGTCTCAGGCCTGCCACCGCGGTGCTTGTGCGCGGTTTGTTAAATGCCATGTCGACTTGGCAAGTGCACCCACTTGCCAGGCTCTAACCTTCCCTTTTCTTACATATAGGGCACCCCAATGGTAGGCCCAAGGTACCCCACTGGGCAGGGTGCAGTGTATGTGAAAGGTAGGACATGTACTGCTGTGTGTAACATGTCCTGATAGTGAAATACTACCAATTTCGTTTTTCACTATTGTAAGGCTATCTTGCACCATAGGACAGAATGGGGAATGCTTTGTAACATTTTACAAGCATATCTTCCCATAGGGATAAGATAGAAAAATGGAGTTTGGTATCCCTGAACTCAGGATTTAATAACACATCTTTTGGTAAAGATGGTTTTTAAATTGTGTGTTTAAAAATAGCACTTTTAGAAAGTGGCTATTTTCTTGTTCAACCATCCTGTGTGCCTCTGCCTGTTTGTGGATTGACTGTCTGGTTTCAGTGTGACAGAGACAGAGGATGTCAATTCCCTGTAGGCAGCCTCTGGGGGGGTTGAGGTGTGCCTGGCCCTTCCTGGATGACTCAGCCCCGAGCTGAATAGACCCTGGCTGCATATAGAGTGGTGGGAGGAGATTTACCTTGCACCTGAATGGAGCCTGTCTCCCTTGCACAATGCTGTCTCCATCTCCTGTGGTCATGCTGCACCAGTGACGGCAGAACTGGTTTGAACTGGGCTCAGAGCCCCCTGCACAAAGAGAACAAAGACATTTTGGGGTATAAGTATTAGACCTAAAACCCCTGAACCGTAGATCATTCCTGGAATTCAAGAGGAACCTTTGCCAAGGAGAAGAGCTGGAGAGACTGAGGAGAAGTACTGCCCTTGCTGTGTGTCTGGGGTTGGCCTGCAGTTGCTGTTTCTGCCAAGGAAAGGAGAAGGACTTTGCTGTGTGCTGTGTCCCCTGCTTGAAGGAGATCTCCAAGGGCCTGAAGTGTGCTGGCCTCCTGTTTTGAAGTTTCAGGGACACAAAGACTTCACCCCCAGCTCCCCTGAAATCTGCTGCTGTGAGTTCTAGCCTTCCAAGAGGTGCCTGTGCCAGTTTTGGGCCTCTGGAGGCTGGTGCTGCTGTTTGGGAGCTGGAAGAATGAAGAAACTCAAAGAATTATAGAAATCGACGCATCGCTCTTCTTGCGGCTGTTTTCCCCACGCATCTCCACAGCATGAGAAGAATTTCCATGCATCGCCGTTGCGGAAACCGCCACAGCGCCTGTCGCTGCTGCAAGAATTGACGCATCGAGGGATCGCGGCTGAAGAGGACCAATGCAGGGCCACTCAACGCCGCCGCATCGATCGCAGGCGCATCCCAGATTTCCACGCATCGTACCTGTGTGCAAGTTCATCAGATGCATCACCTGCGGACTGGAACCGTCATGAAGAATTGAAGCATCACTCCCATACAGACCGGAGTCAACGCAACCCTTCCTCTGCGTGCAGCGGGACTGACGCATCGCCTCCCCAAGGTCTCAGAAGTGTTGCATCTCTTTGTTTACCGACGCTGCGCTGTTTGGCTTTTGGAACTTTGACGCATCTACAGGTAATTTGGTGAAAAATCACGCATCCATAGTTTTCTATGGTACAAGTTCTTGAAACCTTTTTAAAGTCATATTTTTAACTGTATATGTTGGATATTTGTCGTTTCGGTCTTGTTTAGTTTAGATAACGATATTTTATTTTTCTAAACTGGTGTGGTGTCCTTTTGTGGTGTTTTCACTGTGTTACTGTGAGTGTTGGTACAAATACTTTACACATTGCCTTTGGGATAAGCCTGTCTGCTCGTGCCAAGCTACCAACAGGGTGAGCAGGGGTTATCTAGAGTGTGTATCCCCCTTACCCTGACTAGAAGCAAGGGTCCCTATTTGGACAAAGGTACCTACCTCTGCCAACTAGAGACCCTCATTTCTAACATTGGTTGTCAGTGGTGAGGATTTGAACCTGTATTTGTACCTGACCCACAGTGATTGGTGTACCTCACTAGTCTAGTGCAGACCACTACGCAACCACATACAGTGTTTTGGTTTTTTTTGGTTCTATTTTTGAGTGACCCTTAAAAGTATCCACGCATCATGTCTAAGAAGGGTAAACCAGCAAGTGAGGCTGCAGAATTGGAGTTTGATTTTGAAGTATTGCATACCTACAGAGTAGATCAGCTCCAGCAATTTTGCGAAGATTTTGGATGTCCCATGAAGAGCAGCTCCAGGAAGGAGGAGCTACAGAAGGCCTTAAGCGCATGGTGGGTGGCCAAAGAGGCTGGGGAGACAGCTGATGCAGAGATGGATGAGGATGCACAAGGGGATGGTTTCAGGTCACAGGATCTGCCAGTGTCAAGAGTAGCCTCTAGGGCTTGCAGCATCCATTCCGCCAGAAGGTTTTCCCCAGAAGAGCTGGAGGAAAACCAAAGGGTCAGAGATCATGAATTAGAGATATTAAGGTTCAAAATGAAGCAATTGGAAATGGAGAACCAAAAGGCTGCCATGGAGAGAGAAAATATGGCAGAGGAGAGCAAGAATTCTCTCGCTTTGGAGGAATAGCAATTGCTTTTGGCTCATGAGTTGAGCATGAGGGAACTGGACATTAAAGCCAAGCAAGTGGAGTCCAGTTCAAATGGTGGCAGCGTACAGCCAGTGCAAGGGGGTAAGATTTAGATACCCAAGGACCTAGTGCAGAATTACCAGATGGGTGAGGATGTCTATGCATGGTTTGCATCGTATGAGGCAGCACTGCGAATGAATGAAGTGCCTGAGAAGTATTGGGGGCGGGCCTGTGGAGACACTTTGAGGCCACTGGGAGGAACACCCTGACACCTTTGGAGGAGGCGGGTAACCTGACTTATCCCCACATGAAGGAGGCTTTATTCCTCAGGTATGGGCTCACACCGGAGCAGTACAGGGAGAAGTTCAGGTACTTCAAGATGCTTGATTCTCATACTTGGGTTGAATTTGTGAACATTTATAACCGTGCACTGGATGGTTGGATAAAGGGCAGCAAGGTAACTGATTACCCGGGTTTATACAACTTGATTAGTTGGGAGCACTTGAGTAGTCTGTGTGTTCCAGAGCTGCGCCAGCATCTATTGGATAGTAAGCTAACTGATCCCAGGGAGCTTGCTAAGGAGGCGGACCGCTGGACTAGTACCACGTCCACAAGGGGATTGTGGGTAACCCAGCCAATGGTGGGCAGTGTCCCCAGCAGAAGAGTAGGGGGGGACAAGGGTAACCAAAAGGAGTTCTCTAAAGGCCCCCAAAACAGTTCCCAGGGTAAGGAATCCCAGCCCCCCAATTCTAAAGTGTCCTGGCCCCATAAGGGCAGGCATGACAACCGGGGTCCCCGTCGGTGCTACATCTGTGATCAGGAGGGCCACATAGCATGGGACCCCAAGTGCCCTAAGGCAACCCCAGCACCCACTGGTGCACCGTCACCGGGGTTAGTGACTGTAGCGCTGGGGGAGGAGTTGGTTCCTAGTGAAGGTGGGGAGCCAGCAGTTATGACCCTTGTCTCATTAGGAGACAGAGAGATGTTCCAGGGATCCCATCTGCCTGAGAACACTAAGAAGTACAGGCAGTGGGTGACCATCAATAGGAGGAGGGTGGAGGCTCTGAGAGACACAGGAGCCAGTGTGACTTCTGTCAGGTGTCAATGTGTGTCTGAAGAGCAGGTTATTCCCAATGTACTTCACTCTGTAGTTGCAGCAGACAACTCTGAGCGCCTGTGTAAGGTGGCGCTAGTTTCCTTTGAGTGGGGGTCTCGGTTCCTTGAAGGTCGTTGTTAGTCCGTCCGTGCCTGTAGACTGTCTGCTTGGCAATGACCTGGAGAGTTCCCCATGGAAGGAGGTGGAACGCCAGGCTCATTTGGAGATGTTGGGTCTGCCTGAGTGGGTCTGTGTGACCACTCGGTCAATGGCAGCCAGTAGGGGTAATCAAAAGGACCTGGAGCCTGAAACAGTGGCCCAGGTGCCTGCCAGGAAGAAGAAGGACGGGGGCATGGGAAACCAGCCCCAGAAGTTCCTACGGTCCAGGAGGAGGCAGAGCCTGAGGGGGATGCCCTGTAACCTACAGGGGAACAAGTGGCCGAACTGAGAGACCTGCCTGAGCTGACCCATTGGCAGCAGGAAGGGGGTCCCTCCAGGAAGGAGTTCTGCATAGCGAGATGGAGTGCCCAACTCTTATTGGTTTGCAGCAACAGGCTGCAAACCAGGCAGCAGGTGGTCAGTCTGGATCACATCTGATTTACTGGGAAGATGGATTGATGTATAGTGAGCCTAAGGTCGCTGAGCCTGGTGCAGCCCGTGTGCTGGTGGTACCCGAGTGCTTCAGGACCTTCCTACTGGGTGTGGCTCATGACGTGCCTCTAGCAGGACATTTGGGGTGTGACAAGACCTTTCAGAGGCTTCTCACCCACTTTTACTGGCCCAAAATGAGAAGGCACATTGGTACGCATTGTAGGTCTTGTCAGACTTGCCAGGCAAGGGGCAAGAGTGGAGGGAAGTGTAAGGCTCCCCTCCAACCCTTTCCTGTGGTAAGCACCCCTTTTGAGCGGGTGGGCATTGATATGGTGAGGCCCCTGGAACCCAAGACAGCCTTAGGGAACAAGTTTATCTTGGTCTTGATGGACCATGCCACCCGGTACCTGGAAGCTGTCCCTCTCCGGACAATCACAGCCCCATGGTGGGCCATGCATTGATGTGGATCTTTTCCCGTGTGGGGTTCCCCAGAGAGGTGGTCTCTGACCGCGGTACAAACTTATTTTCGAAGTACATGACATCTTTGTGGGAGGAGTGCGGTATGGCATACAAGTTCACCACTCCTCACCATCCTCAAGAGAATGGGTTGGTTGAGAGATTCAACCGATCCCTGAAGGGCATGATAAAGGGTCTTGCAGAACCCATGAGAAGGAAGTGGGATGTCTTTTTTCCATGCCTGTTGTTTGCATACAGGGATTTACTGCAGAAGTCCTTAGGGTTCAGTCCCTTTGAACTGATGTATGGTCACCCTGTGAGAGGACCTCTGAGTCTGGTGAAGGAGGGTTGGGAGAGAACTCCTGGTAAGACCCCACAAGATGTGTTCAGCTATGTGCTGGACTTCAGAAACCAGACTCAACGCTTCAGGAAACTCGCTCAGGCAAACCTGGAAGCAGCCAGGAAGAAATGAAAATATGGTATGACCAGAATGCCACTCTGGTCGAATTTCAGCCTGGCCAGAAAGTGTAGGTGATGGCACCAGTGGAGCCTTGTGCGCTCCAAGATAAGTGGACTGGTACATATGAGGTGGTGGTGCGCAAGAGTGAGGTGACCTATTTGGTTGACTTGCAGACTCCTAGGAACCCTTTGAGGGTCCTGCATGTAAACTGCCTCAAGCCGCACTTTGAGAGGTCTGAAGTAACTATGCTCCTTGCAACAGATGATGGAATGGAGGAGGAGAGTGAGCCTCTTCCTGACCTCCTGTCAGCGAAGGAACATGATGGGTCAGTGGATGGGGTAAACCTCTCTCCTACACTGACTCCAGAGCAGCAGAGGGACTGTCGCCAGGTGCTGGGACAGTTTGCCTCCCTGTTCCCCTGACACCAGGAGTCACCAATTGGTGAGTCCATGATGTGGACACTGGAGACAGTCTACCTGTGAAGCAGAAATTTTACAGGGTAGCTGACAAAGTCAGGGCCAGCATCAAGGAAGAAGTTTCCAAGATGTTGGTGTTAGGGGTGATAGAGCCCTCAAGCAGCCCCTGGGTGAGCCCAGTGGTCTTATTGCCAAAAGCTGCTGCGCCCGGTGCCACTCCAGAACTCCGGTTCTGTGTGGACTACTGTGCGCTCAATGCGGTCACCAAGACTGACGCGCACCCCATCCCCAGAGGTGATGAGCTCAATGATCGGTTAGGAGCTTCCTGGTACCTCAGTACATTTGATTTAACATCTGGGTACTGGCAGATTGCCTTAACCGATGGGGCCAAAGAGAGGTCAGCATTTTCAACACCAGAGAGGCACTACCAGTTCCGGGTTATGCCCTTTGGGTTGAAGAATGCCCCTGTCACCTTCCAGGGACTGGTCAACCGGGTACTGTGTGGGCTGGAGGAATTCAGCGCCGCCTACCTGTATGACATTGCTGTGTTCAGCTCCAGTTGGGAGGAACATTTGCAACACCTCTGGGAAGTGTTGATGGTGCTGCAAAGGGCAGGCCTCACTATCAAGGCTAGTAAATGCCAGATAGGGCAGGGATCTGTGGTGTACTTGGGACACCAGGTAGGGAGCGGCCAGGTGGCGCCCCTACAAGCAAAGATTGACACCATTCTGGCTTGGGAGCCCCCCAAGACCCAGACAGAGGTGAGAGCCTTTTAGGTCTCACTGGGTACTACAGACGGTTTGTCAAGGGGTATGGCACCATTTTTGCCCCCCTGACAGAGCTGACTTCAAGGAAGCAGCCCAGGAAGGTGATCTGGACTGATGCCTGCCAGACCACTTTTGATGCCCTGAAATCTGCCATGTGCAAGGCGCCCGTGCTTAAGGCACCTGACTTCTCCAAAGAATTTGTTGTGCAGACAGATGCTTCAGAGCATGGTGTGGGAGCAGTACTCTCACAATTGAACTACAAGGGCTTGGACCAACCTGTAGCTTTCATCAGTAGAAGGCTACTTCCCAGGGAACAGAGGTGGAGTGCAATTGAAAGGGAAGCTTTTGCTGTGGTCTGGGCGCTGAAGAAGCTAAGGCCCTACTTGTTTGGGACTCACGTCCGGGTTCAGACAGACCACAGGCCCCTCATATGGTTGATGCAGATGAGGGATGAGACTCCAAAACTGTTGAGGTGGTCTATCTCCCTACAGGGAATGGACTTTACAGTGCAACATAGCCCTGGTACAGAACACGCCACTGCTGATGGTCTGTCCAGAGTCTTCTGAGAGGATGGGTAGTTCTCCCCACTTTTCAGCTGGAGGGGATACGTGTTAGACCTGGCATCCTTGGAGTGGTTTTCCCTGACTTTTTGCCTCTACCTCCTGTGTTTTTGACGCTGTGCTGGATTTCGTTTTTGCTGGCTTAGATGCTTTGGGCACTTTGCCACTGCTGATCAGTGTCAAAGTGCATGTGCTCCCTGTATAAATTGGTATTGTGATTGCTTTTCCCTGATTGGTGTATTTGTTTTACCAGTAGGTCCCTAGTAAAGTGCACTGAGTGTGCCAGGGCTTGTAAATCAAATGCTACTAGTGGGCCTGCAGCACTGATTGTGCCACTCACATGGGTAGCCCTGAAAAGATGTCTAAGGCCTGCCACCGCAGTGCCTGTGCGCGGTTTGTTAACTGCCATGTCGACTTGGCAAGTGCACCCACTACCAGGCCCTAACCTTCCCTTTTCTTACATATAGGGCACCCCTATGGTAGGCCCAAGGTACCCCCCTGGGCAAGTTGCAGTGTATTTGAAAGGTAGGATATGTACTGGTGTGTGTAACATGTCCTGATAGTGAAATACTACCAATTTCGTTTTTCACTATTGAAAGGCTATCTTGCCCCATAGGACAGAATGGGGAATGCTTTGTAACATTTTACAAGCATATCTTCCCATAGGGATAAGATTGAAAAATGGAGTTTGGTATCCCTGAACTCAGGATTTAATAACACATCTCTTAGTAAAGATGTTTTTTAAATTGTGTGTTTGAAAATAGCACTTTTAGAAAGTGACTATTTTCTTGCTCAACCATCCTGTGTGCCTCTGCCTGTTTGTGGATTGACTGTCTGGTTTCAGTGTGACAGAGACAGACGATGTGCATTACCTGTAGGCAGCCTCTGGGGGGGTTGAGGTGTGCCTGGCCCTTCCTGGATGACTCAGCCCTGAGCTGAATAGACCCTGGCTGCATATAGAGTGGTGGGAGGAGATTTACCGTGCACCTGAATGGAGCCTGTCTCCCTTGCACAATGCTGTCTCCGCCTCCTGTGGTCATGCTGCACCAGTGATGGCAGAACTGGTTTGAACTGTGCTCAGAGCCCCCTGCACAAAGAGAACAAATACATTTTGGGGTATAAGTATTAGACCTAAAACCCCTGAACCTTAGATCATTCCTGAAATTCAAGAGGAACCTTTGCCAAGGAGAAGAGCTGGAGAGACTGAGGAGAGGTACTGCCCTTGCTGTGTGTCTGGGGTTGGCCTGCATTTGCTGCTTCTGCCAAGGAAAGGAGAAGGACTTTGCTGTGTGCTCTGTCCCCTGCTTGAAAGAGATCTCCAAGGGCCTGAAGTGTGCTGGCCTCCTGTTCTGAAGTCTCAGGGACACAAAGACTTCACCCCCAGCTCCCCTGAACTCTGCTGCTGTGAGTTCTAGCCTGCCAAGAGGTGCCTGTGCCAGTTTTGGGCCTCTGGAGGTTGTTGCTGCTGTTTGGGAGCTGGAAGAAAGAAGAAATTCAAAGAACTATAGAAATCGACACATCGCTCTTCTTGCGGCTGTTTTCCCCACGCATCTCCACGGCGCAAGAAGAATTTCCATGCTTCGCAGCGCCGCTGCAGAAACCGCCGCAGCGCCTGTCGCCGCTGCAAGAATTGACGCATTGAGGGATCGCAGCTGAAGAGGACCGATGCAGCGCCGCTGGCCGCCGCCGCATAGATCACCGACGCATCCCGGATTTCCACGCATTGTACCTGTGCGGAAAGTTCGTCAGACGCATCACCTGCGGACCGGAACCATCACAAAGAATCAACGCATCACTCCCCATACAGACCGGATTCGATGCAACCCTTCCTCTGCGTGCAGCTGGGCTGTCGCATCGCCTACCCAAGGTCTCAGGAGTGTCGCATCTCTTTGTTTCCGATTCTGCGCTGTTTGGAATTTGGAACTTTGACGCATCTACAGGTACTTTGGTGAAAATCACGCATCCATAGTTTTCTATGGTACAAGTTCTTGAAACCTTTTTAAAGTTATATTTTTAACTGTGTATGTTGGATTTTTGTCATTTTGGTCTTGTTTAGTTTAGATAAAGATATTTTATTTTTCTAAACTGGCGTGGTGTCCTTTTGTGGTGTTTTCACTGTGTTACTATGAGTGTTGTTACAAATACTTTACACATTGCCTTTGGGATAAGCCTGTCTCCTCGTGCCAATCTACCAAGGGGGTGAACAGGGGTTATCTAGAGTGTGTATCCCCCTTACCCTGACTAGAAGCAAGGGTCCCTATTTGGATAAAGGTACCTACCTCTGCCAACTAGAGACCACCATTTCTAGCATATTTATAAGCATTTTCTAAAATGTAATTGCAATACTGTACAAAAGATGCTAAAAACAATGTACAAAGATGATGCAATGGAATACATGTTTTGGTAAATTCCAGTATATGAACGGATAAGCGAAGTACTGTAGTGCAGAAAATGTGCTTGTGTTACAATGTGATTGGAGGTGATAGAGACCCTCACTGAGACTGTGCGTATCAGGAAGAACACGATGCACAATAAAATAAGCAAAATACAATTTTTAAACAGTGTGGGGCAGATTTACAAGCCCCTTGCGCCTCCTTGCGCTGCCATTGCGTCACTTTTTTTGACGCAACGGTGGCACAAAAAATGCGGCCAATTAACAACATGACGCATCTAGGGAGATGCATCACGTTGTAAATGTGAGAAGTTGGCCTGGTATATGCTGTCCACTAATTATAGTGGGCACCTTGCACCAGTCCAAACAACCCCTTATTGGAGATAGGTTAAAGACAACCTTATTGAAAGCTATCCTAGTGGTAGCTATGGAGAGCAGCCTTCAGGCTAAGTCTTGAAGGAATGTAAAGCAGCTTGTTTTACCAGTCTATAATCTCTTGAGTGACCAAATGAAAGAGCACCACACCAGGTATATATTCAAAATATATGTATTTATTGCTAAACACACCCCTCTAGTCTCTTTATGAGGCTAGAGTTCGAAGTACACAAGTTATAAGTTATTTAAACACAGTAATAGCACAAATACACGTTTGGGCCCTAGGGCGTACCAAACCATATACCAATAAAGTGGTATAAGAACCACGACTGAACTAGACACTAGGCCTAGAGCCTCTAGAAGTGCTTGGACCACAAGGAACCACCCAAGGTAGTGACACAGGGGACCCACGGGGGACGCGTGCAGTGTAAATACACTACCGCGATACGCCGTTAACTTCTATGGAGAAAGTCGCGATCAGCAAATTAAAGAAAAGGGACACTTAAAGGAGGACTTGGAGCAAACCCTTTGAGAACTAGTACTTTGGAGAGTCTCTACCCACGGGAGCACCGGAGTACTCGTGTTACCTCACCCAGGGAAGCCGGGTGCATAGGTGCCTTTCGGGGTCGGGTTTCGTCGTCGATTTGAATGGCGATCTGCTGCAAAGTGCTGCTGGCGACCAAGTGGAAAGTGTCCGGGTGGATCCAAGAGTGGATCGGAGATCTGAAGAACCTGAAAGCAGAGGGGACAGAGTCTGGGTCACTAGCCAGTGACCAGGAAGGCGATGGACAGATGCCCACCGATGTTGCTTGCTTCAAGTGCATTGACTGTTGTCTTGACTCTTCAGCCACGAGGTCCAGGAGGCGTTGTCGGTGACCAGGAGCAGGATTCCGGCTGGTACACAATGGTTGTCAAGTGCTGAGGTGTTGGCAACCGGATTGGACCCAACAAGCCTTGGCAACGGCAAGTCTCGGTGAAGATGAAGATCGTCGATGGTGCAGACCAGCAAGGTCTGAGGAACTCACTCAGCAAAGGTAAGTGAGGGCAGGCCTGGAGCAACCAGTGTGCCCAAGAAGAAAAGGATTGGCCTTCGTGAAGGGCTACTAGCCAATGGGCTAGCGACCGCAAAGGAGCCTCAAGACATCGCACGTGGATCTGGCTCACAGGACACTCGTGGAGTGGAGGCCAGTGATCTTCGGTGCAGTTGGTGCTGGAGGCTAGGGCTACTCGGAGCCCAAAGCACGACTTCGTGGGAGACCCAGAAGAGGATGCACTAGCAAATGCGTGCGGTGTCCAGGGGTCACGGTTCCACGTTACCCACAACAGCTACGGGCCTCAGCTTTGCTGGGAACTCAGGTCAGCCTCGGGGAAGTCTGGAAATCTACCTCTGGTGATGCAAATGCTTCGGCGTCCGACGGGAGCTTAGGCGATGCAGACCAGACAATTGCTTCTTTGGTGCCTGCCAAGCAGGGGAGTCACTCCTTGACCCCAAGGGAGATTCTTCTGTCCTCTAGTCTTTAGTAGAGCGTCGAAGGTCCAGGATTCTGTTTCAGAGTTTCGTCCAGGGATAATCTAAAGTCCTAAGGACTGGGTTCCTATACTTATACCAAGTTTAGGGGTTGGACTACTCTGTGGCCCCACCTATGGGTGGGTCAGGGCAGAGGGGTGGCTACACCCCTTTCCCTTTGTCCAGTTCGCGCCAAAGCAGGGGCTGCAAGCCCCTGATCCGGTTTGAACTGGGGTATGCACAGGGACACCAAGTGTGCCCCCAGTGCAGGACTTCAAAGCACCCGAAAGTGCTCCCGCCCAGCCCCAATACACATTATCCTGTCTGGGGAGGTGGTCACACCTCCCTGGGACAGGAAACCTATTGTCCAGGCCTCCCTGCCGGAGTTTCGTCCAGCAGCAGGAGGCCAGACTCGTGTCTGTGGCAGCAGCATCCATTTTGTGATGCCAGGGCTTTAGAAAGAAGTTACCGGGCTAGCCAGAGTTAACATGTCTTTCCCTCTAGAAGGGTGGAATGCTACCCCCGCCACCAGAATTGGCGGGGGGTAGTATTCCAAGATGTTTGACACCAAACACGACATGTTTAGGTGCAGCCATTCCAAAGTTAGCATTTAATGCGAGGTTATAATGCGCTTAAGAGTATATGGTCAGGCTGCACTACAAACAGCATCAGAGAAGGGTCTCCGAACGCTGCAGAGGGGCCCTGCTCATGCAGGGGCACCCTCTCACATAGGAACCATGCACTCTGCCTTCAGGATTGATAAGGCCTGCCTTAGGAGTGACTTATAGGTTTATATGTGTGTATGTATTTAGTGATATAGGTAACCTGTATCACAGTAAGGGGTGCATGCACCACCTTACCCAGGCTGCAGTAGCAGACCTGTGGTGTCAGTTTGGATGGCCTTCCAGGGGTGGCATAATACATGCTGCAGCCCCTGGTAGGCCTCTGAGGTACCTATGCCCTTGGTACATAGTATACCATATACTAGGGACTTATAAGGGCACTCCAGATTCCAATCAGTGATGTGCCTAAGGCACATGGAAACCATTTTAGAGAGGAAGCAGCTAGGCTGGGGTTCTGATTAGCAGGGCCCCAGCCAGACTAATGTCGAAAAACAGTGAAGCATCAGCAAAAAGTGGGGGTACCCATATGAAGCAGATCCTACTCTCCTACACAACCCCCCAAACGTAGGGACATTAAACTAACCTTGCCCAGTTAAGTCTTCATGTTCTAAGTGGAAGTACCTAGATAGTCCATCTGCATTGGCATGGTTACTCCCAGGTCTATGTTCCACTGTAAAGTCCATCCCCTGTAGGGAAATGGACCACCTAAGCAGTTTGGGGTTTTCACCCTTCATTTGTTTTAGCCATAAGAGGGGCTTATGGTCTGTCTGAACCAGGAAGTGGGTACCAAACAAGTATGGCCTCAACTTCTTCAGAGCCCAGACCACAGCAAAGGCCTCCTCTCTATGGCTGACCAACGTTTCTCTCTAGGGGTCAGCCTTCTGCTAATGAAAGCTACTGGCTGATCCTGACCTTCTTCATTCAATTGTGACAGTACAGCCCCTACCCCCAATTCAGATGCATCAGTTTGAACAATGAACTTCTTGGATTAATCAGGACTCTGTAGAATGGGAGCAGTGCACATGGCCTGCTTCAGGTCATCAAATGCCTTTTGACAGCTAACTGTCCACTGAACCTTTTTGGGCATTTTCTTAGAAGTTAAGTCATTCAGGGGTGTCACTATTGATCCATACCCCTTGACAAATCTCCTATAGTACCCAGTCAGGCCTAAGAAGGCTCTCACCTGAGTCTGGGTAGTGGGAGCAGTCCAGTCCATGATAGTCTGGATCTTGCTCTGCAAAGGTTGAACCTGGCCTCCAACCACAAGGTGGCCAGGTACACAACCTGACTCTGCCCTATCTGGCACTTAGTGGCCTTGATAGTCAGGCCTGCCTTTTGCAGGGCCTGTAAAACATTCCTGAGGTGGACCAGGTGATCCTCCCAGGTGGAGCTAAAGACAGCAATATCATCTAGATATGCTGCACTATAGGCTTCCAGACCTGTGAGAACTGTATTCACCAACCTCTGGAAAGTGGCAGGTGCATTCTTCAGACCAAAGGGCATCACCACAAATTGATAATGCCCACTAGGGGTTGAGAATGCTGTTTTGGGCTTTTCAGTATCAGCTAGTCTGATCTGCCAGTAGCCAGCTGTCAAGTCAAATGTGCTGAGATATTTGGCTAAGGCCAAAGTATCTATGAGCTCATCTGCCCTTGGTATTGGATGGGCATCAGTCCTAGTGACTGCATTGAGACCCCTGTAGTCCACACAAAACCTCATCTCTCTTTTTCCACCACTGGTGTGAGGTTTTGGCACAAGGACCACTGGACTAGCCCAAGGGCTATCTGAGG
The DNA here is from genome assembly GCA_963921515.1 of Calotriton arnoldi. Classification (NCBI taxonomy): domain Eukaryota; kingdom Metazoa; phylum Chordata; class Amphibia; order Caudata; family Salamandridae; genus Calotriton; species Calotriton arnoldi. Next base: position 292,752 of record CAWUFW010013802.1, on the reverse strand, counting down.
GTTCAATAACTCCCAACTCCAACATTTTCTGGACTTCAGTCCTGATACAGTCCCTGACATGGTCAGGTTGCCTATAAATCTTATTTTTAATAGGCAGACTGTCCCCAGTGTCCACTTCATGAGTGCACCAGGTGGTCTGACTGGGTGTCAGTGAAAACATGTGTCTAAACTGATTGAGCACCTGTCTACAATCAGTTTGTTGCTGGGTATTGAGGCTGCCTGCCAAGGCTACACCATCTACTGACCCATCGTCAGGGTTCTGTGAGAGCAGGTCAGGGAGTGGGTCACTCTCTTCCTCCTGCCCTTCATCAGTAGCCATGAGCAAGCCCATGTCTGCCCTGTCCACATATGGTTTTAACCTGTTGACATGGAGAACCCTGTGGGGACTCCTGGGTGTTCCTAGGTCTACTAAGTAGGTAACCTCACCCTTCTGCTCAACAATAGTGTGGGGTCCACTCCATTTGTCTTGGAGAGCTGCTGGGGCCACTGGCTCCAACACCCACACCTTCTGTCCTGGCTGGTAAACAGTCAGAACAGCCTTTGGTCATGCCAGGCCTTTTGAAGTTCCTGGCTAGCCTCAAGGTTTTTGGTTGCCTTTTTCATATACTCAGCCATCCGGGAGCGGAGACCAAGTACATAGTCCACTATGTCTTGCTTTGGGGGCTTGAGAGGTAACTCTCATCCTTCCTTCACCAAGCACAGTGGACCCCTGACAGGGTGGCCAAACAGAAGATCAAAAGGGCTGTAACCAACCCCTTCTGAGGCACCTCCCTATATGCAAATAAAAGGCAGGGCAAGAGTATGTCCCATCTTCGCCTAAGCTTTTCTGGGAGCCCTTTAATCATGCCCTTCAAGGTTTTGTTGAATCTCTCAACTAAACCATTGCATTGTGGGTGATAGGGTGTGGTGAACTTATAAGTCACTCCACACCCCTTCCACATTGCTTTTAAGTACCCATACATGAAGTTAGCACCCCTGTCTGATACTATCTCCTTAGGAAAGCCCACTCTTGAGAAAATTCCCAGGAGGGCCCTTGCCACCACAGGTGCTGTAGTGGTCCTGAGGGGAATAGCTTCTGGGTACCTGGTGGCATGATCCACTACCACCAGGATAAACCTGTGCCCAGAGGCTGTTTGGGGATCCATGGGACCAACAATGTCAATCTCTACCCTTTCAAAGGGCACCCCCACCACAGGTAGTGGTATCAGGGGGCCTTTGTAGTGCCACCTGCCTTGCCACTGGCCTGGCAGGTTACACAGGAGCGACAAAACTCCTTGGTGTCTTCAGACATGTGGGGCCAGTGAAAGTGAGGGACAATTCTGTCCCAAGTCTTGTTCTGGCCCAGGTGACCTGCCAAGGGAATATCATGGGCTAGGGTCAATAGGAAGCCCCTGAACTTCAGAGGTATAACCAACCTCCTGGTAGCACCAGGCTTGGGGTCTCTACTCTCTGAGTACAGGAGTCCATCATCCCAATACACTGTATGGGGACCACTAGCTTTCCCAGCAGCCTCAGCAGCAGCTTGCTGTCTGAGGGGTTCAAGGGAGGGGCAGCTCTGCTGCTCCTGGCTCAGATCTGCCCTGGAAGGTCCCCCTGTCCCCAAGAACTCAACCTGGTCAGGTTCAAGTTCCTCTGGGACAGTTCCTTCTTCAGGACTGAGATAATCCCCCTCAAGGGACTGATCTTCTTCCTGAGCCAAGGGGAAGGCACTGCCTTAACCCTACTACTCCTCCTCTTGGAAGGCACTTGGTCCATTATTCCAGAATCCAAGGCCTGTTCAGTGCTAGACATTTTGGCTTGTGACCTGGTCACAGCAAACACATCTGCAGGGATCCCCAGCATTTCTGCATGGGTCCTGAGCTCCACTTCTGCCCAAGCAGAAGTCTCTAAGTCATTGCCAAGCAAGCATTCGACTGGTAGGTTTGCACTCACCACAACCTTCTTAAGGCCAGTTACCCCTCCCCAGGAGAAGTTAACAACTGCCAGAGTATGGTCTGTTCTGACGTTGCTAGCATTGGTCACTTGGTACATCTCACCAAGTATAACTTGCCCAGGATGCACAAGGTCTTGTGTCACCATTGTGACACTTGCCCCTGTGTCCCTAAATGCCAAAGCCTCTCGTCCATTGATTAAAGGCTGTTGTCTGTACTTGCCCAGATTACTGGGACTCACAGAGGAGGTCACATCCATGCCTCCATCACAGACTAACACAGCCTGAGTCAGTTCTCTGACTAGGTCAGAGCCCAACTCAGTACCCAGGGTGAACCCTACTAAACCCTTGGCTGTAGCACTCCCACCAACTGTAACTGTACTAGGGGAACAGGTGCCTTAGGGGCATTGGTGGGTGCTGGACTTGAGTCTTTGGACTTGGTGCAATCACTGGTCCAGTGGGTCTTTTGCTTACAGACCTTGCACCATGGTTTTCTTTGGCCTTTCCCTTTTGTAGACTGTGAATCCCCACCTGAAGAAGATTTTTGGGGGCCTGATGAAGACTTTTGATCTTTACCCTTCTCCCCACCCTTTTCAGAGTTCTTAGAATCTTGCTTCTTAGTGTCCCCACCTTGGTTCTGTACTTTCTGCTTCACCCTGGTTCTGACCCATTTGTCTGCCTTCTTTCCCAATTCTTGGGGAGAGGTCAGATCAGAGTCTACCAGGTATTGATGCAACAGCTGATTTTGACAGTTATTAAGAATCTGCTCCCTCATTATCAGATTGTACAATCCTGAGAAGTCACACACCTTACTGCCCATCAACCAGCCTTCCAGAGCCTTGGCAGAACAATCCACATAGTCTACCCAGTCTTGAGTCTGTGCTTTTGGGTATCTCTGAACTTCAACCTGTACTGTTCAGTGGTTAGGCCAAACCCATCAATAAGAGCACTCTTCAAGACCTTGTAATTATCAGCATCCTCCTCTCTAACAGTGAGGAGCTTATCTCTACCTTTGTCTGCAAAGGAGAGCCACAAGATTGCTGCCCACTGCTCCTGAGGGACCTTCTGTACTTTACAGGCCCTCTCTAGAGCAGTCATCCATTTGTGGATGTCATCCCCACTCTGGTAGGGAGGGACAATCTTGCTCAGGTTCCTATGGTCATAGGACCTTTCCCTATCTCTAGGGACATGGCTGCCACCATGGGACTCTAGTCCCAACTTTCTTTTCTCTCTAAAGAGATCTAGGGACTCCCTGTCTAAGGCTACTTGCTTCCTTCTGAGTTCAAGCTGAGCTTCCTCATACTGAATCAGCCTTGTTCTCCTCTCATGAGAGGATTCCCTCCTATGAGATGAGACAGAGCTCCCTATTGAGGTGCCAGAGTGGTTAGACTCCTGAGAAGGAGATCTAGACTTTCTGGGCACACTCATAATCCTTCCTGGGGGACAAAGAGGGTATCATCCTGATCATCCTCTTCATCTTCCACAGGAGGGATTGGGTTATCCAGGTCAGGGTCATTGTCACCCTCCTGGCCAGTTTCTGTGGGGGGGCTGGGGGTATTTCTACCCCTGGCCCCTTCCTCTTCTTCTGCCCCACCCTCAGCTCCTACCCCTTCAGTCCCCAAGGGCTTACTAAGGTCATAAGCCACCAACAACTCTTTAAGGTGTTGGGTGGTGGGACTTTGGCCTGTCCTTAATTTCCTCAAGTTACATAAAGCTCTCAATTCCAAGAATGGGAGTGTATCATACTTGGAGGGAAGAAGCCCAGTGGCTTCTGGTAAGGATTCTCTAGATCGTACCTTTAAAGACATTACTAGTGTGGTGTGGTGTATGCACTACCTACTCTAGTGTGGCCTACTAAACTCTCTTGAGTTGTAGAAAGGGTTGTGCTATCCCTTAACACACAACTCTAAGTTCAGTAGAACTTACTGTATTCTAAGCTTAAATTATATGTACCTTAGGTACCTTTAGTGGTTTTCAGTTGATCAATTCAATTGAGATTATCTGGTAAAACAATAGCAAGCTGGAATCCCACACGCTGCACACCAATGTGAGAAGTTGGCCTGGTATATGCTGTCCACTAATTATAGTGGGCACCTTGCACCAGTCCAAACAACCCCTTATTGGAGATAGGTTAAAGACAACCTTATTGAAAGCTATCCTAGTGGTAGCTATGGAGAGCAGCCTTCAGGCTAAGTCTTGAAGGAATGTAAAGCAGCTTGTTTTACCAGTCTATAATCTCTTGAGTGACCAAATGAAAGAGCACCACACCAGGTATATATTCAAAATATATGTATTTATTGCTAAACACACCCCTCTAGTCTCTTTATGAGGCTAGAGTTCGAAGTACACAAGTTATAAGTTATTTAAACACAGTAATAGCACAAATACACGTTTGGGCCCTAGGGGCGTACCAAACCATATACCAATAAAGTGGTATAAGAACCACGACTGAACTAGACACTAGGCCTAGAGCCTCTAGAAGTGCTTGGACCACAAGGAACAACCCAAGGTAGTGACACAGGGGACCCACGGGGGACGCGTGCAGTGTAAATACACAACCGCGATACGCCGTTAACTTCTATGGAGAAAGTCGCGATCAGGAAATTAAAGAAAAGGGACACTTAAAGGAGGACTTGGAGCAAACCCTTTGAGAACTAGTACTTTGGAGAGTCTCTACCCACGGGAGCACCGGAGTACTTGTGTTACCTCACCCAGGGAAGCCGGGTGCATAGGTGCCTTTCGGGGTCGGGTTTCGTCGTCGATTTGAATGGCGATCTGCTGCAAAGTGCTGCTGGCGACCAAGTGGAAAGTGTCCGGGTGGATCCAAGAGTGGATATGAGATCTGAAGAACCTGAAAGCAGAGGGGACAGAGTCTGGGTCACTAGCCAGTGACAGGAAGGCGATGGACAGATGCCCACCGATGTCGCTTGCTTCAAGTGCGTTGACAGTCATCTTGACTCTTCAGCCACGAGGTCCAGGAGGCATTGTCAGTGATCAGGAGCAGGATTCGGGCTGGTGCACGATGTTTGTCGAGTGCTGAGGTGTCGGCGACCGGATTGGACCCAAAAAGCCTTGGCAACAGCAAGTCTTGGTAAAGATGAAGATTGTCGATGGTGCAGACCAGCAAGATCTGAGAAACTCACCCTGCAAGGGTAAGTGAGGGCAGGCCTGGAGCAACCAGTGTGCCCAAGAAGAAAAGGATTGGCCTTCGTGAAGGGCTACTAGCCAACGGGCTAGCAACCGTGAAGGAGCCTCGAGACGTCGCACGTGGATCTGGCTCACAGGACACTCGTGGAGTGGAGGCCAGTGATCTTCGATGCAATTGGTGCTGGAGGCTAGGGCTACTCGGAGCCCAAAGCACGACTTTGTGGGAGACCCAGAAGAGGATGCACTAGCAAATGCGTGCGGTGTCCAGGGGTCATGGTTCCACATTACCCACGACAGCTACGGGCCTCAGCTTTGCTGGGAACTCAGGGCAGCCTCGGGGAAGTCTGGAAATCTACCTCTGGTGATGCAAATGCTTCGGCGTCCGATGGGAGCTTAGGCGATGCAGACCGGACAATTGCTTCTTTGGTGCCTGCCAAGCAGGGGAGTCACTCCTTGACCCCAAGGGAGATTCTTCTGTCCTCTAGTCTTTAGTAGAGCATCGAAGGTCCAGGATTCTGTTTCAGAGTTTCGTCCAGGGATAATCTAAAGTCCTAAGGACTGGGTTCCTATACTTATACCAAGTTTAGGGGTTGGACTACTCTGTGGCCCCACCTATGGGTGGGTCAGGGCAGAGGGGTGGCTACACCCCTTTCCCTTTGTCCAGTTCACGCCAAAGCAGGAGCTGCAAGCCCCTGATCCGGTTTGAACTGGGGTATGCACAGGGACACCAAGTGTGCCCCCAGTGCAGGACTTCAAAGCACCCGAAAGTGCTCCCGCCCAGCCCCAATACACATTATCCTGTCTGGGGAGGTGGTCACACCTCCCTGGGACAGGAAACCTATTGTCCAGGCCTCCCTGCCGGAGTTTCGTCCAGCAGCAGGAGGCCAGACTCGTGTCTGTGGCAGCAGCATCCATTTTGTGATGCCAGGGCTTTAGAAAGAAGTTACCGGGCTAGCCAGAGTTAACATGTCTTTCCCTCTAGAAGGGTGGAATGCTACCCCCGCCGCCAGAATTGGCGGGGGGTAGTATTCCAAGATGTTTGACACCAAACACGACATGTTTAGGTGCAGCCATTCTAAAGTTAGCATTTAACGCGAGGTTATAATGCGCTTAAGAGTATATGGTCAGGCTGCACTACAAACAGCATCAGAGAAGGGTCTCCGAACGCTGCAGAGGGGCCCTGCTCATGCAGGTGCACCCTCTCACATAGGAACCATGCACTCTGCCTTCAGGATTGATAAGGCCTGCCTTAGGAGTGACTTATAGGTTTATATGTGTGTATGTATTTAGTGATATAGGTAACCTATATCACAGTAAGGGGTGCATGCACCACCTTACCCAGGCTGCAGTAGCAGACCTGTGGTGTCAGTTTGGATGGCCTTCCAGGGGTGGCATAATACATGCTGCAGCCCCTTGTAGGCCTCTGAGGTAACTATGCCCTTGGTACATAGTATACCATATACTAGGGACTTATAAGGGCACTCCAGATTCCAATCAGTGATGTGCCTAAGGCACATGGAAACCATTTTAGAGAGGAAGCAGCTAGGCTGGGGTTCTGATTAGCAGGGCCCCAGCCAGACTAATGTCGAAAAACAGTGAAGCATCAGCAAAAAGTGGGGGTACCCATGTGAAGCAGATCCTACTCTCCTACAGTAAAGCCCTGCGTCACATTATACCTGCATCAGGTATAATGTATGCAGTCTAGGCGTTCCCTCACAAAAAGCCATGTAGAACTGACGCAGTGAAATGTACAACATTTCACTGCATCACTTTATGCCTTCACTGCGTCAAAACCCCTACGCCTGCTCAGACAAGGCATAAGTAATGATGCAGGGCTTTTTGTATGGGGCTCACCTATCTGTTGTGGCACATTGCTGGAGTTTCATCACTTTCATGAGCAACACTAGCGATGCGTCACTTTTGTGCCAACAGATGCATCAGTATTTCTGACGCATCTGTTAATCCTTGCGCTATGGAGCACTGTATTGTAAATACAGCGCATCCATGGTGGCGCAAGGACATTTGGCACTGGTGCAAGATACTGACGTATCTATGCAGATGCTTAAGTTCCTTATAAATCTGCCCCTGTGTTTTCACTAGTACCGATCCCTCCAATACTGTCCTGTCTGGGTTCGGGAATGCCAATCCAGAGTTAGCCAATATGTTGTAAAGAGGTCCATAGTAACTTACCACCAGATGCCCATTAATGTACTTTTCCAGAATGCATTATTATAGGTGTGAGCTTAGGGACATTTCCCAGGAACTACAATGTTCTTCCTCCATTTCAATTTTAGGAAGGTGTGCAGTTACTTTTTTATGCTAAATAAATTTTATTAAGTACAAACGAATAAGGTAAGCAACAAAAACAGTAATAAAGTTATATTCAGTCCCAGTCTCTCCCCACCCATCATAAATCAAACCGCATAATTTGGCAAGGAATCTAACATTGAAGACAAACCATAGTACTCCCACCATTTATCCCAAAGTTTGGAAACTTTTGCAGGACATCCCCAGGCAATATAGATTGGCTCCTCCTGTTTTGCACACCAGTCCATACCAGCACACCATTGCTTCAATTTCGGTGGGGAAGGCTGTTTCCAAGATTGGGCTATGTCCCTCTTGGCCACCAGGGGCGCCAGTCCAATTATGGCTCTTTCTCCCTGAGATCCCCCCAACTTGTCCATTATACCCAGTAGTGTCACCTTTGGAATCAGTTGGACAGAGGTTTCCAGGACAGCTGAGAGGGTAGCTCCAACCTGGGACCAATAAGGGGAAAGTTTTGGGCATTACCATACCATGTGAAAGAAATCAGTCACCTGGGACTGGCAGCGGGCACATCTAGGGCAAGTAAGGATTTTCACATAGCCCAATCTATGGGGAGTCATGTAGGCTTGGTGAAGGTAATGCAGCTGGATCAACCACATCCAGGCTGAGATCGCTAACTCTCTGGGAGCCATACAAGCCTCCCGCCACTCAACCTCCTCCAGATCCCCAATCCATTCCCTCCCACTTCTGCCAAAGTGACTCCAGTGTCTCTGGTGCGTTACCCATAAGAGGCCGATATAGTTGGGAGATACCACCTTTACCCAGCTTCACCATCATTAATCGGTCCTCGGTGGTTAAAGTCTTGGTGCTCAATTAGACTATCACTGAAGGACTCAAGGCCATGGCACACTTGTAAGTATTGATGAAATTGAGTATGGGAGAGAGAGAACCGGATTTGAAGATCAGCAAAAGAATACATGGTGGATCCGTGCCATGCGTCTGCCAACATAGTGATTCCAGTTAAATCCCAACGATTCAACCCCTTAAGACGCGTCAGTTGCTCTAACCAGTGACCCCTCCACAGGGTAGTCTGTCCAGTTAGGCAACTATTCCAGCCCATAAAGCGAAGAGCCCCCTCCATATCAAAAAGACTACTTCGGTGCTTTACGGAATAGAAAGGGGGAGTGGTCGACCATACAAATAGTGCATTACTCCATCAAGACCAATGCCGCATAGTTCCAGCTGGTATGATGGATCATCCCAACCACCTGTCACCCAATCACTTATAACCAAAAGATGGGATGCCCAATAATACAGGTGGCTGTCCACTGCCCCAACACCCCCTCGTAAAATAAATGGCGGCATCTGTCTTGGGCAATATGGGGAGGATGACCATGTCAGAGGAAGGAGCAAAATAGTGCTGCTACTTCTGTCAACCAGGTGTTCGGAATGTGGAGTTCTGTAGTATGTATAAGAAGCGGGGTAACATCATCACCTTTATTAATGCAACACTACCTAAATGCTTCAATGGCAGGTCCCACCATGCTGCCAGGCTGTCCTTAGCACTTCTCCAGAGAGGTGTCAGATTGAGGTCCCAAGGTCCGGTACAGTCACAACATGCACTTTGAAATATTTGAAGCTGTCTGCCAATAGGGATGCCCACCCTCCAATTACTCGATGCACTGTCCCCCTTCAGAGACATGATGAGTGATTTCTCTTTGTTGAGGTGCAGGCCAGAGGCCTCCTCAAAGAGATGAAGAGCTTTAGGATGCATGGGCCGAGACCGCTGGGTCAATGAGATATAGGAGGCCATCTTCTGCCTATGGCGCAATTCTGTCTGCAGAGCCCCCCGCCCACCATCAGCCCCTGAGCTGTGCATCACACCAAATTAAACTTGCCAAGGGCTCAATGGCCAGAGCGAAGAGTAACAGGGATAGGAGAGAGCCTTGCCGCTACCATGCTCATTTGGAAATGGGTGGGACAGCACTCCGTTAATTCTGACCTGAGCCATCAGATGAGAGTAGAGAAGAGATGTCATAGCACGGAAGCAGGCACCGAACCCCATCCGGCGTCACACTACTGTAAGATAGTCCCAGTCAACCGTGTTGAAAGCTTTTTCGAAATTGATATAAAACAAGGCTACATCTCCCAAGAGTTCCCCCAACATGAGCAAGAGCTATTTGCAAGCGGCTTGTGCAATGGTTGGTACTGCGGTTTGGTATAAATCCAAATTGGTCAGGGTGTATTAGGGAGGTGAGGGCCGATTGGAGCCTAGTGGAAAGGATTTTATGCATAGATTTTAATATCAGCGTTTATCAAGGAAATGGGGTGGTAGTCGCTAGGTCCAGCTCCTTGGGAATGACCCACTTCCTATAGCTTCTGTACAGAGCTGGAACAGGGGGGGCAAGAACTTTGTGAAATATGGATTAATTTTCAAGGTGTAAACCATTCAGGCCAGGAGTCTTCGCAGATTTCAAGTCTCAATAGCGGTATGAATCTTGTCCTCTGTAATTGGTTCCCCTAGGGACTTTCATTGGGCCTGAATCAGAGAACGAAGCAGTATGTCATCAAGGAGCAGTTGAGGGGTCATGGGCTGCTAGCATAGAGCCACTTATACTAGGTAGAGAACACTGCTGTGGTCTAAGTGGCTGTAGAGACCATAGATCCTGTTGCATCTCCCACTACAGGAATAATCATGAGGCAATGTCCGGGGTTGCTAGTCGATACAGGAGTGCACCGTTTTTGTTGCTGTGTTCATAGATGCAGTGGGTAGTTGTACGCCAGCAGCAGCAGGCCTTTTGAGAGGTCAGTTGTCGTAACAAAGCCCTATCTATGTTAAGTTGGCAGGCTAGCGTTTCTGTGCCTAGCGTTTCTGTGGTGGCAAGGGATATCGCTGCTTCATTGTTAAGTATACGAGTCTCTAGGTCAGCAATATCTTGTTGCCTGTCTTTCTCTTTGTGCTTGAGGTAACTCCTCGCCTGCCCCTGACCTGTCAGTTTACTAGTCGCCCAGAGAGTATGGAAGGTGTGCACTTACTTAGTTAACAAATTTTGCATGGACTATTAAGTAGGGTTTACCATCATGGATATAAAAACTGCTTTTTCTCCCTATTGTTTGTATGATAAATGCGTCATATTGTTTTTACACTGCAAGGAGTTGTGTGTCTTGCAGGTAATGTGGGCTGCTACAATTAATTGCATTGCTCATCTTAAGAATTGTGTTAGGGCCAGATGTGATTATTCCTATTATCACATTCCTTCCTATAGGAACTTTTTGTGATCCTTGCCCTGGTTGGTCTCCCACTTGCCTAGCTCCAGAAATGAATTAGGGTCATTCAGCCCTCCCTAGGCAAACCATACAGAGAGAGGGCTACTCAACTGGAGTTCAATTTATCTAACTGGTCACTGCATAGTGCCAACCACTTGCAAGTCTTGACAACGTTCCCACCACAAGTATGAGGTAGAATATGCAGATCATGAGTTGCATGAGGCAGAATATGCAAATCATGAGGCCTGTAGCCAGTGTTTCTGTGTGACTATTCTGGGTGGTTACATGTAATGAGGTGTGGCTTAATGAAGTGAGTTTTCATCTTCTAGAGGGAATGGAGAAGAAATAGAGCCTGGCAGAGGTGGACTTGGGGGCAGAGATATTTTTATTTTGTAGTGCAAAGCGGTGCGGCAACCAAAGTTGTTGCCTTGCATTGTGCCAGGAGGAAAAATCAGCACAGAGTCATATTTATTAAAAATGGCCGGCTGGTGCAATAATCCCCTGTGCTGGCGCACTATAAAGGCTGCCTAAATTCACACACAACCTTTACACCGTGACAGAGATGTGTGTATGTGCTGCCTAGCATATGCTTTGCACTAAAACCATGCCTTTCCACTACAAAATCCGATGGCTAGTTCAATTCTAAAACATTCCACACAATGTGCATGCGCTGTACAATGCAGCACACATGCAATGTGTGGAATGTTTGGAGAAATTAAACACTTCTCCTTGCTAGCACCTACTTCAAGAAGGCATTCATATGGATGCAAAGTCCGGTCTGACTATCTTTGTAAATCAGGCTTTTAATCATAAAACTATGGGTTTTTGCACTGGTCAGTCAAGGTAACACCCAAATAATGCCTCTTTGACATAAGGTTTCGCAAAGCAGCACAAAGCATTGTTTGCACTGAGAAAATTGTAATTTTTAAGCTCAAAATAACTCTTGTGTGGAAAGTAAATACACCCTTAAGATGTTGTGTCACTTTGTGTCATTTTGCATGACTTTCTACCAATGCAAAGTTTTTATAAATAACGCCCCTCGTACTTTGTCTCCTCTTTCCAGCATTTCTTGATACTTGCAGTACTGCTGCTGAATGTCCTGCTTACTCCACCAGAGGTCTAAGGGGTATATTCACAAGAACGTGCGCTAAACATCTCCAGAAAATGTTAACGCAACTTTACACATCGCAGTCTATCGCGGGAAAATAACCCTGTGTTAACGTGGAATTCACAACACGGCGGTACCATGCGCTAGTTTGCCGAAAACGCGGCCGATGTCCACGATACAACCACCGCGACGGAGATAAAAACACAAACCCCAACGCAAAAAAAAGTGCGATGAGCCCATTCGCGATGAGGAAAGCAGCGATAAGCAGCGCCAGGCCCGCGACACACACACGGCAGGTGGGAATAAGCACAACAAAAGCAGGAAAAAGGAAGACAAACCAAACAGAAAACAACATCGAAGCACAATGGAGGCAGTCGGAGCAAGTACACAACCCCACAAGCCCCATTGGCAACAAAACATTGTACATGGCAGTCCATCATGGACAAGGTGAATGCAGCCGGAGAGCGGAGGAGGACAATGGGAGAAAACCAGAATAGCTGGAATGATGCAAAATGCAAAAACAAGCAGAAACACGCCAACAACCAGAAGGCAGCAATGCACACCGGAGGTGGGAGCCCAGGGCCACACCAGGAGCTGGATGACATGGAGGAAATGGTGTCCACCACATCAGTCTGGAGATGGTGGCAGGAGTCTGGGACCAGAAACCTCTCAAAATCAACAGACACAACAGCAACAGGGAGAGGAACGACCAGGGACTGGGGGGACGGGGGGAGATGGGCACAATGGTACACATGCACAATTAAGCACAGCACAACTGCAGACAAACCATGCCCAAGAGTAACAACACCAACCAAGAGCACAAGTCACACAAGTCGGCAATATCACACCACTGAACAAGCACAGAGGTGAAAATCACACTGCCTGAAAGGGAGAAGGGTGAGCCAAATCAGAGCTGAAGGGCCATCTCACACACAATGCAACACACACTCATAGGAAGCAGAGCACCCCAACATCGAACACAAAGTGGTACAAACACCAACATTTGCACAACCGAACACAGGACACAAGTGCACCCGCTTGTGGCCGGGAAATGGCCATACGCATCTAGCACAGCACAAAACAGGGACATGGTAATGCACAAGTACCAACCCACAGCCCTGATGTGGTAGCAATGCATGTATGGCAGGGACCCAGATAGGCCGTGACACACACATTCGCATACATATCAACACTCATCACAGTTGGAGACAAGTGAAGGTGCCGAAACTTTATCAACAATTGCGTGTCAGTACGGCCAAGAGAAGTGCCACAACATGCAGACCAATGCAGCAGCATGTCTGAATGAGGAATGTTGGAAAGCACCCATGTCCACCCCGGGGGAGTCCATCACCCACACAAGTCAGTGCCAACGCGCGTTGGTTGTCCGCGCATGTATCCGGAGTCCAGGCCAATGCAGCCATGTCCACTGTCGTCTTGGGACATGTGACCAGATCCCCAACATGCAACCAGGCGCCGGGACACGTGCAATGGGTCACATTCAGTCGTGGCTGCAGGTACGTTGTCAATCGTCCATGAACGCAAGTGCAGCAGCGTAGGCCAACATTTCCAACATGAGCTCGCTGTCGACTACATCCAACATGTCGGCGACGTAACCCATCAGCTGTCCCGGACAGATGTGCTGACTCCAACCCCTGGCCCCAATTGGCACTAAAGCCCAATAGGGGAGCGGCTCAATGTGGTCACTGCACACGACGACTCGTGCAATCTCCCAGGCCCAGTTGCCAGCATGCATGCCAATCATCCAGGCATGCCATAAACGGGCATCACAGTGACACTCATGGTCGTGGGCCAACAGGGGGCGCACACACACGTCAAAATCCAGGTCAGCTACCGTTACTTTGGAGAGGCAGACATCCATGGTTCACTTGAATATGCACGAGCGACAATGCAACACAGGCTGAATGCAGGTGACGTTGGCAAGGCGGAAGCTTAGCCGGTAACTGATCCGCAGCACTGCCAATGGCAATGCCCCCAGTACATGCAGCAGACGTGCATGGTACCGGTCCACGTGACGGGAGTTGTGCATGTGTCCGGGATGGTCTGCCATTGCGTCAGTGGCTCTGCTTCAAGCGGCACTGTGCTGACCCGCGCCAGTCCTGTGGATGAAATGCCACAGCTCGGATCAATGAGCAGTGTCTGTGTGTAATGGGTGCAGGCCTGGGGTGGGGTGGGAGTACGTGTGAAGGCCATTTCACGCACGATAACTACGACCAAGGACTCCTGTGTGTGTGGGATGTGTACACGTTGGTCTCACGTCGGGCAGTGCGTAATGTGGGAGTCGCAAGCAAATGCTATCATATCTGTCAGGGGGTGCTGGGCACATGCAAGTCCCAGCTCGGAGCTGCAGATGTCCTTCCGCCTGATAGTCCAGACAAAGGACCTTTGATCCCTACAGTAACTCTACCATCAGCTTGCATACAGGAGATGCACAGAGGCCTGTCGTGGGTGGGGTGGGATGTCTGCGACCCAGGGAATCATGGATGATATGCCGAGCACGTGGCACATGAGCGGCCTCACTGGGTGTCATGTTGCCTCACAGCTGCTCCTCCCTCCCACGAGCCCCCACACTTGTGTGCGCTGCGCTGTTGTATTTATCATGTGCACTCCTACGACACCGCACTGTCATGCCTGTCTGCGCATGTCCAGCGGCATGCCAACAACACCATGAAGCTGGCCGTTGAGGGTGTGCGGCCACGTGAGTGTAAAGGCCAATGGTCTGGACAGGGCGGACACAGGTGTACAGTCCATGGCTGGCTGTGATCGCGCTGCGATTGAGGCTAAGCATCTGACTTATGCAGCCGCAGGACTGATACACATAACTCTTGGCATGTATGAGCCAAGACCCCGAGCGGTCTTGCGCTCCTACATTTCCCCGTACGTGCGGGCCCGCCCTCCGGGTGCATGCTACATTGCAACATCAACTACTGTGGCCCTGGTGGCGACAACACTCCAACACAGAGACACGCTTACCGCACTTCCTGCTCAAGACCGGACCAGAGCCACACCCTGATCCCCCTGCCGAATCAGCACACCCCTGCGCTGACCTGATGTACGCCAGACCATCACACGATGCTTGTGCATGCAGGAGGGTGCAGGCGAAACTTCATGTCCAAGGTCTTAGCCACTGCTGAGGTGATATGGTATCGTCCGCTGAAGACAGCACACTGTGATGTTGCAGGGCTCGGGCCCATCATGCTGACATAATGACCACACGGACACACTTGCTTAGATGGTGTGAATGGCTACGGGCACATGCGCCCGGCCACTTTTATTAGCAGGCTCACATGTCGAGTGACACCTGTGTTGGATGAGTGTGGGGTGTGTGTACACCAGCCGTCATGGAGTGCCTGGTGCAGTCAAAGAACGACAACAATGTTCCCACGTTAAGGACACAACCATTTAACCATAAAGGCCCCATGACTTGAGCTGCACAGAGTTAGTGGCCCCGGATGCACAGCGTCCTGCATGGGCCTCACGCCATGGGCCGCTGACTGGGGCAGGGTCACGAGAGCAGAGCAGGTTCTCGTAGATGACTAAGGGGGTTGTCGCGGAGTGTTTCGGTGGATAGTGGAAGGTGTGCCCCCAGGGCATGATGCAGAGGGCAGAACCACGCAGAAACAGTCACTATGGTGAAGATGAATGGAACAGACACATGTCGAACACCAAGTCCGTCCCAGCCAGATGATGATGCAGGCAACCCCCAGGCCATGGACTCAGTTGCCACCAAAGTCCAACCAGAAAGTGCCCGTGACTCATTGCGCACAGAGTTAGTGGCACCAGTGCTGATGGGGATACCGCCTGCGATGAGGCATGTCCAATGGTGTGGACACCTCCATTTATTACCCAAGACACAGTTCCACATGTGTGACCTACTGGACCGCAGTGTAGGCCTGAGGCAGCAGTCAGCATGGGCCCTCATCCGAGTGTCGCCGGCTTACGTTGGATGGTCCCACCGGCCTGCGTAGTTCAGGTTCAGTGGCACCACGGGACGCGGACTTGCGGTGAACAGGGTTAGTGGCACCAGGTCAGTTGTTGCTAGTGTTCGGTCACCTCCATAACGAGGATCCGGCTTTCATCCGGACTGAACCTCATCTGCCTCTTAATCCTCTCCGTGCGTTCACTGGTATGGACTCTGCCATTCATGAATCATGACTAAGTGCTGGATGTGGGACCTACTGGACCGCAGTGGAGGCCGGGGGCAGCGGTCAGCACGGGCCCACAGACACGTGTTGTGTGCTTGCGATGCAGAGTTTGGGACACTGATCGGAGGGAGTTTAGTGATATGAACTCTGCAATTAACATCTGGTCATTGCCGCTCTGTACTCAGGACACAGATCCACATGTGGGACCTACTGGACCGCAGTGTAGGCAGGTGGCAGCGGTCAGCACGGGCCCACAGACACGTGTCGTGTTCTTGCGATGCATACCTTTGCTTCACTGATCGGAGGGAGTTTAGTGATGTGGACGCTGCCACGGACTTGGGGTCACTGCCATTCAAAACTCAGGACACAGTTCCACATGTAGGACCCACTGGACCGCAGTGTAGGCCTGAGCCCTCATCCAAGTGGCGCCGTCTGGCATTGAACAGGGTTAGTGGCACCACGTGTCGCAGGCTGGCGATGCAGACTTTTGCTTCACTGATCGGAGGGAGTATATTGATGTGGACGTTGCCACGGACGTGGGGTCACAGCCATTCAAAACTCAGGACACAGTTCCACATGTAGGACCCACTGGACTGCAGTGTAGGCCTGAGCCCTCATCCAAGTGGCGCCGGCTGGCGTTGAACAGGGTTAGTGGCACCACATGTCGCAGGCTGGCGATGCAGACTTTTGCTTCACTGATCGGAGGGAGTATAGTGATGTGGACGCTGCCACAGACCTTTGGTCACTGCCATTCAAAGGTCACGACTCAGTACAACATGTGCTAACAACTGGGCCGAAGAGTACGCCGGTGGAGTATGTCAATGAAAAAGGAGTACTGTGGGCCTGCGCTGTGGAGGCCAGCGATGGTCTGTGGAGGCTGCAAAGGTCGCAGGACTGGGGCTTGGAGCTTGCACCGGCATGTGGTGGGCCCTCTTTGACACACGCCGGTGTCAGCAGGTGAGCCGAGCCTCCTTGGTGCGCTGGGGCAGGCATGACGGGTCTGGGGACCAGTGGCGCGGGGTGCAGCAGGCGCACAGGGACGCAGGCCCCGCCGCCACGGCACCGGCCTCGTGGCGGGCTGAGAGGTGCCGCCCTGGCAGACACGTTGGCCATTCCGAAAGAGAACCACGCCCAGTGTGACGGGCATTTTATTCACACCCCTACGCAGGCCTGGCATACGCAGGGCCAACCCACTCCGCCCGCGCATACAGGGAGGGACATCACATGCAACATTTCCGCGCTCTGCCCCACAGCCTGTGGGGACATGCTAGCGTCCACTGGCCACTACACTCCATGCACCAGCAGTTGTTGTCCACATGGCCATTTCCGTGGTTTGCACACTGAAGTCTGTCCAGCACAGTTGGTAGGTTGTCATTCATTAGTCACTTGCAGCTCTTGCACATACCTGCTCCACGCCTCTCCTCACATTCTCCTATTGTGTGGCTGTGGGGCCATGCCGTGGCTGGGTTGTGTGCATGGCAAGCCCAGGTTCCCAATGGAGTCGTGTTGTTGTGTCTAGTCGGTTGGCATGTTGTGTGGCATGTTGCATGTAGTTTTGCTGCGTGCCCATTGCCAGTGTCGTGAGTTGCATGACTATGGGGTGGAGGTGTGTGGTGTGTTCATTTGGTACTTACCAACGAGCAATGCATTTCCATAGGTGCCATCCTGGGAGCGCTGGTTGATGATGGACTGTCAGGAGATGTGGGAATAATGCACACTGCCTGGGGAGTTGGCCACGACATTGTTGAGGAGTCCCCGGTGGTCCACTATTGCCTGCACATTGATGGAATGCGTGTGCTGTCTGTTGTGGTAGTTGTGTGCAGTGTCGGCAGGGGGCACGAGGGGTCCATGTGTGCAGTCGATTGCCCCAACACGTGAGGGAATCCAGCTATGGCGTAGAAGCCTTGCTTGGTCTCCAGCTGCTCTGCGCAGTGTGGGTGACTTGGAGGTGCTGGGGTACCAGGCTGATGATGGCATCCAGGACAGGTGTGATGAACTTGGATAGGGCTGGCTGTGAGACTCCTCCGACTCTGGCAGTTGTTGGTTGGAATGTACCAGAGGCCAACAGATGCAGCACAGCCAGCAGCTTTGTCTGCGGAGGGATGTTGGTTGTCCGCTGTGTTGGTACCGTCAGCCGGTGGGCGATGTGGGTCAGGATGCGGGCAATGGTTGTCCTTTTGGGCCTGTTATGGGCAATGTCCTCCTCTGGCCTTAGGTCTGTGCAGCTGGTGCGTTTACGGTGGGTCCGCTGTCTTTGTGTACGCTGCCTCTGTGGTGGTCCGGGGGGGGGTGGGGCAGGTCCTGGGGGTGGTGGCGGTGGGTGTTGTGGCCCTCATGGGTCTCCGAGCTGCTTGATCATTGGCTCATTAGCATCTGTGTGTCTTCAGATGTGGCTCTGGGCTGGGCTCCCTTTCATGCTGCAGGTAGTCATCCTGCTTAACACCAGCAAAAGGCAGGTGTTAAATCCCTGCTGCTACCGCGGCTTATCGCCTGTTTTTGGGTCGCATCGCAGATCTTGCAGTTTGTTGTGAAAGTGGTGTAGTGGTGTTTTCGTGTGTTTTTGCATGGGAACGCCTACTCTGCATCTCATTAGGGTTAGTTGGTGGTGTCACCCGTGGGGGTAAAATTTGCGGCAGTTATCACGGGTATACTGGCGATGTCTGCAGAGAGCACGCGCTTGTGAAATGTGGCGTTAAATCTATCTCCACTTTTGGTGCGTTAAGGTGGCGATAACTCGGCGATAAGTCCTTGTGAATATACCCCTAAATCAGGTCATCAGGCATAAGGAAAATTCCATAACTATGTTTCAGAATTTGGACACAGTCTAGGTTCATGAACCACATGTGCAAAGATGTAAACCAAGGTGAACATCATTGAACATCTGAACCCTTCAGACATTATGGAATCCATTTTATTTCAGGTTACATTTTGTGACACCCAATAGGGGCATGCCTGCAGAAGGGGCGTAGGCCATTGGCCTTTGAGTGAGCTTGAACTGTCTGTACTTTTGCTGTAACTGCAAGGCCTTGAGAAATGACCAACTAACAAGTGTATGTGACAAGCTGTTGCTATGCTTCTCTTGCTGATTTCATAAATGAATGCCCATATATAACTAAGGAGCTTATTCCGATTAACGATTGTTAAATGAGTAGAAACTCCAATTGTTTCACCGAGCAACAGGCTCTCATTGACTATGTTTCATTTTTGCAATATATAATTGCAATCTATAAAAAACAAAATTAACTTCTGTATTTTGAAAGAGACCACATGGCACCTGGCTCCTCAGCAGCTGTTGAATAATGATACAGTAGAAATCTCACTGACTCATGTCTTTTTTTATTTTTACACTTCACAACATTATTGTAATGTGACATGATAACCCTGTCCTATTGAAATTCAATTTGCAACACCAACTCTCCACCCTGAGCTTATTACACTTAATCACAAATATATTCCCTAACTAAGCAAGTTCAAGGAAGTTTGCCGAGTAATTCAGTATACCCAGAACTCCAAAGTAGTTGAAGAGTTTTACATGTAAGCCTATGCCTATTTCTGCAATGCAAGTTTTATAATTTATGCATAACGAGTTTCAGAGCATTTCCATGGACAAACCACTGTATTTTATTCCACTTTAGATTAGAACTGTATATTGCTCATTGGAGTATTTGAGCTTGCAGTGCTATTTTCAAAGAGAATATGAATATCATAAATGGTTCAATACTGCTCCCTTCTGCTGATTACCAGGATATACATTTCCATTCACTTTCTTTTAGGTTATGAAGCACATAATATATATCACATTTATTTAGGGTGAACATCCGTTTGCATCAGAAGAGAAGAGACACGCGTGCTAATAATACTTTGAATTATAGATGTATTAAAATGAATAACAGGGATGTTGAAGCTTGAGATGTCTGTGATGTCACTCAGAATCCAGAGGTGGTATACATCCTGGTTATTCACTTTTTATGGTCTATAATTTTACTTAATGTATCCCCCACCCCAAATCATCTGTCCCTACGTTCAACTGCTACACATGGGCAGAGGAGTAATGGGGGAGCCAAACAGAAAATGGCCTCTCTGTCCTGTTTCAAATATTCTGTTTTGATATAAAAAAAAACCTTTTTTATGGATGTTGCATGAAACATAAACACGTTCCTCTGCAAAATATCTGTGATAGACTCTCAAACATGACCCACATGAAAAATAAATTAAAGGAAAATGGTATTTAAAATTAAATGCTACTAGAAGACCAGCAGCCCTTATTCTGCCACACACTTGAGTAGCCCTCTAACTATGGTTCAGACCTGCCATTGCAGAGCCAGTATGTGCAGTTTATACTGGCATTTCGACCTGGCCAGATAAACCTCTTGCCATGCCTAAACCTTCCATTATTATACATATAAGTCACCCCTAAGGTAGGTTCTGGACAACCTAGAGGGCAGGGTGCAATATATTCAAAAGATAGGACATGTATTTTTAGGTTTTGCATATCCTGATAGTGAAAAACTCTCAAATCCGTTTTTCACTACTGCAAGGCCTATATCTCACATAGGATAACATTGGGATTACCTTATTACATTGTTTAAGTCTTATTCCCATTTGTGAACAGATAGACTTTTCAAGTTTCGTGTCTCTGGAATCTCAATTTAAAATCACACCTTATGATGTAGTCGGATTTTAAATAGCAATTCTGAAAATGCCACTTTTAGAAAGTTAAGCGATTCATCGTCCCGACAGAAGTTGCACCCCATTGAATAATAAAGTTGGTTCAAATTAAAAGCAGAGAAAGAATTATCATCGTGGAGAGAGCGGAAGATCGACATATTTGAAGTGGACTTCTTGCAAGGAATACTCAATTAACAGATTAATCTAGAGACTCGGTTGGATTTTACTTTTACATGGTGTTTTTAATCAATATGTGTTGCTTTCTATTTATCACTGGACTGGAGGACGTAATTATTTTTATTTTTTATTTTTTATTTTCTGTTGGATTGTGATGTGGAATGTATTTCTGGGTTGTTTTTTGGGAAACAGCATTGATGGGTTTATGTAGGGCAGTTGATGTAGGTAGTACGGGTGGTTTATGATTCAGTTTAGTTTGCAGTATGTCAGTAGAGTGCACAGTGGGAGTTTGAGTTCTTTTTTTTAAAATTCGGAGTACGTTCATGGGAGGGAGAAATCACGGGGTCAGAACGAATTCACGGAGCAGTTAGAGTGATTAGATACACGTGTGAGAGCACATTTTTATTTAAATGTGCACAGCGGTAGAGTTAGAGAGCATTTGTCAGTTGTACTGCGAGTGAGGTGGTCAACATTGCCGATTTCGGCGTTTAAGAGGTAAAGGGAAGATAGCGGTATTTCTGGAGTGGGACATTGTGAAGGAGGGTTGGAAAGAGCTGGGGGATGAAGGGTTTGGGTAACAGGGGACATTGATAAAGGGGTAGGGGTTTTCATTGGTACATGGGTTGTTAGGCATTGGTAATATTCGCACGAACTTACTGCACATTCAATATAGTGGGTGGTGGTAGAATATTGGGGCGGTTGTTTAGTTTGATCACTTTGATGTTGTTTTTTATGGGGTTCGGGACTTGGTGTGTTACTGAGGGTGGGAGTACATGGGTCAGTAAGTGATTAGTTGTAAGGAACATGTTATCAATCATGTGGCCATTTCAGTCATGTTTCTATTTGTTTTAGAGAACCCCTGAAGAAGAGCTCGAAATGGCTCAAAATGCATTGGGTTATGGCAAGAGTTTATTTCTGGAAGTATGTGTTGACCAAACATGTCGCTGTGTAAAGCTTGGATTGGCAGCAGGAGACACGTGAAATTGGTGAATAAAGTATTCAAAGGCAACATTGCTGTCTCCATGATGATTTGTAAAGTGAGAAAAAGTAATGAAATAATAGAATGACAAACAAGAAGATAACAGTAAAGATGGATTATGATTGGTTTAAAGAGCGAGGTTCTATGAGAGGTATAATCCCTCACATGGCAGTGCGACAGTTGGGTGCGCAGATGCAGCACCCTGTGTTTGACTTTTAGAAAGTTGGCATTTTCTTACTTTAGTCATTTGGTGCCTGCTGGGCTCCTCTGATACACATCTGGGGAAGGTGACAGCTGAGCTTTGTGTATTACCCCTAGACAGCCACACAGAACAGGAGCTTCGGTGTTACTTCATGGGCCATCCTGGGAGGATGGGAGGGAGGAGGTGGACCCAGCCTCAATTACACATGTATGACTGAGTCCTGTCCCCACACAAAGGGCTGCATACCCCCATGTAGTGAGTCTGAACCCAGGGCAGGAAGAGAGGATGTTGGCGCACTTCAAAGACCTGTCTTCGAAGTCTCCCCCACTTCAAAGGCTAAACTGGGTTTAAGTACTGGACCTCTGACACCACCACTTCAGTACACTCCTGGACCTGTGAAGACTTTGCCAAGAAGAAGGACTGCTGTGCTGCTGAAGGACTCCCACTGTGCTGGACTGCTGCTTAGCTGAGCTCCTGCCTTGTTGTGCTGCCCTGCCTCCTGCTGCTCCCCTGCCTGAGTGAGAAGGACTGGATCTGCATCACTTGCACCAAGAGTGTCTCCAAGTGCTTGCTGGCCTGCCTCCTGATCTGAAGTCTCTGGGGCATAAAAGATGTCCAACTCGTCTGCTGCTGCACCTGGGCTCTGCCATCAATGAGTATGCCCTGACAAGTCATGCCACCTCAGTCTTGGACCCTTGAAAGTGAGGCTTAAGGTGCTTGTTCCAGTGAAACTCAAGCATCTGCTCTCGAACAGGCGCATCGGCACCATTGCATGGATTTAAGCTGGCTCATCACCCCCTGACTGCATGACCAGAACTGGCTCATCAACCTCGGTTGCAGGGACAAGAACTGATGCATAGCTGCTTTGGCACAGCTCAGAGACCCCACTCCGCCTTTGGAACAGCACTGCGCAATGCTCTTGCCTTCGAATCTGCGTTGACGGCAGCCTTGACGGAGGCAAGAACACCGCATCACAGGGTCTGCACTCATGGGATCTGACGCATCGTTGCTGTTGCACGGATCAGGAAAGCGCATTGCTGCCATTGCGAGGATTGATACCAATGCATTGCTTTAGCTGCGCCCTGCATCTTTGATGTCGACGCAGCCAGGGCCAAGGTACCTTTCTTCAGTGGGTCTAACTGGGTCCCTGCATCCAGCCAACTCTACATTGCAGTCAGCCTAAACTTTTAACTTTGTCCCAGTCCAGCGCAATCAGATATCCCAAGTAATTGCTTATTGCTTCTAAGCGCTATTTTACAGTTTATTCTATAAAATTCATATCTTAAGTTTTATTTATTGGATTTGTGCCATTTTGGTCTTGTTTTATTTATTAAATTAAGTTATAGTTTTCTAACCTAGTAAGAAAGATTTTTCACAGGGTTGTTGAGGAGCACTGAGGGGGATGGTCTTACTCTAGTAATGCAATTAATGTCTGGGCATGGAGTAGCAAGGTTAGTGATTTTAATGAGTTGTACCATTTAATCATGAGAAAGCACATGCTCAGTATCTATTTTCCTGAGTTGTGCCAGCACCTAGTTGACAATAAGCTGACTGACTCAAGGAAGCTTGCTGAGGAGACAGACCTTTGGGCTAGCATCAGTGTCCAAAAATGTATCTCGGCGGGACTCCCACAAAGATGGTCAGGGCTCCCCACAGAAGAAAGAGGGGGGAGAAAAACTTAAAGTAAGGAGTTCTCAAAAGGGCCGCAAAATAATCTCATGGGAGTAGTGGCAACCAGTCCCAGCCTGATCCTAAGAAGAGGGGCTCCATGATCATAAGAGAGGGAGGTTTGTACTCCAATGTACTGAGTGCTACAAATATGGGCGCTCCAAGGGCAACTCCAAATGTCCTAAGAAGACACAGCCCCACACCGGTGGGCAGACACCTGGGATGACGAGTGTAGCTCTCGAGGAGGAGGTTATCCCATTTAGCTTTTATGGAAAGACAGAGGTGACCCTAGTTTCCCTAAGGATAAAGAGATGGTGCCTAATGCCCACATATCTGCAAATACTTCGAAGTATAGGCGGTGGATCACTATTAATGAGCAATGGGTGGAGGCTCTGCGAGACGCGGAAGCCAGCATGACTACTGTCAAGTGTCAGATGGTGTCTGCAGAGCAGGACCTACCGAACACATTCCACCAAGTTGCAGTCACCGACAATTGAGAGAGCCATCTACCGGTGATTGGGAGGGGGGGTCTCTGAAAGTTGCGGTGAGCCCTGCCATGCCTGTTTATTGTTTGCTAGGCAATGACCTGAAGCACTTAGCCTGGAGGAAGACAGAGCTCCGGTCTCACTTGGAGAAGATGGGATTGCTTGAGTGGGCTGTATGACCGCACGGACCATGGCTGCCCAGGAAGGGAGTCAAGGGCGCCTTGATCCTGGAACAATGGCCCAGACAGATTCCAAGGAGAGGGGCGGGGTGTGGGAAACCAGCCCCTAAAGTTCCCACGGTGGAGGTTGATGGGGTCCCTGAGGAGGAGGGCCCAGAACCAACCGGGGAAGACATTGCCACCCTAGGTGACCTACTTGAGCTTGCTAGCTGGCAAGGTGAGGATAGGCCCACCAGGGAATAATTATGCACAGTGCAGAAAGAGTGTCCCATTCTTGAGGGCTTGAGGTGACAGGTCTCAGCCCATGCAGCAGGTGAATCCTCCGGGAATCATGTGATGTACTGGAAAAATGATCTCCCTTAGAGTGAACCTAAGGCTCCTGGTTCTGGGGCAGCCTGTGTGCTGGTGGCCCCCCAGTGTTATAAGAACCATCTACTGTGTTTTGATCACGACATACCCCTGGCAGGAAATTTAGGGCGTCTAGTAGGGGCTCTGTTTGCATGATTCTGAAATGCTTTTTAAACTTTTTATGCTAACAACGGCGAAGAGATCAAATAACCTGTGTCTGATTTGGTTTATGTTTTACAGTGCATTTTGTTTCAGAGTGCTTTTGGGGGTTTTAAACTACTTAAGGAAAGCACAAGTTTCTGTGCTATTCCTTCTCTTAGACGGCCATCTTTGTTGTGCCGCTCCTCTCTGGCAGTGCGTGGTTGAGCTCCTTCCTTACGGCCCTATTTAGGATGACCAGAGAGAGGACACACAGCGGCTAGTAGGGGCTCTGTTTGCATGAATCTGAAATGCTTTTTTAACTTTTTATGCCAGCAACGGCAAGGAGATCAAATAACCTGTGTCTGATTGTGTTTTCGTTTGACAGCGTATTTTGTTTCAGAGTGGTTTTGGGGGTTTTAAACTACTTAAGGAAAGCACGCATTTCTGTGCTATTCGTTCTCTTAGGCAGCCATCTTTGTGGTGCCGCTCCTCCCTGGCCGTGCGCGGTCCAGCTCCTTCCTTAGGGCCCTACTTAAGATGGCCAGGGAGTGGACGCGCAGCGGCTAGTAAGGGCTCTGTTTGTTTTTTTTTTAACACACTTTATTGAGTTTTTAAAGTTTTGGGTCTTATACAAAAATAAGTACATTTGGTACATTTGTTATAGTAGAATGCATTCCATATACATTAAATGTTAGTCAATGCTTTTTAGATGTCAAATTGAGAGTACCTTTTGACGTATTACTCTGCGCATATACATTCCGTAAGCATCTACAAGACGATAAGTAGATATAACTGCAAGTGCATTTATATAACTCTTGAACTTCCAAACTTTGCCCCCCCACCCACCTCTGCTGGCTCTACCCCGACCTGTAGTGTTATAGTCTACTTTCGCCTTATTCCTCTTGGCACTGCACGTAAGGACATTATATGTATGTGTGATAATGCTGTATGTCGAGACTATTCTTTGGTCTCGGGTAATTATGCATGGGCTGGCGTACTGGTCTATACTATGCATCCTGTACTGCAGAGATGGGCACAGGTTCAAGGGCCCTGAATGCCACCATTATAATGTCCCAGTCCATCGATATGGGATTCTTACGTAGTCCTCTTGTTTCCTTCCGCCTTATGGCAGCGCTCTCCGCACTCCCCCATCTCATGACTGCCCCATGCCACATGTATACTGTTGGGGGCCTTACTGACTTCCACTGCATTGTTATGGAGCGCTTAGCTAGAAGTAGTGCTAGGTAAGCCTGGGCGTAGTTCGCAAAGTAGCGCTACGCGAAGCTACGCAAAGTGCAGTTCGCACTACGCGAGCTACGCGTAGCACTACGCGAACTGTGTAGTGCACTGTTCGCAATGATTGCACAGTGCCGGATGCTTGTCCGCACTGTGCAATCATTGAAACGGCATCTTGCACAGTGCGAGCTGTCTTTTACTGCCGCTCGAGTAGATTTTTACTCGAGCGGCAGCTTCTCAACGCGGACTGGTAGTTTCTCATCGCGAGCGGTCGCGAGCATACGCGACCACTCGCAATGCAGAAACCTGACCTCCCCGCATTGAGAATCTCGCCGGGAGGTTTATTTTCCACGCTCGCGATCGGCAACTTGATGTTGCTGATCGCGAACAAGAAAAAGTCTCGCCGGGATGTCATTTTGCTTGCTTGCGGTCGCCAACTTGACGTTGAGGACCGCGAGCAAGCAAAAATGACCGCTGCACTACGCTACGCTACGCTACGCGTGTTTGCACTGTGCTACGTGCAAGTCGCGTTGTGCGAAGTAGCGCAAACTCGCAAACTACGCGAGCGTAGCGTAGTGCTTTGCCCAGGGTTAGTGCTAGGTCAGTGAAGCGTAGTTGCACTTTTTGTGATTTTGAGCGCCGGTGCATACCCAGCACACAGCTATTGGCTGTTTCCCTTATAGGTAGTCCTGTCGCCGTCCTAATGTTTGAGACTACCCCCACCCAAAACTCAGTGACAACAGGGCAGGACCATAGCATATGTAGTATATCAGCATCTGCCTCCCTGCATCTAGGGCAGTGATGCTGCGTATCCTGGAACATGCGCTGTAGGCATTGTGGGGTGAGGTAGGCCCTATGTAAAATCATGTACTGAATTAACTTGAACTTGGCGTTGCAAGACACCTTATGGAGGTATTCTAACATGGCGAGACATTCTTTATCAGTTAGATCCTGTTCGAGATCTCCAGACCATTTGTTGCGTAGCTCAGTGAGGGGAATCCTTGCGTGTGCTCTAATGCCTCTATACAGCCATTTCGTGAGATGGCGCCCTTCCCCCATTAAGTATACCGCCCGTACTAACTCATGTATTGGGGGTTCTACTCTGGTCGGGCCCAGTGTTTTTTGACGTAGTAAAGTATTGCAGCATGCATCAAATATAGGCTCCCTGGTACCCCATTTGCCCTGATAAAGTTCTCATGGTCCATTAAGGCTCTGTTGTTAAATAGTGCCCCATCTGTGGTGACTCCCCCCTCAGACCAGCTGAGAGTGTTTCGTTTTGTGATTAGGACCGTTGGTATAGGAATGCCTAGCATCGGTATGTTATCTGCATATGGAGAACACTGGCGCGTGTATTGTATCGTCTTTTTCCAGTACACGAGCACCGTGCGCAGTAGCGTCGAGGCGTCCGGGGGGTTCTTGGCACAAGGTAGTAATAATGTGTGTAAAATGCCACGGTGGATGTCGTGGACCATGTATCCTATTTTGTGCAGGTTGCACCCAGCCAGCCAGTATGATAGCCATTGGAGTTGGCTCGCATAACAGTATGCGCGGAGATCAGGCGGAGCCAGCCCCCCTTTGTCTGTTTCTAGTTGCAATTTGGCTAAGCCCACCCTACGGCGGCCGGATCCCCAGATCAGATCCGATAGCAGTGTATCTAATGATTTGAATAAGGGGGTGGGGATTAGTACTGGTAGGTTGGTAAAAAAATATAAGAGCTGTGGAAGGACCACCATCTTTGATATCGCCACACGGCCCATCACAGACAGCGGGATGGAAGTCCAGAATGTATTCTGGGAGCGAAGTGACCTTATTGCTTTGGTGAGGTTACCCTCTATTAAATCTTGTGGGGCTCTGTAGATTTGGATGCCTAGATATTTGAAGGTGTACTGCGCTACTGAGAGGGAAAGTTGTCCAAACTGGATCTCGTCTAGGTGTTCTCCTGGGTGAAAGATAAAGGCTTGAGACTTTGCCTCATTTATGGCTAGGCCCGAGACCTGCTCGACTTGTAGGAAAACCTCCGGTACCGGCTCCAGGTCATTAGTCAGGTCTTTAGCATAGATGATTATATCATCTGCGTATGCTGACAGCACATGTGTGGAATTCCCTAGTCTAATTCCCACTTGTCCTGCGATTGCCCGTAGTCTGATGGCCAGGGGTTCTAATGCGAGCACAAATAATAGGGGCGACAGAGGACATCCCTGCTGTGTCCCTCTGCCAACAGGATATGCACGCAAGATGTGGCTTCCAGTGCGGGTCCGTGCTGTGGGGGCAGTGTACAGGAGTTGAACCCACTTCAGGTATGTTGGTGGTATACCAAATTTTTCAAGTGCCTTGGCCATATAGTCCCATCTAAGGGTATCAAATGCCTGCTTTAGGTCTAGCGTGATGCAGCCTGCATTTTGGTTTACTGCGGGGGTTGCCTCCATGATATGATAGAGTCTCCTAATATTCAGTGAGGTGCTGCGTTCTGGTACAAAGCCGCATTGGTCTGGGTGGATTAACTTGTGTAAGTATGGCAATAGGCGGCATGATAAAACTTTGCTCAGTATTTTATATTCCGTGGAGAGGATGGATAAGTGGCGATACCCCGAAATATCCGTGGCTAATCGACCCGGTTTGGGGAGAGACACTACTAAGGCCTGCATTGTGGTGGCGGGGAGGGTCCCTACGTCCAGCGCAGTTTGGTACAGCTGTTCTAGTTGGGGGATCAGGGCGTCTGAGAAGGTGGGAAAGAATTCTATCGGTAGGCCATCAAGGCCTGGGGCCTTATTCCGTGGCAGTTCTCGTATGGCTTCTTTTATTTCTGTTCTAGTGATGGGGCCCGACAGATCGTCCTGGGCTGCCTGACCCAGCTGGGAAAATGTTAGGTCATCTAGAAAAGCGTGTAATGGTTCGTCAGCCATCTGGGAGGGGGTCTGATATAATGATATGTAATATGTGCAAAATGCCTCATTAATTTCTTGCTGAGTGTTTACCGTGTCCCCCCTCATTGTGGTTATTTCATATACTGTTGCAGTAGGGGGCGCGTCTCATATTATACGTGCCAAGAGCGTGCCTGACTTATCAGCCTCAGTGTGTTTTATCTGGGTATATGATTTGTAATCTATTTGTCTTAGGGTTTCCAGAAGCTCAGCATGTTTAATGCGGGCCTCCTGCAATGGCGCTGACTGCGTGTGGTCGCTGGCCGCTTCTTGTTCTAGTTTGTTTAAGGTATCTTCAACTGCTTTGAGGTTATTGTGTATCTCCTGCCAAGCTCCCGCTGTGGTGCTAATGGCTACTCCACGTATTACAGTTTTGAATGCATCCCATTCTATGTGGCGTTTGGAGGCTGAATTAGCATTCTCCGTGAAGTAGTTTGTGATGCCCTCTGCCAGCGTACTCCGGAAGACAGAATCTTCCAACATTTGCGGCCATAGTTTCCAAGTGGGGACTGGGGTGGGGATTCTACCCCAGGCTGGGGTAATTTCCAGGGGATTGTGATCCGAGAAAGTCTTCCCTAGATATGTGGCATGTGTAACCTGAGCAGCAAGGGGAATAGAGCAGAGTATCCTAACTAGACGGGTGTGGAGTTGGTGAGTCAGGGAGAAGAACGAGTACTCTCGGCTAGTCTGGTTTTTCAGGCACCATATGTCCCCCACTGCCCACCCATCTGACCAACCACATAGTGCCTCCGCTTGCTTAACGGATCCTGCGCCCTGGACCGGGGGATGTGAGCGGTCTATGCTAACGTCCATGACAGCGTTGTAATCTCTGCCTAGTATCCACGGATAAGCTGCCCAGTCCGCCAACACTAAGTTAAGACCCACTAGGAACTTATCTTGTTCGAAATAAGGGGCATAAAGGCTACCCAACACCGCCTGTGTGCCATCCAGTGTGCCTCATACTAGAATGTACCTCCCTAGTGGGTCAGTCCGTTCTAGTGCCTTAAACAGGACCCCATTCCTGATCCAGATTGTTGCCCCCCTGGCAAAGGCTGAGTATGAAGTGGAGAATGCCTGACCTCTCCATTTCTTACGCAGTTTAGTTGCTTCGGATCCGGTGAGGTGTGACTCCTGTATGAACACCACGTGTGCCTTACGTCTGTTTAGCTGTGCATGTATTCTATGACGCTTGTGTTTTGAGCCCAGCCCCCTCACGTTCCAGGTGATTATGTTATATGTGTCCAGCATGTGTTTGTGTATTTATGTGCGCTGCGCTTAGGCGTTTGGTGTGTCCAGGTCAATGGCATGTAGGTTGGTATATAGAGTGAGCCAGTTCCCCAATGCCCACTTACTATAAAATTGAATACACGGTCCGGCACAGGAACTGTGCTGGTCCAAACTAAAAACACAACAGTGTGAACAATTAAAAGGTTGCTTTCGCCATAAGGGAGTGGTTTCTTATGACCTAAGTGGTGTGGTGGGTAGCGTGCGAGCCCACAGCGGCCTGGACCAAGTTTGTTTACTAAGGTGTACAAGTCGATACTGGGAAAAGGATAAACACATCACAATTGGCAGCCAACCTTGGGTTACACTGCATAGTGTCTAGACTGCGCTCTATAGGTCCCTTCGCCTGGTACCATGTTATCCCAGGAAATCATCTGCAGTCTGGGGAGTGACTGTTCTGAATAGGGCTAGACTGTTCTCCAAGTCAGAGTGCGCAGTGTTATCCTCTGAGGAGTCAGAGGTTGAGTGATGATTGCGATCCCTGAGCGTGCTTGCCGCTGTTATCGCCTCCGCACGCCCCTGCATGGCCTGCTCCGGGGTGGAGTTCCCAGCCTGGGATTTGTTGATGGGTTTATTGTGGCGTGATCGTCAGTTCCAAATATTCTGTGGGCTCCGAGGGATGCTTTGCGAGGAAGACCTGGACATCGTCGGGGGGAACATGACTTCCAGCCACTCATCTGCCTCTTCTGGGGTGTCGAAGAATTGAGTTTTTTGGTCATGAATGACCTTCAAGCGGGCTGGGAACAACAGTGCATATTTAAGGTTCAGAGATCTGAGCTTCTTTTTAATCTATTGGTACAAAGATCATCTGCGTTGTACCAGCATGGTGTAGTCGGGGTATAGCGACACCCGCTGGTTCTCGTAGTGAATTTGAGATCGTTCCCTGGCTTTCTGTAGCAGCATGTCCCGGTCCCTAAAATGTAATATCCTGGCAATCATGGGGCGAGGCGGAGCACCAGCCGTCGGCTTGCCTGTGGGTATTCTGTGCGCCCTCTCTACACAGGAGAAGTCTGAGAGGCCTTCAGGGGCCACATGCTCGCGAAACCACTGCACCATGAACCTAGTGGCGTTTTGGCCTTCACATCGTTCTGGCATCCCTATGACTCGGACATTGTTCCGTCGGGTCCTCCCTTCAGCGTCCTGGACCCTATCCTGTAGTCCTGATACCTGCCGTTGCAGTTGTGCTATTTGCATGCTCCTTTTGTTGCAGTATTATTTCTGCTAGGGTGAGTTTGGTTTCCTTGACAGTAGTAGCCAGCTTGGTATGATCTCCTTTCAGAAGGGTGAGGCCAGTTGTCAGGGAGCCAATTTGCTGTTCTATGGATTTCCTCGAGTCTCTTACCTCCTGTAAGATTAGGTCTAACTTTTCCGGGGGTGACTGCATATTGGTGGGTGGACCACAATTCAAGAAGGATGACTGGGTGGGAGTGTCCGTTTCCTCCAGTTGCTGCATGCTAGTGGTGGTGGCATCGGGCACTTTGCCTTTGGGGCGCCCCATTTCGTGGTATTTGCCCGTAAAGCACTAAGGAGTAGTCTGTTATACCTGCAGGGTAAGTATATCAGTTGGTGCATGTTTTTCTCCCTCTGTTCTCCTCTGGCATGCCACTCCCATGTGAGTTACTGAACCCAAGTGATCTGTGGGGGTGAGGACCTCTGTCGCTGCCGGCGGAGCACGCTGCGCAACACTGGCGCCACTCCTGGTGTGAGGTCTCAGGCCGACCGTGTTGACGTGATGCCCCCATTTCGGTGCGCCTTCCTGTCTCCGCCTTGGGAACCCAGGTCACTCTCAGGGGTACCGGGGGGCCAGGGGGGCAGCAGGGGCCCCGATATTTGTTTATCGGGTCCTCTGTGTAGAGAGCAGCAAACGCTGTGCCCTATGCCGACACCGCCCGCCGTCAGGTCCGCAGTTGCATTGGGCGGTTCTGCCAAGCTCGGAGTCAGTGCATGGTCCGGTTGTGTCGTGGCGAATAGGCCTGGCACGCACAGCATCCCAGTGCCTCGCCCAAGCAGCCCCCAATAAGTTCCTGTGTGCCTCCAAATGCAGGCCCGGGCCGTGTCAGTATGCCTACGCAGCTGTTCTCCACTCGTTCCCAGACAGAAGGCCCAGCAGTTGGCTCGGGTGCCTCAGGGGGGCTCCAAGAGTCGCAGTGCAGCCACCAGGCCTGGTATCCGAAGCCAGGCGTCACCGCCAGGGTATTATGCTCCGTCCTGGCTGATCAGCGTTCAATGGCCGCTCTCTCCCCAGGCCGACCCGACCCGATGCACCAGTGCACCGCAATTGCGCACTCTGCCCTCAACGCCTGTGCTCCAGGAGGTCGTCCATCAGATGTGAAGGGGGTCCTCTGCTGTCTCGCTGCATGCAGACACGGGGAAGACCAGAGTGAGCGGCCATGTCCGGATCAAGCCGCCGCTCTGGCCTCCGCTCGGCCACAGAGTCACGTCAGCCAGCCAGTCTCTGCTGCAGGGGGGTGAGTATGGGGCGATGCACTGCAGACACGCTCCGCCGCCCCGACAGCACGTCACCCCCGCAGTCCAGCGCAAGTACACCACCTCCGGAGACCGGCAGCACACGCGGCTCTCGTCTGGCACCTGATACCGGGCGTTGCTCGGCTGTTAGGGGGTCGTCAGTCGGCACCAAAGCGGTCAATACGCCTCAGCCGCTCCTCCGACTCACTGCCAGTGTTACAGGTGTGGATGGGACCCAGTCTCATAGGATTAGGCAGGATCCATTGGTCCGGGCGCGGAGCTCGCTCACAGTGCGTCTGCCATGTTTGGCGGTTAGCCACGCCCAACTTAGTAGGGGCTCTGTTTGCATAAATCTGAAATGCTTTTTTAACTTGTTATGCTAACAATGGCAAAGAGATCAAATAACCTGTGTCAGATTTGGGTTTTGTTTTACAGTGTATTTTGCTTTAGAGTGGTTTTGGAGGTTTTAAACTTCTTAAGGAAAGCTTCGCATTTCTGTGCTATCCCTTCTCTTACGCGGCCATCTTTATGGTGCTGCTCCTCCCTGGCAGTGCGCGGTCCAGCTCCTTCCTTACGGCCCTATTTAAGATGGCCGGGGAGCGGATGCGCGCAGCGGGCACGCCTAAGGCAAGCCGTTCTGCCTCCGCCCATGCCCATCTAGGGACAGGGGCCACAACCACTGTCCCTTTTATGACAGAGAGACGTGGCTACTCTGCTCACCAATTTATGGCACTTCAACAGGAGCTTTCGTCGAACTGTTAACCTATTACTGTTGAGGCTGGACTGTTTGGATGCGATTGCGAGTTTACTTGCCCACTTTATCTGACACAGAACACGCACAGTGAGTGTGTTCTGGCTTTGGATAGCGGCCAAATTTCTCGTTCAAGTAGGGGTACCTTTATGGAAACACCTCTGGGTTCACCAAATGCCATTAAAGAGTTTCACTTTTCTAACATTAACTGCCGGTCCCTGCTGAAACATCAATTACATATACTAGACTTCCGAGAGGACAGGCAACAAGATGCTGTATTTATTACAGAGACTGAGCTTCACGAGGGCTGGGCGCTGGAAGTAGTGGCAGCTCTTCCACCTAACTACTCCATAGTTAGGAAGGATAGGCAACACAGGACAGGCAGTGGGTGGCAATTATCTTCAAAAACACTATCAAATGTAAAATTGAGGATCTTCCTGCCTCTAATTGTGAAGCATTACTTTTTGCCCTGGCACTCACTCCTAAATTTACGTTCTTCGGTATTTTGGTGTATCACCCACCTGGCCAAGCTGGGAGCTGGTGTCTCTCCTTTCCAGGTCTAGCTGCCCCTTATATTTTAAAAGCAGCCAATTTTACAATGTTGGGTGATATTAATCTGTATTTGGATGATCTCAAACGCTCTAATAGCAACCCCTTTATTGCGGATCTTGAGGCTCTTAACATGAAACTGTGTAATCACAGTCCTACGCATGTTGCAGGTCATTTGTTGGACCCTATTTTCTCCAATCTGCCTGACCTAATTACTGCCCCCGCCCTTTATCTTGGTCCGATCACTTTGCAGTGTTCTTTATGCTGGAAATGGTATCATCCCTCCCTCCCTCTTACTTGGCCCCCAAAGCTGGTCTAAGCTGAATGTCCCAGCTCTTAATAATGTATTTTGTGACACCAGACCGGACCTTAAACATGTACTGACCTCGGACCAGGATCTCATTCATAACTGGCTTATGGGAGCGTTAGACAAATGTCTTCCAGCCTCTGTAAAAAAACTCCAGCCGGAGTCTGCCACCAGCCCCGTGGTTAAATTAAACACTAAAATGAGAGAAAAAACACTGCAAGGTCCTTGAAAGACTTTGGAGGAAGTCTTACACAGAAGTCTCCTAAACTAATTGCAAGATAGCCCTAAAAAAATATCATGGGCTTTGCAAATCTGCCCGTGCTGATTTCTACTCAAAAAAGATTCTAGACACCCAAAACTGTGCAAAAACACTTGTTAAGGTAGTAAAGGAACTGTCAAACCCCTGTAAGTCATCAACCTCCTCTCTCCCCACACTCAATGTGAGGAACTTGCCCTCTTTTTAATTAAAAAAGTTGAAAATATTAATTCCCAACTGACCAACAATCACGCACAGAGAGTTCAATTGGATGATGCTGAGTCTCCCGCAATCACTCAGAATCAAGTTTTTGTTAATGAATCGAACCCCCAGCCCACTGCTGGCTTTTCACCCAAACTTAAAACCTGTCTTTCTTTGGATACAATATCCTTTAATTGCACTCGCCATTCCATTAAATAAGGCTGTTCCTTATACCCCCTTCCTCCCAATTTGCTACAGCATTTAGACCCCTGCCTTTTATCCACAATGAGAGATCTTCTTAACGCTTCTCTGGCTGAAGGGGCAGTTCCCCAGAAATGAAAACATGCGATCGTCCTTCCTCTCCTAAAGAAAGTGAATCTGAACCCATTTTCGTCCTATCTATTTGCTGCCCATTTTCTATAAAATCCTAGAGAAGCATGTTAATAGCCAGCTGACCTCTTTTCTGGAATCCCAGAATTTTCTTCATCCTTCCCAGTTGGATTTTAGGGCAGGTTTCTCTATAGAATCTACCCTTATGGGGGATAACAGAGTTGTTAAGGCAGCACTTGGATAAGAGAAAAACAGCAGCACTCATCCTATTACATCTTAGAACTGTCTTTGACACGGTGACTCACAATATCTTCCTGGATGGGCCGATGCCGCTTGGGCTTGGCGGAGTGGCCCTGGAGTGGGTTTCGCTCCTTTCTTAAGGACAGATCCTTTCAGGTCTCCTCTTATTCTGCCAGATCCAATTTCCATGTTCTTTCTTCGAGAGTCCCGCAGGGTTCAGTGTTGAGTCCACTGCAATTTAACATATACATCTGCCCGCTAGAGAAGGTGGCAGAATCCTCTGGGCTGTCTCTCTTCTCCTACGCGGACGACACTCAGATTATTTTCTCTCTGTCATCCGCGCAGGAGCAGGGGTCATCTGAGCTCAGCTTGGGTTTGAGCAAGATTTCTCTTTGGATGCATAACAACCTGCTCAAGCTCAACAGGGATAAAACAGAAGTTATGATTCTGGGCAAAAGACCCGAGTTATGGGGCCTGCAGCACTGGCCCGCCGAGTTAGGTGCTCGTCCTACCCCCTCAAGCAAGTTTAAGAACCTGGGTTTCATTGTGGACGTACCACTATCCTTGAGACAGCAAGTGGCCAAAGTGAAGCAATCTAGAGGCCAAGTGTGGGTCATGGAACCAGTAGAGCCCAGGGCTCCCCAGGATTGCTGGACCAGCCCATACAAAATCAAGAAGATTAAGGGGGCGGCCACCCACTTGGTGGATCTCCAGACCCCTTCGAAATCCCCTAAAGGTGCTCCATGTAAACAGACTTAAGCCTCATTTTGAGAGATCGGAAGTGACCATGCTACTCACGACAGATGAGAGAGTGGAAGAGGAGAGCAAACCACTCCCTGACCTCCTCTCTGCACAGGAACTCGATGAGTCATTGGAGATTGACAACCTGACCCAGAACAGCAGAGTGACTGTCACCATTTACCAGTTACTGTTACCAGTTTGCCTACTGTTCTCACTCACCCCTGGACACACATCTGTGCATTCATGAAGTTGACACTGGAGACACTGGAGACAGTCCACCACTGAAAAACAACATTTACGGGTTGTCAGACAGGTTGAGAGCCACCATCAAGGAGGAAGTCTTCAACATGCTACCATTAGGAGCGATTGAGCCCTCTAATAGTCCCTGGTCCAGCCCCGTCCAGAGGTGTGGTGCAGCGGCCAGAGCGGCTGACTCCAGAGAGCGGGGCTCATGGTTGGATCCCCGGTGCCGGCAACAGCTCAGCTCAGCTCAGCACAGCTCAGCACCAATTAACTATGGCAATAGCTCACTTAATCTCTGTGACAGCCCCCAGAGCATTGAAACCTTAAGGGGTGATATGTTCACGCTTTACAAATATGGATTACTAAATATGAATTATAGGTGCTGGTACCAAAAGCTTCCACACCGGGGATCACACCGATGGGACGCCCCATCACTGGGGCAGCCGTGCGCTGTATAAATCGTCTAACAAAACATAACATAACACCAGAACTCTGGTTCTGCGTGAGCTACCAAGGACTCAACTCAGTCACCAGGACTGACGCATACCCCATCCCCAGAGCTGATAAGCTCACTGACAGGGTGGGTGCTGCCATATTCCTAATACCTTTTATTTGCGTCAGGGTATTGGCAGATTGCTGTGACTGAGGGGGCCAAAGAGAGGTTAACATTTTCAACCCCAGAAGGACACTTCCAGTTTAGGGTGATGCCTTTTGGTTTGAATAATGCTCCTGCTATATTCCAAAGGTTGGTTAACAGGGTCCTAGCTGGTAAGGAGGCCTTTTCTGCCGCCTACTTATACGACATTGTTGCCTACAGTTGGGAGGATCTGGGAACACCTGTATCACCTCCACAAGGTGCGTCAGGCCCTGCAAAAGGCAGGCCTGAACATCAAGGCCAGTAATTGTCAGATTGGGCAGAGTTTCATGGTGTAACTGAGAATCCTGGTAGGTGGGGGCAAGGTGCTGTCCCTCCTGGGCCAAGATGATTGAGACTATCACTGCCAAGCAGCCACCTAAAACCCAAACAGAAAGTGAGAACATTGCTAGTCTCACAGGCTACTATAGAAGATTTGTTAAGGATTATGTCACCATTGTTGCCCCTTTAACTCAGCTGACTTCTAAAAAGCAGGCAAGATTGGTGATTTGGACCAGGGCCGTTTCTACCATTAGGCAAGACTAGGCGTCCGCCTAGGGCGGCCAAAGGGGGAGGGCGGCAAAAAACATGAGTTCATAATGATGGCAAATTGAAAATAAAATGTTTTCAGGATTACAAATAACCAAGTGTTATCAGCACATTATACCAACCATCAGGGAAAAGGTGCGAGCTTGCCAAGGCTCAATTGATGGAATATGTACAGTGCCGGTGCTTTCTGCTGTTTCTAATCAATGCTGCTATTTGCATACTTTTGTACAAAATGCTAATTGGGACGGCGGAGAGGCGGATGTAAGGCGAGAAATAAATCAGTGGAAAACGTTCGTTTTCTAGGTTTCAGTTTCCGTAGCGCATTTACTGTTTATATAGATAGCTTTGGAGTTGGATTAGAAATACGAGCTATAAAACTCCGAGAAGTAATTAGTAAAATGAGTTCCCCATCATTTCTGTTTATCTGTTTTCTAAATATACACGGCACGTCATTGTTTTCAATCAGATGAATTGGCAATCACCTACACAACTTAGATTGCATATATTTATCATCCCTCCCTTTCACTGCGACTCAACAAAACAATGTCACCAACAGTGAAATGGGCAAAAAGAGTTACTAGGCTTATAGCTGGCAAGTTTTTTTTTAAAAATAAACTGACAATTCTGTTATTTGTAATAATATCTGCTTTATATGTCAAAATGTGTTCACAAAAATCTTCCCTTACATATAGTGTTGCCTAAATATTGTTTACAGAACTAGTGCCGCGATGAGTTTGGTTTTCTATTTTCAACTTGAATGGGACTATATTTTTGTAAACGGTCAGGTTACAATATTTATGCCTGGAGATGTTTTTGTTGACATGTTCTGACGTATAATGCAGGCAATATTTGTTCCATGATGTTCATTCAGGCACCATACCCTTCCCTGAGATGTCCTCTATTGTGAAAACGGAGTGTGATGTGTCTGAAGAGTTCACAGCATTCATTCCAAGGTGTTTGCAATGTATAGGTTGAGTTATTTTGGATACGATTTACCAAGATGTTGATATGTTTAGGTGTTACTTACTCTTAGAGCTCTCCTTGCTTACTCCTTTGTTCCAGATGAAAACCACAAATTCTGTTTGGTGCTAGAATAAGCCAAAGTAAGACAGGAGTAGTATAAGAGCATTTAACAGTAAAATCGTTCTGCATTTGGCTCAATATTTGCTTCCCCCCCCCAAAATAAAGTGGGTGTAGATTAATGTTATCCTTTAAGTTCATTCATACCAGGGGGAGAGAGAGTGGTAGTAGTAAAAGGGAGGGGGCGGCATTTTTCAATTTTCGCCTAGGGCGGCAAAACACCTAGAAACGGCCCTGATTTGGACAGAGACTTGTCAGAAAGCCTTTTATTCACTCAATGAAGCCATGTGTAGAGTACGTTTACTCAAGGCACCTGATTTCTCCAAGCAATTGTTCATGCAGGCGGACGCTTCAGAGTATGGCATAAGGGTAAAAAGAAAAATTAATGGACAGAATGTTGAACAATGTCAAACATTCACCCAAGTACAGAGACCTGGGCCTAAATTCATAGTTGTGTTGCTCCCCATGCCATTCCAACTTAAACCCAGCCATATGCAAATCCGTCCTGACCCTGCTCCCCACGGGAACAGTCCAGCCCAAACTGCCAGGCCAGGTCCTCCCTGGACTGGAAACAAGCATCCTGGGACCGATTTCGGGGTTTCACCCATCAGCAGCCAGGCTAGCTTGACTCCAGTGGCATGGAGAGCACAGGACCCATGTCTATATTAACAATCTCGAGGAGAATCTTGGGTCAACTTGCAATATTCCTGGTGTCCTCCATTTCTAAAAGGCAAATCCTTATAAAGTAAAAGACAATATAAACCATAACACACACAGATGATAAAATACGGTCCAAAATGTTTTTAAAATAGCGATGACATGGACAGTAATTTTTTTAAAAATACATAGAGCAGCAAAGTTTCTAAACATATATTTGTATGTAAAGGGACATAAATGCACTAATAGCTCTTTTTTTAAATATGGCATTTTTCATAATCGATTAATAATTCAATAATATACTTTTACTCTAACCTCCTCAATTGTAAGGTTCCCTCACCACCTTTAGGGTGTCTTAGTAATTGATAAATGCCAAGAAGCTGAGCTAAATCACTTTTGATATCATGCTATTCAGCAAAATGTCTGATAATTTGTATCCTACTTTTGAATCATCCATATTTATTCCACAGGTCGCTCCTTGCTGGAAAAGATGCACTCCATATGCATCATTTTGGGCAATAACATGAAAGAAAATACATAGTGAGCTTGATCCATGCAGCCTGTGAATATGAGCTGTGCACAAGAGTCTGTAAGAAGCCTGCATTTTTCTATGACGTGACTATGAAGGAAGGGCTGCAATACTGACGGAACCCTTCAAAACTCATCTTGAGACAAATATTTTTACCGTTTGGGATGCTAATAAAGGGACTTTATTTGAAGCTGCAAGGAGGATGTAATCCCATGGACACCACCTGCCTCACCTACTAGGGACTCTAGACACCATAATTCCAAGTGCCCGGAAATGCTGCATCAGCAGGAGGAGGGGGCAGGGCTGCCCTCGTTGATGGGCTAAAAGCACCATGCCCGGGCAAAGCCGCGCCAGGACGAGGCTAGGCTGGGCCACCCCCCTTTCGCATGGTCTCTGGATAAGTAAGTGTGCCTGCCTATTAATATTTGGCCATCTAAAAACATGGGAACGAGGAAACTGCCAACAAAAGCAGGCCCAAAGGAGGGCGATCCACCATTACAGGCTCCATTGCATGCTACCTAATGGGAGCCATGTCAAGGATAAATAAGAAAATCACTGTGGCAGTAGAAAGGATGGGGCTAACACAAAGGATGTCTCTAAAGTTGCTTGCAACAATAGAAGCACCCAAGATAGCCAGAAACAGACAATACTGTAGTAAAGTATACAAAATATCAGAATCCCTGCGTGTCAAACGTCAAGTCGCCCCTGGTAGCTCTTCACAATTAACAGCTAGCCCACCCTTATCAAAAAAGGAAAGGGGGCCCAACAAAGTACTTAGGCAAAATGAGGTGGTCCAACTGGTTAATATCTCCCATTTCTAAGTCCTGAGTGTCCAAATAAAGATGTGGAAGCAATAGTGAAGTAAGCTTTATCAGAAGTGAGCAGTAAACTGAACTGTCTGGAAAACAGTTTGGGTAAGGTACT
Source organism: Calotriton arnoldi (assembly GCA_963921515.1). Taxonomy (NCBI): domain Eukaryota; kingdom Metazoa; phylum Chordata; class Amphibia; order Caudata; family Salamandridae; genus Calotriton; species Calotriton arnoldi. Next base: position 252,127 of record CAWUFW010013802.1, on the reverse strand, counting down.
GAAGATACTTGAGAATCCATAAGATGCTCGGGTTTTGCAATTTGGGCGGAAAAAAGAACTGCTAAGGATAACGTCAGGCCCAATCTGCCCAGAGGCCAATCAATATCAGGGTCCCCAAAAGAATCCAAATTGTCCTGAAAGAGATAACTTAACTCCCAATTATTTTGCTACTAAACAGCTGGGAGATCCCATGAGTATTAGGGTAAGGCCCATAAGGCATGACCCAACCTGGAGGAAAAATCTGGAGATCCAGTACTCCAAAGATGACTTACACCTTCCGCCGAAGCCCACTCCCTATGCTCTGCTACTACCAGGGGTCCCTGGTTTGAAATAAAGGGCTAAAGAATCTTAGGATGATTTAAAAAAGAAGGCAATATATTGGATAGTACAACGACTACCAGAGACTAATGCACTCTTCAAGAAAATCTTGATGACAAGAAAGTTCTGATGGATTGGAAAATCACACAAAAATATGGAAGGGGACTGTAGAGTACCCAATTTCAGAAAATCACGTTTGGAGGAGAACATCCTTCAGTCACTCCAGAACTCGAAACCTTCAAATAGCAATCTAAGAGCAGTTTCATCAAGATTCTTTTATAGGCCTGAACCCTGGGTAACAGGAAAAAGGCCTCCCATGGAAACACTGAAAACTACAATTCAAAGCATCCTTGTCTCTACAAATAATTGCTTTGCACCCCTAGATGGCTTAGATGATCTGGATTGACTTATAGATTTCAAGATCCCTAACCCTGGAAATAAAGAAGAGGCAATTATTAGATCAATACCATTAGCATATAGCCTTTCAACCACAATTGATGGCCATATTATACAAGGGGATGAGATTTCCTCGTCTAAAAAATTTGGCCCATCTGACATCACCATTATTTCATGAAACATTGCTGGTATGGCCTACAGACCTAGAGGATTGGGCAAATAATGGTAAAAAAGTCAAGATTGTTCACATTCAAGAAACTTGTATTTACTTACCTTACTCCTGCCCATCGTATGTCCGACTCCACTACGCCCCCACCCAGCCCCTCCTCCACCCTGCCCCACTGCCCCGCAGCACTCCCTCTGCGAGCCGCCACTGCTTATAAAACTATTACATTTGAGACCTAGGGACTCTACGATGTTCTGGAAGCTAGACTTAGCTATAAGAAGGCAATAAGTAACAGAAAGAAAGAATTGCAAGTGGAACCCTGGGAGAATTTAGTAAGCCTGGGCGGAGTTCACAGAGTTCCACTAAGCAGAACTCCGCGAAGTGCAAACAAAACTCAGCTGCGCTACGTGGAGCTCCGCAAGCGGTGGAGTGCGTTAGAAAAAATGCCTTTCGCAGTAATTTTGTGCGCCGGGTGTTTGTCAACGGTGTGAAATTATCGCGAGCGGCACCATGCACAGCATAAGCGGGTGCTGCTTCCTTTCTGCCGCTCGAGTAGATTATCTACTCGAGCTGCAGCTTTCTCAACGCGAACGGACGGTTTGTCAATGCGAGTTGTCGCGAGCTTACGCGGCCACTCACATTGAGAAATCCGACCGCCCGCATTGAGAAACCTCGCTGGGAGGTTGATTTCCCTCGCTCATGCTCGCTAACTTGACATTGATGAGCGCGAATGAGGAGAAATCTCACCGGGAGGATGATTTTTCTCGCTCGCCAACTTGATGTTGATGAGCGCAAGCGAGGAAAAAAACTCCGCTCCGCATAATGCGGAGTGCGGAAAACTCTGCAAACTCCGCGAGCGGAGCGAAGTTCACCGCCCAGACTTAGAATTTAGTACAAGCTGCAGAAACTAAAGATAGTACTCTATTCTGGAGAACCCTTAAAATGGCTCTGCTCTCCAAGGGGCAAGGTCCTGATCAGGAATCCTCTATTACCACTGCACAGTGGGTGGACCACTTTGGTACAGCTTTCTCTTACATTAGAGAAGCAGAAGAAGGGACTAGGACTCCTGGGGTAATTCCATCAACCACTGTTGTTTTTACCCTGAAGGAGGTGGAAAAGGCAATAAATAAAAGTCCAAAGGGGAAGGCCCCTGGTCCCGACAGGGTCCCAATGGATGCTTACAAGCCGTAGCTTGATCTTTGGGCCCCTTTCATGACCAAGGTATTAAATTCGGCAGGGGCAGGACATATACCTCTATCCTGGGCCAATTCACTAATTATTGCAATCTACAAGAAGGGATTAAGGAACGACCCAAAATGTTACCGACCCAACTCTCTGCTTGACTCTTCAGCCAAATTATTGGGGAGGGTCATGCTAGAGAGATTGGAGTGTTTGGGCTGAAGATAGGAGAGCCTGAAGGGGAGAGGATGTGGCCTAACAGCTAGAGCAGTGACCTCAAAACTGGGGAGCCAGGTTTGAGTCTTGGCAGGGATGCTCAACATCCTGTGATTCTGGGAATATCACTTAATCTCCCCGTGCCTAACAAACAAAATGAATGTGTCCCTCTGTAACCCAACTGGTGCTCATGTAAAGTGCTCTGATTACTTTGGGTCTGGTTCGTGCTATATAAAACTAAAAAGAGAATGATGACATTTTTATAAAGTTCTCAATAAAGGTTTGGTAAAGGCTTTGGGATGGTTGAGCAGTCGCTTAACCTGTACCTCATGCTGCGCTTTTGACTTGGTCAATCACAAAAAACTAGGAGAATGTATGGACCTACAGGAGGCCCCTAAATAATTAATTTCACTCATAGCTTACTTGTACAGTAATTTAACTGCCAAAGTTCGCTTTGAGGCAAACATAGAATTAAAACTATCATGGGGAGAGGGGTCCGGCAGGGGTGTGTGCTGGTGCTCTTCCTCATCTCTCTTTATATAAATGGAATAGATGACAAACTCCGGTCGATAGGTGCAAACACCCCTAGAGTCGGCAAGTGACAAATACCCATACTCCTATATGCTGACGACAGGGCCATTTTGGCATTAACCCGAAAAGCCTGCAAAACTTTACTGATTTTATGGAAGGGAAAGATTTAAAAATCAATTTAGGGAAAACCTTAACAATGAGCTGTGGCAAAACAAGGGGAAGAATCAACACTTTTCATAACAAGGGGAATAAAATACAAAGCACAAACACATTTAGTTATTTAGGCATACAGTTCTCGTCTAAGGGGGCTGGAAGCATCATAAGGAAATATGCACTTATAACATGTCTAGAAATAATGAAGGCAGATTTAGATTTACCTCCAAGCTAGGATCCAAGCCGATTAGGGGGTTCGCTAACCATATATCATGCTAAATCGGTTTCAACAACAATCAATGGAGCTGGTATTTGGGATTTAGGGGATAGCAGAATACTTCAAATCCAACAGAATAAGTACCTAGAAGACTACTAGCAGTTCCCCAATCAACACCGTTTACCATTATTCACAGTGAGTTGTTGTTGGAAGCTGGGCTTCTTTGTAGATGCCCTCCCACACATGTTGGTCGATTAGAACTGCTAGATGCTGGTTTTTGACTCTTTGACTCTGATAGTGCACTGGGACTTGCTATTCAGGCCCCAGTGCCAGTGCTCTTTCCCCTAAAAGTAATATGAATTGGTACACCCAATTGGCAAGGTACCTTTACCCCTTATAAGTCTTTAGTATTTGTTACCAGTCAAGGGTGGTAAAGGGCTCACCAGGACTGCAACATTGTATTGTGCCACCCAGTGTGACCCAAGTAAAAGTATGTTTGCATGTCTGCTATTGCAGCCCTGCACGAGCAGCCTGTCTGCTCGAGAGTGACTTTGCACATACCCTGGGCTGCAGAGCCACACCACTACCTTAATGTAAGTAAGTCACTCTTAAGGTTGTCCTCCTAAGCCAAGGAGGTAAAGTTCATTATATTAAAGGTGTGGATATATATGTTTATACATATATATCCCTACAGTAACCCTGTAAAGCAAGGTTTTACTGTAAGTGACCGGCAGTCCATAGAGTAACATGGGCTGGCTACCGAGAAAACTCGAGATAACCAGCTCCTTTATGGAACGACCGAATTGTGTCATGTTTGGTGTCAAACACTGTGCCTTTTCACCCCAACACAATTCTCGTGTCGAATGTGAGCTGGCATGCACTTAGGTGCCACCCTGAGTGGGTGCCTACCTAAGGTTCCATGCACCAGTGCCTTGGCAGGCTTCCCCAAGACATTTACCACCAATACAAGAGTCTGCCCTCCTGGTGGGATGTGCTAGCATATCCTCAGGATGGACACAAAGGCCTGGCATGAAGGAGGTCACACCTCCTCCCTCCCAGGATGGCTAGTGTTACAGTCATCAAGGAGGTACGCCTCAAAGGCTTTCACCACCCTTGAAGTGTAATTACTTGTACCCCACTCAAGGACAAAGCCTTTCCCACCCTGTCCAGCCCGACAGGTGGGGAAATTAGTTATTCAGGAGGTGTAGACCTCCAAAAGGCTAGCCACACCTTTAGGGCAGGCTAGGAGGTTAATACAGCCAAGGGAGGGTTCTGCCATGTTGGAAGAACCTAAATGTGAGGATTCTGGGTAGAAAAAGACATACACCCACAGGATGTTAGCCACAGGAACCAGTAGCCTATTGGCCACTGTCCCTCATGCCCTCACCACCTCCTAAACTAGGATTTAAGGTGCTCCCCTGGCACCAGTACCGCAGTTATGATTTTGAATCCAAGAAGAGGCCCAACGAAGACACCGTCATGACAACAGGATTTTGGACTCAGCCACAGTGCGAAAATAAGACATTTAAGTGCCCTGAAGAGACCATATATAGGAACTGAGTGTTTGATGTGTGTTTGTGGCAAAAGTTCATTGCTCCCAGCAAAAGGGACTCCAGCGAATGCCACAAACCTCAGCAGACACCTTTGGATTAGTGGGACCAGTCCCCTGCATGCTGCAGTAAAATCGATGTGCTGCATGACAAGAATTGCGACTCACTGGGCCTGTCAAGATGAGCCCAAAGAGAAGTGGTGTCCTGCAAGACCGGAGTGGTAGCTAATCTTCCACCAAGTTTCAAGCCGCTAATCCACTCCTGTCGCCCTCCAGCCGCTGAAGTAACCGTGGACTGCATTTGCCGCAGCCAAGGCTTGGTGATAACGAGTTGGGTGATCGACCACTTGAACGGCAGCTTCAGCCCAAGAGCACCTCACAGCGACAGCAACCGATGTCAGCAACAACCCTGCTGCTGTGACCCTGCATCCTGAAGGCGGAGTCGTCGAGTGTGTGGTAAAGCATCTTTGGTGTGACCCATCCCTGTGATTGACAGCTGCCAGCTTACTCTGCACCTGGAGCCGCTGAGCATGGTGGAAGAAATCCAGCTGTTGAACCCAGGTCTTAGGACCCCAAAGGCCGCTACTCTCCGTGGGTAGATAGGAACTCCATCTCCAAATGTGGTTTTGTCAAGTGCTGCAAGTTTGTCAGCTCCTGCAGATCCTGTTCAGTACCAAGGACAGCTAAGTCACCTTGACACCCGAACTTCCTGGGCAAGATAACAAAGTAATGACTGTTGGGAACTTTTTAGGGACCCGCATGACCTTTGATTCATTTGAACTCACCCTGCAAGTGGCCGAGTGTCACCGGTGTTTCCCCCATTCATTTCAATGGGACCAGTTTGACAGATTTACTACATTTATTTTTGAACACTTTAAAAATCCAGGTGTATGTAAAATACAAAGTTCATTTTGGTGTCTATCTTTATATAAAAATACACTCTAGTTTTAAAAATTGGTGTTGGATTTCTTTTGAGTCATCTCAATTACTTATGCACCATAATTGTACTGTAAAATGCGTAACACATGTTCCTCCAGTAATGCCTGACTGCTCTTTGCCACACTACCAGAGCTGAGCTAAGGATTATTGTTGTTGAATCCAATGATTATATCTGTGTATTGTGAGAACATTGCATGGTAAGAACTCCCAGCCATACCACATAATATTCCACCTTGCAGCAGTTGGGAGTTGGTTTCCTACAAGAAATGATTGAAACTAAACCCCTCCTGATATGGCTTTCAGTATGGTCCAAAGGAGAGACACATTTTCCTAGAGCTATTATAAAAGATTTTTCAGGACTTTTCCAAGCATACAAAATCCCTTGGCTAAGTTATATTAAGAATACACTGAGGGGGTTTGGACAGAGAATGACCCCTCGGTACACGCTGAGGTCACAACTGATTACTCCAAAAGGGATCTTAAGGGTCACATATTTAAAGTCTGTCAAGAAAAAAGGGTTTTGTCCAATCAGCACAAGGTAACTGTGGAAAGATACCTGGCAATGAATGAATTTTGATGTAAATTATATTTGAACTCAACTTGTAACATCTACCACGGATATCTTTTTAACTCATTTTCATTTTTTTATAATTCATTGCAAGGTGTCAGTTCCAAAGAAGGAAGGTTAGTGTCCCTTAACTTGAAAATGCCCCTGTCATGATAGTTCTCAACAGACGACCCATCACATAGCACTTTTTAAAGTTATCAAATTGAATAAAGAGGAATGTGTACATATGCAGTGAAGTGAGATAGTCCTAAGGCAATCCAGCAGGGGTAACCCTAAAGGTTTTAAATGTCACCAGCTTATCGCCTTTAGCCATATCGAGTAAATGGTCAATCTGCCACTGACCTTTAGCATCTTCCACACTGCTGTTGTTAAATGTGCTAGATTTCTATTATGCAACTCAATATTTCATTGCTAGTAATAATTAATGCTGTCACGCACTATAGAAATATCCCTCCAGTTACTAATATCAACGGACACCTCCTATGTGTAGTTTTAAACCATTTTAATGAAAAAATCCCAAAAACATCTGTTGGACTTGCCATTCTCTGCTTGATCACCCACAAATGTTTTGTCTTCACCTCTCCTGTTTTCTGAACCTGTTTTATTGGCTTTTAGTACTCTGTGCACTTTACCACTGCTAACCAGTGCTAAAGTGCTTGTGCTCTCTCTTCTAAACATCATAAAATTGGCATACACCTAATTGCCACATTTAATTTACTTGTAAGTCCCTATTAGAGTGGCATTATATGGACCCAGGGCCTGCAAATTAAATGCTACTAGAAGGAATGCGACATTATTGTGCAACCCACTTAAGTAGTCTTTTTTAAACATGTCTCAGGCCTGACATTGCAGCCTGTGTGCAGTTTTAAACTGCCAGTTCGACCTGAGAAAATACCCTCTTGCCAGGCCTAAAACTTGCTTATTGATACATACAGGTAATCCCTACGGTAGGCTCTAACCAGCTCATAGGGCAGCATGTAGTGTATTTAAAAACTGGGGCATGTAATTTTATGTTTTACATGTCCTGGTAGTGAAAAGCTCTTACATTTGTTTTTCACTACTGTAAGGCCTACGTCTCCCATAGAATGACATAGCCACCCTATTACATTTAATAAGTGATACATTTTGTTTGGGAGCAAGTAGAAATGTTATGTTCATTCTCTAATGAATTGTAATATAAAACCCTCTTTAATGGTAAAGTCAGGTTTTAAGTAATAATTCTGAAAATGCCACTTTTAGAAAGTTGTCATTTTCTTGTCCTGATCATTCGGGGCCTGCAGCCTCTATCCTGAGTCCCATGATTAGGTGTAGTTGGTAGGTGGTATTTTGTGCATTCCTACCAAACAGTATCACAAACTGGGTGGTGGCAGGATGGGCCATTCTGATCTGATCCGGGGGCGGAGTTGTCACCTACAACACTTGAACTTTAAAGGAGCTGATTCAGCACACACAAAAAGAACTTCCGACTAGCCTTTTGTGACTCTAGACATCCTGGGAATACGGCAGGGAGGAAGGAAATTCCAGGACCAGAAATGGTGGAAATCTAGTAGTCCCTCCTACTTCTAAGCTAGTACTAGGTATTAATGTTAACCCTCATAACAACCCTTCAGACCACTTCTGCACCTGTGGAAAAAGACTCAGAAAGGACTGCTCTGCTGCCCTGCTGCTAAAACGACTGCCATGCAGACCGGCTGCAAAAAGAAAATGCCCTACTCTCCTGCTGCCTGGAGAAGGAAGACTGGATGTGTTCCTTGAACCCAGAATCACCAGACAGACTCCAAGGGCTAGTTTACTTGCCTTCTGTTCTGAGCAATAGTGACATAACAAGCTCAAAAGACCTGCTCTGCTTCTGCCCACTTGTCCAGACTCAACTAGACCTGCCTGTGCCCTGCTGCTGGCCTCCAGTAGAGTGAGTCCTGATCCTCAAGAGTTGCCCCCCTAGGTCCTAGACCCTTGGCTAGCATCAGAGTATACTCTTCCTAGTCCAACTGTAGGTTCCTTCAGAACCGATGGATTGCAAAACAACTTGATGCAACACAACACAGGACCTTGCATCACAGCATTTCGCAACTCCTGATCGGCAGCCTCATCGGAACTAGCTCGGTGCGATGCATCTCAATGCAGGACCTCGCATTGCAGCACGTCGCAGGTCCTGATCGGTGGCCTCATCGGAACCGATGCCACATGACGTATCTCGACACAGGACCTCGCATCGCAGCACCTCTTAGCTCCTGATCTGCTGCCTCATTGGACCCAGCACAGAGCAATGAAACCCGATGACGTGCCTAGCAGATCCTGATCGCAGACCCATTGTAACTTATGTAACTTGATGCAGTGCAACACAGGACCTCGCATTTCAGTACAAGTACAACCAGGTGCATAGATCAGCGGGCAGAACTTGGACCTATACCTGGCCAGAACTCCACCATTGTTGGCTTGAACTTGTGACTTTATTATCCCAGTCGGCGCTTTGCGTTTTTTGACACTACTTTTACCCAAGAGATTGAAATTGCATTTCTCCAGTTCTACTGACTGAATTTTTGTCATTCTGGTGTCATTTTATTTATTACATTTTACTCTGTTTTTCTAGATCAGTGCAGGATTTTCTTGTGTTTATTACTGTTTGAGTAATGCAATGGCGGCTCGCTGAGAGAGTGGTGCGGGGCGGCGTGGTAGGGGCAGGGTGGGGGGGTAATTAACTCGGACATACGACGGACAGAACTCAGAGGGAGTTCTGTCCGTCGTAAGTCCGAATCCACTACCCCCCCACCCTGCCCCTCCCCCGCCCCGTCTCACCGCCCCGCACCACTCCCTCGGCGAGGTGCCACTGGAGTAATGCATAAATACTATACACATTGCTTCTAAGGTATGCCTGACTGCTTTTGTGGCAAGCTTCCAGAGGGTTAAGCACAGATTAATTTAGTGACTTTTTGTGGCTCACCCTGAGGAGGATTGTGGTTATTCCTTAAGAAGGGTTTCATCCTCTCCTCAACCTGTAACCCAGTTTCGCACAACAATAAACAACAAAATCCAATTCTTAAAACACATATAATAATAATACATTTATCAAATGCAATTTGCGGAACATTGCAAAGCTAAAATCCTTTTGATCCAATCATATAACAATCTAATAATCTTGGAATCCATATCTACATTGAATAGCTAGGGCATATTGTTACATATTCAACCCTAGGCATGCTTTTTATTTCTCTGGCTAATTTCTGTAAACAATCAATTACTAATCTATCATTATAATATAAGTTTTCATTGTTTTCTTATAAAAGTTTGGTGTTTCATTCTCTAACTTTAGGGACCATACCATAAGCGTGCGTGCTCTCGCAGGGCATACGCGTTCATGATGCTAGCGGGGATCTCAGTCTACGTTTTTTCAGTTTTAATTATAACCGGTCAACTACTGAAGAAGATACATATTTAAATGCAAATTGCCAATATGGTCTTTGAGTAATTATAAGAGTTACAAAAGTCCGTTGTTCTAACGATAAAAAGGGAAAAGAAACTACATTCAGTCGGATTCTGCCATCTCGTGGCTGCAAAGAAGAAATACAGACAGATCATCAGCTTCAGCTTCAGCCCCTGCTTCCTCGTCGAATCATATTGGGCAAACGTAAAATTTTAAAATATAATTTGATAATTTTTCAAACTTCAAAGAATTCCACACTTTTAATGTGAAAGTAATATGTTTATAACGATCCAACTGCGACATCTTACAGCCCCGGGATGCGTGGATATGTAGGATAATGCCATTGAGAATCCGAGAAGCGGGAAAGGTAAAATACTTCTGTGAAAGATCGCAACCTGCAGATGAAAATGCCCTTCGGTACTTTACTTCTCTAAGGCTTACTCTCAGTGAGAGTGGAGGCTGCGAGGCAACTACAAATGTAGGTCCTGGTGTCTGACTGGAACATGCAAGAGGCTATTGGTCTGAAGTACTTTGCGTTAGGGAATCAAAATGTAATTCCCTGACTAATTTGCAACTTCAAAAACACCCAGACACATTGGTTTAGAAACAATGAAAAATCATAATTCTTGACAATAGCTTAGAGTTCTATACGGGACACCTGCTCTTCTCTTGAGAGTCCTAAAAACAATTCACAAATAAGCAACCAGTAAATGTATGTACTGTTTTCACAATCAATGACAGTTGAAAAAACAGCTAATTACGGGGGATATGTACAAGTGAAGTGGCGGAGTGAGGCGTTAGCCGTCATAGCTTAACGCCTCACTCCGCCACTTCTGAAACGCAAGGCTGCACCATATTTATAAGGTTATGGTGCAGCCTTGCGTTTTCCCCTGCGCTGGCGCTACACTTAGCAGTGAAGCGCTAACGCAAGCCCCCCTGCACCATAGTGCAAGGGTGTCTGCATGCAGGGGAGGATTGTTTATGTGTAGGAAGGTGTCCCTTCCTGCACATAAACAATCCTAAAATGCCATTCTGTCACTTTCAAGTGCGCTACTTCATGCAGCACACATGAAAGTCACAAAATGGCATTTTTTTACAGATTGTTTATGTACAGGAAGAGGGACCTTCCTGTACATAAACAATCCATGGCATTTTGCTTTTTTCATGTGTGCTGCACAAGGCAGCACACATGGAAAAAGCAAAAACGAGGAGAAATAATGCATTTCTACTCGTTTCGAAAGTGAAGACCAGGGGGCTATGTACAAGGAAGTGGCGGAGAGAGGCGTTAGCCGTCACGGCTTAACGCCTCTCTCCTCCACTTCTGAAACGCAAGGCTGCACCATATTTACAAGAATGTGGTACAGCCTTGCGTCTCCCCCTGTAATGGCGCTAAGTTTAGCAACGAGGAGAAATAATGCATTTTTCCTCATTTCGCCAAGTTAAGACCAGGGGGATATGTATAAGGAAGTAGCGGAGAGAAGCGTTATCCGTCATGGCTTAACGCCTCTCTCCGCCACTTCTGAAACGCAAGGCTGCACCATATTTACAAGAATGTGGTGCAGCCTGGCGTTTCCCCCTGCGATGGCGCTAAGTTTAGCAACTTAACGCCAACTCAGGCACCCTGGCACCATAGTGCAAGGGTGTCTGCGTGCAGGGGAAGACTGTTTATGTGTAGGAAGGTGTCCTTTCCTGCACATAAACAATCCTAAAATGTCATTTTGTCACTTTCATGTGTGCTGCTTCATGCAGCACACATGAAAGTGACAAAATGGCATTTCTTTTTAGATTATTTATGTACAGGAAAGGGGATGTTATGGATATACAGATAGCGTTGTCACCGCGTGGATGAAGATAGGACGACTTTTGTACCCAGTGCGTAGAGAAGCCTAATACATGATGCTCAAGGCAGCGCGATAATGTTGTGAGAAACTGGCTGTGTAAACAAAGTAGTTTCAGAGAAACTAATCCAACATTGTCATGCATGCAAATGCGTGCAAAAGTTCACCGCTGAAATGGTATTTTCTAGGACAATGTAAGAAATAAGCTGCTTCGCAACATGGGCCTACTCGGTAATATAACACTTAGAGAAATTTGTCTGTTGGTCCACATTGCTTTGTTTTCTGGTTCACACTCCTCAAAGACCCAACCAGTCTGTTTAGCTAACAAGGACAAATCTAGTCTGCACAAATAAATTACTCAATGTTTCTCTTGATGTTCATCAACAGCATTGCACTACAGGTCAAGCTCTCTCATTTGGGTTGAGAGTAAGAACAGAGTTGGACATATCTGTTACTCGGAGTCAGGAGGATGATGGAAGGACTCAGGGCATGACTACCTCAACAACTGCCAGAAGAAGGAAGTTTTCAGCATCATGGAAACCAGCATGGTGATGGCTCTAAGAGGCCTACTCAACTCTGTGGACTGGTGAGATGTGTGAGGATTAATTTATTTATGAAATACAATGCTGTTTAGTGTGTGTGCTGGCTGGCTCAAATTTGAAACTATGTGGTTGGGTGGGGGCCTGTTGTTGTAGGTAACTGGAGATAGACTTGTGATGATGTCACATCATCACATTATGCACGCACTAGGCTAAATGTTATTAAGAAAAATCCGGTATTTGTTAAGCACAAACTACTCACCCCTAAGGGTCTCAAGGCACTGGAGTCCGTCGGGGATAAGTCCAAGTTTATGCATTACTCCAGTGGCGGCTCGCTGAGGGAGTGGTGCGGGCGGTGGGGCGGGGCGGGGGAGGGGCAGGGTGGGGGGGTAGTGGATTCGGACTTACGACGGACAGAACTCCCTCTGAGTTCTATTCGTCGTACATCCGAGTTCACTACCCCCACCCTGCCCTCCCCGCCCCGCCGCCCCACACCACACCTCGGCGAGCTGCCACTGCATTACTCAAACAGTAATAAACACAACGTTGTTGTAGGTAACTGGAGATAGACTTGTGTGATGATGTCACATCATCACATTATGCACGCACTAGGCTAAATGTTATTAAGAAAAATCCGGTATTTGTTAAGCACAAACTACTCACCCCTAAGGGTCTCAAGGCACTGGAGTCCGTCGGGGAGATTAAGTAAGCTATTTGCCCAGAGTCACATGGTGCACAGAGCTGCCGCCAGCACCAGGGATTGAACAGTGAGTCGGCACTCCGGAGTCAGACTCTCTGGCCGCTGCACCACACCTCTCCCTGTTATGATGATGATCATGACATTTGCGAGTTTGATCAGCCCAATACATGCAGCCATTTGTCTGTGATTGTTGTTTGTTGTAATTGCTCTCACTTAATTGATCACACATGAGTCATAAAATGAATGACTGCAAAGGACTATGACCTTGCTCTGCCTCTGAGTTTTCTTGGTACACTCCTTCTCCTTGACTCTACAATATAATTTCTGTTTTACATTCTACAGACCTTCTCTTCTCCTGCACAAAAAGAAAAAGCATTATAACATTCATCTTACCTTCCCGGACCACTCCAGCCAGGCACCCAAGATTGACGGACAATCCAAGAAGAATGCAGATGCACCACTCGATTTGCCAATACAGTATCATTTTTCTTTTAAGAATCATTCTTTAGAACTGTGTTGGCTTGCTTCACTCCTCCATAATTTGAATTAACTAGTTTTCAAACCCAGGTGACCGACCGTTAGATTTATAATCTTATAATAACTGGGGTCTCTGGTGATGACGGACTGTCTGCAATGCATTGAAATTAACTGTGTCATACTCATTTGTTCATTTCCTTCCACAACATATTGATAATGGGTGGCCGCTCATTGCCCAGATGAATACTGTCTTTGTGTAGTGTTTGTCTTTGTCACACCTTTCCCCAAATCCCTTTTCCTGTCCATTCATCAAATCCCTAACCTTCTTCCCCAGGCCTGTGTGATTTATTGAGGTGTGACTTAATTTACACCATTAATTGAGCACACACTTGGTGGGGCAGATGTGATGAAAGCAACACCAACTCAGTGCAGGATCTTCAGTTCTATTACCTAAACAATAGCCCACACTGGCCCAATTTACACACCCAAGCATAAAAAGTGATCAATATTTTAGATATAGAAGAGCATCATTCGTCTTTATGATCATTCAGGCATTGTGTTGCTTAAACAATTAACCTTGTCCACGCCAGTCTTTGAGTCCACTTCACAATTTGAGTATTTTGTAACTTTGGTTTTAATTAAAATATTAGCTCACCATTGCTCTGAAGAATTTACTATTGCTATTTTTGTTATATTTTCACCATCAATTATTCTTTGTTGTGTAGTAGTCTGGTCTCAATTGTTTGTGAAGCTATGATAAAATAATATATAACCCACTAACTCAGTGTTTTTATTTCAATTTAGTTGCCTGCAAGGAGTAATCCTTCCGATTAATCCTACAGTTGGAGTTCACCTAAGTGGGAGTGAGCCCTCGCTTCTGATTCCTTCACTTTTAGTGTGCTAGCCTGCTAATACTACCACCACCATATGATGTCACCTTGGGAAACCATGCAGCCCTTCCTTCATTTATTCAGGTAAGAGAACTATGGACCATTGTTGTAGGCAGTATAGGCAATGGCACCCTCCCCACCCCAGCCCCCCCTTAGTGGTCAATACAGTTGCAGACTGCAGAGCCTAGGAGAGCAGTAGGACAAGGGTACAGCATAACTATCTGTTGTACACGCTAAGCAGATTTTAGAAACAGGATGCACTAAAAGGTGGCAGTGCAAAGTAAAACACCCACACAAAAAAATTTGAGGCATAAATAAAGAAAAATAAAATATTTTGACCCTTTTTAACAATATAATAAAACCCACCCCTTCCACTTACAACTCACTCTCCCTAAACAAATCTCCCCATCTGCAATCAATATCCCAAAAGTCCAACAAAAAACTAAAGTCCAAACTGTCCCGGTCCCAACTCGCATCATTCCACCCTCTCCACCCACAACAAGTCCCATCCACCAAAACAAATGTAAGAAAAGGGGGTAAAGAAGAGGGCACTAGACACGGTGGAACAGTAGCTTTCTGAGGTGCCCCTCCATCTATGCCTGCCTTGCTTCAATACGTGCCAGCCTAAGCAGGACGCAGAGTTGGAAGGTGCGGTCTGAAAGTTATGGCGTGGGCAGCAGTGATGGAACAACAATTGGTGGCTGCCAGAAGTCTACGGCGCCGGTGTTGTTGCTGAGAGGCTAGAGGTGCTGGCAGCTGACTGGGGCCTGGGTAGCTGCCTCCTCCTCCTGGTACTCTACCTGTATGGCCTCCAGCTTCTGCTGCCACAGCCAGGATGCTGCATCCTGCCGAGATTAATGACCAGCAGGAGTAGCTATATCAAGAAAGAAAAAAGACAAATTGTAAACAATTCTCCATGCAAAAGACTTGTTTAAAATTATGTAGTGGCACAGTACATTGCTGGTCCTCTAGGGCAATTTGATTTGATGTGATTAGATCACAGCCATTACCCACACATGCCTCACATAAAACTAAAGGCAAATGGAAAATGCACTAACTTTCTGAATGGAATTAAGGCAGAATAAACAGCACACCAGTTTAAAAAAAACGTATTTTTTTTCTTTTGAAGGATTTCCCAGTAAAAACTATACAGACACTTTGGGCCTAAATATGATGTTGGGTGGACTTAAGTCTTTGGACCAACCGGCCCTTCGGTTGGCAGTCCCGACACCGCGATTACAATGCAACCGAACATGGTGCGGTCGCATACTCCCATTTGTCTATGGGATCTTGTGCTACGGCCGTAAACCAGCCGCAGCACAAGCTTCCATAGACAAATGGGAGAATCTGCTTCCCTGCACCGCGTGCCTGCCACACGGTGCAAGGATTAACAGGGGCCACCAACTGGAGGCCGCAGGGTGAAGGGGTGGCCCCCAATGTCGCTTTAAAATAGGCTTTCCATGTCGGAAAGCCCAACATGGAAAACCTGTCGGAAACCGACATCGTAATTCCTACGGGGATAACGCCATCCATAGGGATTACGTGCCGGTCTCTGACTAGCTGACGGGCTCATTGACCCCTGCAGAATCCAGCTGGAATAACCGGCCGGTTTCACTTTAGACTGCCTGCATCGTAATGCGGCGGTTGAAACTGAAACCGCAATGAGGCTCGGAAAGCCTCCGACCTGCGGTTAGAGGCTTTCCGATTCTCATCATAATGAGGGCCCTTGTGTGGAAAAATAAGAATACATTTCCTCTCATTAATGATTAAGGCATTATGCAAAATGGAAAACAAGTATCCTCTCCCTTGTGCTAAATTAATAGAGGCATGCCAGCTGGTGCCCTAGTCGTACTCATTAGTTGTACTTTGCGACTCTCTGCAGTCTGTAGCTGGGGCAGCTGTAATAGACAATTATCTTATTACAATGGCTCTGCTCTTCTCCAAAATGCATTTCAATTTCACCCTGCCTACAAGGCGGATGAATAATAATGAATGATAGACGTCACATATAAAATCATGCGGACATCCTGTCTGCCATAAGGAGATGGTGGGAAAAGCGATGCACTGCAGTACAGAGAAAGGATTAAGGAATGGGGTATAGATTGTATTTGTCACATTCATCACAGACTATCCCATCCGCAAAAGTCAAGTCACTTACTTAGTCCCACTTTACTCCCTGGCCTCACCCTCATTGCACTTTATAATTATGTTTTCCAACAAATCCATTTGCTTGGTAGTAAGGAAAGGAAACTTAACTTACTCTACTGCAGGGTAAGTTAGAGAGATTAGGCCGGGTAAGTAGATGTTTTACTACAAATTAGTGAGGTATCCCTGATCATCATCATGTGCCTAAGCTTTGGCTAGTGAGTCATTGTGGTTGACAAATGTTGAAGAAACAAATTGAACAGGCGTGAATCAGTTATGGAAGCCAGGATGAAATATATCATGTGGTCAGAAAAGTGTGGCATATGCCAAGAATGGATTTTTCAAATTGTTGGCAAGGCTGGGACAGAACTTAGGAAAGAATAAAGGAATGGAGTACTAGGAAGTGACAGAGTGGGCATTGAGAGGGAAGGCAAAAACACCTTGTTTCACATTGCTATGCATTGATAACCTTGTAAATGCCACATTATCCGAAGCAGACGCACATTGCACAGGCAACACTGCAGTGCCAAATTGAACCAGCAGCAGTTTAGTCATTATGGGTCGCACTGGCGAAATGCCATGGGTAGGGAGGGAGGTGATGATTGATGATGGATGGGATATACATTATATCTGCCTTGCTTAAAAAATACTGTGAGTCAATGGAGTAGGCATAAATACCACCCCAACCCTTTGAACCAAAGCTTTAATTAAACCATTCCAAGCAAGTGAAGTAGATGAGAATGCCTTATCCAGAAGAGCTCCCGTGTTTCTTCATCCAAGCAATTATCCAGTCATCATTTAATTGTTCTAGTATTTTTCACCCTTGGCTTTGATACAGACCATTTAAACTTTACATTCTCTTATCCAGTCTTTTCGCCATTGCAAACCATCCATCCATATATATCCATTAATTCAAACATGGCTCTCAACTAACCTTTCACCATCATCCATTTACTCATCCAAGCATCCTTTTATCCATTCACCAATTCACCCATTCTTCTTTAACCTACCCAAGCAATCCTTTCACCCACCCAGGCAGGCATCCTTTCACCCACACAGGCCGGCATCCTTTCAACCACCCAGGCAGGCATCCTTTCACCCGTATACCCTTTCATTCATCCTTCACCCACCCATGCATCCTATCACCCGCCTACATGCATCCTTTCACCCATGCATCCTTTCACTCATATTACATAGGGAGGGAGGTGATGATTGATGATGGGTGGGATACATAGTATCTGCCTCGTTTAAAAAATTCTGTGAGTCAATCCAGTAGACAGAAATACCACTCAACCCTTTGAATCAAATCTTTGATAAAACCATTCCAAGCAAGTAAGTAATCCTTTCACCCACCCAGGCAGGCATCCATTCAACCATACCCTTTCACCCACCCAGTAAGGCATCCTTTCAACTGTATACCCTTTCACCAATCCTTCACCCATCCATGCATCCTCTCACCCACCTATATGCATCCTTTTACCCACGCATCCTTTCACTCATATTACATTTCACCCATCCTTTCTCCTTTCTCCTTTCTCCTTCCATCCTTTTTTCCTTTTTCCACCAACCCATTGTTGTTAAAGTTCATTATAAACCTTTGTCTGCCGAATTGCAGATAGAAGAGGCCCTTAACTACTCAACTATCGCTGCATCTGCTAAAGCAGGGTGTTCACTAATCAATGCCCTTGCAGTCAGTGTATTATTATTTGTCAATAAGCAATCAATATGACTTACCACTGCCCGTCCCTACTGCTGCTGGGACCCACCTTCGACCGCTGCAGATTTGTCCACTCCACTGGCGCTTTCATTACCAGTCCCGGCACTGATGTTTTGTGTGGCTGGAGAAAATATTACACATTTTAGATGGCAGATACGCCTCCCCCATTAATTTCTTTTTAGCAAAATACAACCACAATTCATCACTACAGTTCAGTTTCAGTATCTTATATCAATATATCACATTGGACATTTTGTTGGTTGGCAACGTTTGAAGAGCCAGGTAGTCAAGCCAACCAAAATCATTTTGTAATGGAGGGGCAGACCTATGATGAATCTGAGTCATTGAAGCACAATGAAGAGGTGGACTAATTGGTAAATGGAGGACATATGACCTTGGTTTGCATATGCAATGGTGCTGTTTTCATACTTCCAGCTGTGCTGCACTGTCATCAACTTCTGGTATACTATGATAATAATACAAACAGAACATTGGGAGTGCACCATGACCATGGCACTCTCTTGTTTTACTGTTTGAGTATGAGCAAGAAAAAGAAAGTCTTCTCAACAATCATGTGTAGAATACCTTACTTGGGCATGCAATCTTCACAGTAGAGTACCTGACTTTAATGGGTTCTCTGAGTCTCATAGTACCAGTCCACAAGATATGCAAGGGGAGAGGGAAAGTTTACCGACAAAGCAGAAAAAAGGAAGCTACAGACTAGTACAGACAGTCTGAAGTCAAGTACAAATACGTGAAATATAGAAATAAGTAAATAGGGTAATGCAGGAAAAAGAAGAATTTGGGGAACAGAAAGAACGAAGAAGAGTTGGAAAAAAATTGGGAGACAGGCACAGTAAAAAAAAAAGGAAAAATAATTCTAAATATGGATTGCTGAAGGGAAAAGTCCATTTCAACTTAGGCATTACGTCATAATGCCATTACAACAAATCCATTACAGCACATATACCATTACAACGTATGCAATTACAATGCATGTTATTACAACACATATGTCATTACAACTTATGCTATTACAATGCGTTTTAAGGTAAGTGCTTTATGTAATGTATGGTCTTTTGGTAAATGTTATTTATTTTGGTAAATGTCATTTATTTATTGATTTTTAAATACTTTTATAATATTAAATTTTGGTTTTAATATTAATATTAGTAGGGGAAAAAACAATTGTTTATGAAGGCGTAACGCCCATCCTCTAGCACGGGATGCAAGGGCATTTGAGGTTTTGGGTGGAGGAGTGTATTGATACACAGGTATTCATTTTAATTCCTGGGTATTAATCATTTTAGATTTTAAGTTTCATGTTTAGTAATTTAAAAATAATTTAAAAAAAATAATTATGAGGGTGTGACACCCATTCTCTGGCATGGGAAGCAAGGGAATTAGGGGTTTTGGGAGGATGAGTGTATTAATACCCAGATATTCATTTTAATACTTGGAATTAATCAGTTTTGATTTGAATATTAATTTTTAGTAATTTAAAAAATGTATGAGGGTATGGCACCCAATCTCTGGCATGGGATGCAAAGGGAATTAGGGGTTTGGGGTGGAGGAGTGTATTAATACCCAGGTATTACGTTTAGTACCTGTATATGAATTTAATTGTATTAACAGTGTTAATTTTATAAATTTTCTAATTTTAAAATTCAATAGTTATGAGAGTTTACCACTTACAATCTGGCATGGGATGTTAGAGTAATAGGGTTATTGGGTAGGGGAGTGTACTATTTTTAAAACCTCATTTATTAATTTTAGTAAATATAAAATACATTGCTAAAACATTTTCAAATAAGTAATTATGGAAATATGTACAGTCATATAAATGTATTAAAATACAGTAAATTATATTATAATAAGTAGAAATTTACCAAGAAGTATATTTATTGAAGTAATAAAGTAGGATATATATATAGAAATTAATAACAAAAATATGTTTTTATTTAAAAAAATATATAACAGTGAATTAAAATGTGCAAAAAACTAAAATAAATATGTTTAACAATATATTATTTTCTAAAAATACAAACTTTAACAAAGAAGTACATTTGCATTTTTTTCTGTGTTTCCCCACACTTTGCTGTTGATATCAAAGGGAGAAATTGTCCTTTTTTCAGTTTTTACTTTAACAGATAACGTTCACGGTTGTGCATCTTTTTCTATACTCAGTGGAGCATCGCAGTCAAGATCGGAAGCAAGGAAGAGCTGTGGTCAGGTAAGACAAACTTTATTTATTAAAGAGAGATTGTGGCTGCCATATTTTAATGTAAGGAGAGAGGAGGGAGGTAGTTAGGTATATGTTAGTATTTTAATATATGTTTTGAATGTTTTAACCACCATTTTAATTCCTATGCAGGTAGCGGGTGTAGGCCCATGTCGGGTTGATTGCTTTTTTAACACTTTTGGTTAAAAAAATATGTTGAAAGAAAGATTATGATTTCTTTTAAACCAAAGTGTAAATAAAGCAATCTTTTTTTCAACTTTTTGGTGCATTGAGTTTTCAAAACAAAGCATAGTGTATTCCTCGTAGTTTGACCACTTGGACATTTGTAGAAAACAGCCAACTTAGATGGCTGAATGGATGTTGGGAATAATTTGGAAGTTTTTTAATGGATTTTTACTTTATAAAGGATTTTTTGCATGTTAAAGTTTGGAATTTTGTGAATCTCTGCCCAGATCATCGATGGATTTAAAACGTATGGACAGTGGGTTGCAATGATACATTTCTTGTTGCATTTTTTGCCAAAAAGACGTAATTTTGGGGATTTATTTTGGGAAGCTTTTTTAAGTTAACACAGTACATTTTGCAGCAGTCACTTTGCTGTAAAATATGTCTATGCCAATCTGTGTCTGTTTTGATAGTTTTGCTCGGGATTTGTTTTGGAACGTGGATTATGGATTTGATACTTTGACTTTTTGGAGTGCTCAAGACTAACCCTGGGCAAAGCACTACGCTACGCTCGCGTAGTTTGCGAGAGTTTGCGCTACTTCGCACAACGCGAATTGCACGTAGCACAGTGCAAACACGCGTAGCGTAGCGTAGCGTAGTGCAGCGGTCATTTTTGCTTGCTCGCGGTCCTCAACGTCAAGTTGGCGACCGCGAGCAAGCAAAATGATATCCCGGCGAGATTCTCAACGCAGGGAGGTCAGGTTTCTCATTGCGAGTGGTCGCGTATGCTCGCGACCGCTCGCGATGAGAAACTACCAGTTCGCGTTAGAAAGCTGCCGCTCGAGTAAAAATCTACTCGAGCGGCAGTAAAGACAGCTCGCACTGTGCAAGATGCCGTTTTCAATGATTGCACAGTGCGGACAAGCATCCGGCACTGTGCAATCATTGCGAACAGTGCACTACGCAGTTCGCGTAGTGCTACGCGTAGTTCGCGTAGTGCGAACTGCACTTTGCGTAGCTTCGCGTAGCGCTACTTCGCGAACTACGCCCAGGCTTACTCAAGACTCTTGGAGAACTGTGGAACTTTACGGATCACCAAGAGAAGTAGAAAGAAGACAACTGAAGGTAGGAAACCAGACATTTATTTAATTTAGAAAAATGCTTAGAAAAATGCCAATTCAATTTTTAAAAAAGAATTACAAAACAGGCAAGTAAGATAGAATAGGTGTTAATGTCAGTTAGAAATGTAGTATGTGTACAATATTGTCTAAGTTGTCTAAAGCCACCATCAACGAAAACTGTTGAATTTGTCCCAATAGTCGATATGAAATTTCTTTTGATCTTTTGAAAATTTGTGGGTTCAGACTACCAGTCAGTGATAGCACTATTCTCATTACTTGGAATATTTTCTCCTTCCTCAAAATTCCTAAAAAATGTTTAAAGTTAGGGTGAGGTTTTCCGATTGATTTGTTAAAAGAGTTGTGCCATGCCTCTACGGCATTATTAGTCTGTGCTACACCATCTAATCAGGCCATGTAACAATTCCACCACTTCACAGGAAACCTTAGATTCCTTCTGCAACCCAACCTGCTTATATGGCCATCCATGTGCCCTCAAGTAATTTAGTAAGGTGCCCAATTTGTCTTAATTTGTAGTAAAATACTCAGATGCTGTAATTGGTGTGTAGTATTCATCCACACAGTCAGGATGAACAAAGCATAATCCCGCTTGTTTCTTTAACTCAAATTGCAGTTTACTGTCTGATATGTAATCGTCAACTAAAGATGTTTTGTGAAGTTTTCTCCAATAGGCCTGGGAAAAGTGAAAAAAACATCCTTGAATTTGGGTATCAGGACACATTTTGGTAATGGTTTTAATCATAGGTAATTCAAAATCAATTATCATTTTTCTAGGACTTTTATTCTGTGATTTAGATTTTATCACTGTTAGATATTCAGTGTATGTTGAGGCTTGCTTATCAAGGAGTAAACTGTACACTAAGGGAACTACAGTGTTATTAATGTAGGCATGAAAAGTGTATATTTGGGTGAATGGAAGGGGTGTTGATTTATATGTTCCATCTATCATCCAAATATCACTAGTCTCCAATTTTAGAAGGTTATGGGGTGTGCTAAATATTAGTATCCTTTTCTGAGGGTCTTTGTTTCAATGCAAAAGAAAAGTTACATCAGTAACGGTAACAGTTAGTTCAGGAGGAATGTTAATATCAGAGTATGTTTGGGGTGTTATACATTGGGGGTCACTTGCCTGTTTGTTCCTTTGGATAATTCTGCATAAATTAGGAATGGTGGGCATACAATTTGCTACATGCATAGGAATGGTTTGGGATACCTCCCTCAAAACTGCGCCACAGGGTTCATTGGAGTTGGATGCAAGTTCTTTCATTTGGTTTATGTTTTCTCTAACCTCGATGTCCACTGCAGAGGCAGAGTGGTTATGCTCTGTGGTCCTTTCAACAGTGTCACCAAGAAAACCCACTCTGCCTGTGCAATGGTATGAGTAATACTGCACACACCTCCAATGACTCCTGGGCTCAATTAATCTCTCCTTACAATAAAGGTAGCCACCGTGCTTTAGGAGTTAATTTCCTTTTTGGGATTTTACATAAGTGGCTTATCTTGCTGATGCCTTGTTGAATATGTCTGTAAAAGAAGGGAGAAAAATAGTTTTTGTGTTATATGTTTTTAAATGAACATATAATCTGCAAAGACAATTTTGTTAATTTTTCAAGTTTGGCTATTTACATTTCACAATACATGTTTTAAAATGCATTTCTGTTATCAGGTGCTTTTGTAATTTGATATTGTTTATTGTTTACAACCTGCAAAAAAAAACTGGCTAATAGTTATTTGGTTGCCTATTAAGTTTTCTAAGAACATGTTATTTATTATTTTCTTTGATTTAGATTTTTCCAGCTGTGATTTTCTAATATGGTTTGTAGGTGTTTTCTGTTAAAAGAAAAAGAGGCATTTCATGTAGTTGAAGTCGTTTGACTCACCTTAGTAAGGTTCTTTTTTGGCTTGTTTGTCCTTTTGCTGCTATTGTTTTGTTTCTTCAGCTGTATTTGCTGAATTCGATTTCTCCCTTATGGGTGATGTTGGGTAGGTCTAAAAGGAAAAGTGGATTTTTACTGATTGATGTCTGCTTGGCTTTTTGCTTTGTAAAAATAAATAGTTTTGTTAGTTTTGGTTGCAACATTAGGTTTTTCAACTATTTTACCTGTGAAATGCCTTCCTGTTGTTGAACAACTGCTTGAGATTATGTTTTGCAGTCCAGTTGATGGTTTTGATTGTATTGCTTTTTAGATGTAGTTTATTCAAGCTGTGCAAAAAAAGTAAAATGACTGTATGTTTCACTTTTTATTGTTTACATTTAATAAAGCAAGATATGCCCAACACCTTCCCTGAGGCAACCAGTTGGCGGAGTTAGAATAGTAATGTTGTCCCCTGCACTACCCAACACCTTCCCTCAGGCAACCAGCCGGTGGAATTAGAATAGTAATGATGTGACCCAGCACTGACCAGCACCTTCCCTGAGGCAAGCACCTGGGGGAATTAGAATAGTAATTTTGCCCCCAACCACTGACCAATACCTTCCCTGAGGCAAGCACCTGGTGGAGTTAGAATAGTTATTTTTTCCCCCACCACTGACCAGCACCTTCCCTGAATCAAGCACCATGTGAAGTTAGAATGGTAATTTTGCCCACTACCACTGACCAGCAACTTGCCTGAGGCAAGTACCATGCTGAGTTAGAATAGTCATTTTGCCCCCCAACACTAACTATTACCTTCCATGAGACAGGCACCCGGCGGAGTTAAAATAGCAATTTCCCCCCCCCACCACTGACCAGCATCTTTCCTGAAGCAAGCACCATGTGGAGTTAAAATAGTAATTTTGCCCCCTACCACTGACCAGCAACTTTCCTGAGGCAAGTACCATGCAGAGTTAGAATAGTCATTTTGCGCCCCACCACTAACCAGCACCTTCCCTGAGACAGGCACCCGGCTGAGTTAGAATAGTAATTTTGCCCCCCACCACTGACCAGTACCTTCCCTGAGGCAAGCACCTGGCTGAGTTAGAATAGTAATTTTGCCCTCCACCACTGACCAGCCCCTTCTCTGAGGAAAGCACCCAGTGGAGTTAGAATAGTAGTTTTGCCTTGCACCACTGAGCAGCACCTTTCCTGAGGCAAGAACCCGGCTGAGTTAGAATAATAATAATTTTGCCCCGCACCACTGACCAGCACCTTCTCTGAGGCGAGCACCCGGCAGAGTTAGAATAGTAATTTAGCCACCCACCACTGACCAGCACCTTCCCTAAGGTAAGCACCCAGCGGGGTTATAATAGTAATCTTGCCCCCCCACTGACCAGCACCTTCCCTGAGACGAGCACCTGACAGAGTTAAAATAGTAATTTTGCTCCCCGCCACTGACCAGCAACTTTCTCGAGGCAAGCACCATGCAGAGTTAGAATAGTCATTTTGCCCCCCACTACTAACCAGCACCTTCCCTGAGGCAGTGACCCAGCAGAATTAGAATAATAATTTTGCCCCCACCACTGACTAACACCTTCCCTGAAGCAAGCTCCCAGCGAAGTAAGAATAGTAATTTTGCTACCGACCAATAACCAGCACCTTCCTTGAGGCAAACACCTAGCGGAGTTAGAATACTAATTTTGCCCTTCACCACTAACAAACACTTTCCTAAAGGCAAGCAGCCGGTGGAGTTGCAATAGTAAACTCATTCTATTGACCAGCACCTTCCACAAGATTATTTATTTATTTAAAATTCTAAACATAAGGTTTTTTTCCTAATAAAAAGTCCTTACAGTAAACTTGCAGAAGAATTTCTTCAGAAATGTGTTTCAAATTTGATTGTTGTATGTCTATGTTCAAAGTCTGTAAATGTATTAGAAAAATACAATTTAATTTTTGGTTTGGTTTTTTTTTGCTAAAAATTAAATCATATCTATTTTAAACATGCACTTACTTTCGATAGAAAATTAGTATTTTAATGCTGTATCTGTTTTTCAGAGTTCTGTGAATATTTTAAAATTTAAAAAATATTTTTAGGTTTGTCAATTAATTGTTTTCTTTCTAAATGTGTTTCGTTTTCAACTTACACTTATTTCAGTCAATAGATGGCAGTGTTTGAAGTCCAAGCTGGCACTTTTCTCCTCCGACTCCAGATGTGTGTGTTTACCAGGGAAGTCAGTGTACAACTGAGCACAAAATGGTGGTGGGCTTAATACGTTTGTTAGTGTTTAACCAAAAATTAAAAGAAAATATGTGTAGCAATCGATTTTTCCGCGTGATTCAGAACCTGACAGAATGTATATTTTTTATGTTGTGTGTGAAATGTTGGTTTTTACATTCCGTTTTAGAATGGCAGTCATTTTGAGTAGATGGTGGCTCGGCTGTTGTAGTGAAAACAGTGGAAGTAAGACCACTTCTTATGCTTTGTATGTGGATACTACTTTTGCTAGTGAGTGTACAGTATATTTTTGTAAAATGTGATGTATGTCCTAGATAAAGTATATATATATAAATAAATGCAAAAAGAACAGATGATGGACAGAATGTTGAATTAATCAAACATTCACCCCCAGTCACAGATCTGGGTAAAATCCATTGTTTTTTTTGCATGCTACGCCATTCCAGTTTGGACCCAGCCATATGCAAATCAGTCATGACCCAGTTCTCTATGGTAACTGTCCAGTCTGAACTGCCAGACCAGGTCTTCCCTGGACCAGAAACAAGCATCCTGGGGCCGGTTTCGGGGTAACACCCCTCATCAGCCAGGCTAGCTTGGATCTGGTGGTGTAGCGAGCACGGGACCCACATCTGGGCATACCCTTCCCACTTAGGGCGACAAATGTAAAAAGAACAGATGATGGAAGGAATGCTGAATTAATCAAACATTCACCCCCAGTCACAGATCTGGGTTGAAACCATTGTTTATTTGCACGCCACGCCATTCCAGTTTGGACCCAGCCATATGCAAATCAGTCTTGACCCTGTTTTCAATGGGAACAGTCCAGCCCGAACTGCCAGGCCAGGTCTTCCCTGGACTGGAAACTAGCATCTTGGGACCAGTTTCGGGGTAATATCCCTCATCAGCCAGGCTAGCTTGAATCTGGTGGCGTAGCGATCACGGGACCCATGTCTGGGCATACCCTTCCCACTTAGGGTGACAAATGCAAAAAGAACAGATGATGGACGGAATGCTGAATTAATCAAACATTCACCCCAGTCACAGATCTGGGTTATATCAATTGTTTTTTTAACCCCAAGCCATTCCAGTTTGGACCCAGCCATATGCAAATCAGTCTTGACCCTGTTCTCTATGGGAACAGTCCAGACCGAACTGCCAGACCAGGTCTTCCCTGGACCAGAAACAAGCATCCTGGGACCGGTTTCGGGGTAACACCCCTCATCAGCCAGGCTAGCTTAAATCTGGTGGCGTAGCAAGCACAGGACCCAAGTCTGGGCATACCCTTCCCACTGAAGGCAATGAATGCAAAAAGAACAGATGATGTACGGAATGCTGAATTAATCAAACATTCACCCCCAGTCACAGATGTGGGTTAAATCCATCATTTTTTTGCACGGCACACCATTCCACTCGCACTGGCCCTCACCAAAGTCATGAAAAAAGCACTGGTAACTGCTTTAGAGACCACAAAGTCTTGCGTGCACTCACTAGCGGCCAGCAAGTCTTGTCACACTTGCCAGCGTGTGATAATGACCGGTTATTTACCGGTAATATTCATTACTCCGAGTCGTAGACCTCCCCGTCATAGTCCAAACCACATGAGCATAGCTCCTCCCCCAAGAACTTCCAAGCAAAACTCTTTAGCCCATCCCTTCCCTCCAGGCCACTCGCACATCCTGTGGCATATAACCTATGACCTCCTTATTCACATCCTGTACCCCCAAGCACAAGAAGCCAAACAGGGAGGGCGGGAAGGGAACCAGGACTTTGACGGGGAGGTCTACGACTCGGAGTAATGAATATTACTGGTAAGTAATCGGTCATTACCTCCTCGTCAGACCTCCCCGTCACAGTCCAAACCACATGAGCAGATACCAAAGCAAGAATCGGCTTCACTCAGTAGCAGAAACAGACTTTATTAGCACAAGTAAAAAGTCACACCACCTGAACAGAACGCAACACTGCATCAAACCCAGCAGACCCAGTCCCACCCACCACCAAACGATAATGGGACATAAAGGTGTGAGGAGAACTCCAAGTAGCAGCCCTGCAGATCTCAGCCATGGAAGCCCCCTGAAAACAAGCCCAGGAAGCAGCCACCCCTGAGTCGATCTCACCTGCACCAACTCAGGTGCCAGAACACCACAAGCATCATACACAGCCCCCACAGCCCACCTCAGCCATCGACTGAGAGTAGCCCCAGAAGGCTTCAGACCTTGACCAGCTAGCCCAAAGGTCACAAAAAGCTAATCCACCTTACGGAAAGGCTTAGTACGCAACAAGTATACCTCCAGAGCCCACCTTACGTCCAAACAGTGCAGCCGCACCTCAACCTCTGAAAGAGGATCCGGACAGAACACAGGCAAACCCAGATCCTCTGAGCAGTGAAACGAGGAAGGGACCTTGGGCACAAAGGAAGGATCAGGCCACAGAACAACCCGATATGGAAAAAAACGCAAAAAGGGCTCTGAACAAAGAAAGGAGCCCAACTCCCCAATCCCCTGAGCCGAGGTAATAGCGACCAGAAAAAGTACCTTGATCGTCAAAAAACGTAGTGACACCTCACTCAGAGGCTCAAAAGGAGCCTCCTGCAAGGCCCTCAAAACCAAAGGAAGATCCCAACAAGGAGCAAAGGACATAATGATGGGTTTTTGGAGGAAACAACTCCTCAACAACCGGGACACCAAGGCAACCACAGGCTCACAGTCCGAACCCCTAAAGGCCCTTACCCCCGCCCACTGAGCCCTCAGGGAGGACACAGCCAGCCCTAAGTCGAAGCCATCCTTTAGGGAATCCAAGATACGCACGGGATCCAGCTCCAAAGCAGACCAACCCTGAGCCGTACACCAATCCAGAAATGACACCCAGTGTCTGGCACAGGAATTGAGAGTCGAAGGGCGCCTGGACTGCTGCATAAATTCAGCCACAGAAGGAGAACACCCCAAAGCCACCAGATTTAGCCTCTCAACAGCCAACCCGCCAGCCGCAAGCGGACCAGACAATCCTGGGACAGAGGGGGAAACGACAGGTGTACAAGGAACCACCGGCAACTGCCAGCAAGGACCCACTGCCAACCTCAACAACAGAGAGAACCAAGGCCTCTGAGACCAAGCAGGAGCCACCAGGACAACCGTGGCCCAATCCAACTTGACCTTCAGCAGGACCCGCGGAATCAGGGCAATCGGGGGAAAGGCATACAACAGGTCCCCCTCCCACCAGAAGGACAGCACATCCACCCTCCAAACCGAGTACGACCGAACCAGAGAACAAAACTTTTCCTGCAAGGCGTTCCCTGGGACGCAAACAGGTCCACCACCGGGACCCGGAACTGGCCCATCAGGCACCCAAACACCTCCTGTGTCAGGCACATGTCAGACAGGGAGGGAAACACCCGGCTCAGGTGATCCGCTTCTGAGTTCAAGCCCCTGGCAGATGCAAAGCCCTCAGAGATAACAAGTTCAACTCTGCCCACTGGCAGATCTGCTGAGCCAACAGGTTGAGGGAAGCCACCTTCACACTCCCCTGGCGGTTGACATAACACACCACCACCGTGTTGTCTGACCGCACCATCACATCCCTCTGTAGGACCCAAGGAAGAAAATGAGTCAAGGACAACTGAACCGCCTTCAACTCCCTCCAATTCGAAGACATCTCTGCCTCCTGAATAGACCAAATCCCCTGGACAGACTCCTAAGCCAACACAGCCCCCCACCCCAGTTCACTGGCATCGGTCGTCAGTACCAACTGCTCCTGGGACACAAAGTGCGAGCCCTGCAAGAGGTTCTGCTTCTCCAGCCACCAGGACAACTCCTGGGCGATGGCCACCCCTCCCCCACCCCCCCGGAATCATCAGCTCGTAATCCTGAGACCCCGGATTCCAATGCCCCAGAACATGATTCACTAGGGGGTACAATTGCAAACGGGCCCAAGGAACAATCATTACAGTAGCAGACATCAACCCTTGAACACGTAACCATTGCCGAGCCGTGGAAGACCGAGCCCCCAACACCTTTTGCAGCTCGCGCACCAGAGTCAGTCTGCGGGGCTCTGACAGGAAAACCTTCCCCAACTTGGTGTTGAAAACCCCCCAATGAACAGCAGTTCCTGAGTGGGGCAAAGAGGGGACTTCTCCAAGTGCAGAATCCAACCGAACTGCTGAAGAAGCCTGCAAACCTCCCAGGTATGCGCTTGAGCCTGAAGGAAAGAAGAGGAAGTAATCAACCAGTCATCCAAGTAAGGGAACACCTGGATCCCCTGAGCATGCAACAATCCCACTAAGGGCGCCAACACCTTAGTAAACACTCGAGAAGAGATAGACAGCCCAAAAGGCAATACCTTGAACTGGTAATGATCGACGCCCACACAGAACCGTAGGACCTTCTGGGAAGCCGCATGAACCGGCACATGAAAGTAGGTGTCCCTGAGATACAGAGAATCCAGGAAATCCCCCACCGACAGGAAGGGTAGAATCAACTGCAGAGACACCATTTGAAGGACCAATGAGGGATACACAAGTTTACCGCCTTTAGATCCAGGACTGGACGGAAGTCTCCATTTGGTTTTTGGATCAGAAACAGGATCGAGTATACCCCCGACAATGTTGACTTACAGGCACCCTCACCACAGCCCCTCTGAAAACCAGGTCCTGAACTCCGTCCAACAGAGCCCGACACGACCCGAGATCTGGGAACAGGGAGAGCTCTGAACACATCCACCGGAGGAACCCCATATTCGAACCGGTAGCCCAGTTTTATGACCCGTAGGACCCACTGATC
Organism: Calotriton arnoldi; assembly: GCA_963921515.1. NCBI lineage: Eukaryota > Metazoa > Chordata > Amphibia > Caudata > Salamandridae > Calotriton > Calotriton arnoldi. Next base: position 221,752 of record CAWUFW010013802.1, on the reverse strand, counting down.
CCGAACGAATTCCTCCCAGACTGGAAAAAAAGATGTGAGGCGACCCCCAACCGGCGCCATTACCGAAAGCCACACATAGTCACAACTTGGAGGGCCCTGAAAAAGAGGAGGTACCGTGTTGACCCCAGGACTTGTGGAAGGAAGGGACAACCCAGCCACGTCCCCTACCACGAAAGGTCTGTGCTGCCATTTTGGTTTGAAACGCCTGCCCAAAATCCCGCTTATATCCAGAAAACTTCCCTCTCTGCGACGAGCGGACCGGAGCCAACAACTTTTTGTCCTCTGCCGTTTTCTTAATCAAGGTCTCCAACGGTTCCCCAAACAGTTTAGAGCCTGTGAAAGGAAGCTTCATCACGGCAGCCTTCTGAGCCGCCTCCGCCTTCCAAGGCTTAAGCCACAACTGTCTCCTAGCAGCCACCGAGGCCCCAGCAGCCGCTGCTGCAGCACTAAGGGAATCAAAGGATAAATCTGCCAGGAAGCGCAACTGCTGTTCCAACATTGTCAAAGATTCAGAGGGGTCCACATCCTGTAAGAGCTGCTCAGAAATACCCTGACAGTCCTTCAGAAGTGACTGAACCAGGTAGCTAGTGTAAGCCGCAGACCGAACTGCAAGGTTAGAGGCAGCAAAGGACCGCTTCAAAGCCCCTTCAACCCGTTTGTCCCCAGGATCTGAGGGAACCGCATCTTCGGACACCACCAGGCTCTGCAACGCCAGACCCGCCAGCAGGGAATCCACCTTCACCACAGACGTAAATTCCTCCGAGAACCCCTGTGAAGGATGTCTTTTAGCCAGAAACCGGGGAAAGGTATGTTTGTCAATATCCTTCCATTCCCCTTCCAGCACATTCCTCACAGACTTAAGAATAGGAATGCACTCAGGCTCCCTTTTCTGGGAATTGGCGAAAAAGTCTTGGGCTCCACACCCTCCAAGGGACTTGGGAACTCCAAATTGTCCCGTACATGTTGTAGAACACTGTGAAGGTCCACCACCTGGACAAAATGACCCTTTACCTCCTCATCCGACTCCACTTCCGGATCAATATCTGCTGAGGCATCCAGCTTCTGCCTCTTAGGCCCCTTGGGCTCTCTAGCCAGAAATCCCGCAGCCACTGCAGCTTCAATCATCTTCTGCACATCAGTCAGTGAAGGAGCCGCGGAAGACCCAGCAACCACTACCTCCTCCTCACACCGGAGCTCACTCATCTCTGAACGTCTACCCTCCATGATGGATCAGGTAGATGAGTACACACACCCCTTAAATATCCATGACCAATCAACCAAGACCCACAGGGCCAATCAGAGACATCCCCAATGACCCACAGCCAATTACCAACAGGACCGTAGGCCGGCTCAAAAACAATCCAATCAGAGACCTCGCCAACCCAACAAAATCAACGCCCAAACCAGGCCCCCGCTGCAAGGGTTCCCGTCTGAGCCACAGAAGCAACCCAAACCATGAACCAGAGAACACCCTGGAACTCAGGTAAGGCTGCCAAGCAACACCCGGTACCCCGCGTCACACTTCCCTACAGAGCTTTTCACCTTTGGAGTAAGAGTCAGAGAATTTAACCACAAGGCCACAGGGACTCATTTCAATGAGCGGGGAGAACAGGAAACCCGAGCGTCACCTCAAAACAGCATCCATACAGTAGAGAGGGGAGACAAGCTGGCATGACCCTTACAGAGCGGGCCCACACCCGGCTCCTGCACCGGAGCCCAAAGCCAACAGAAAGCGCCCGCAAGCACAACGCAGCACAAACCGGCCTCACAGACCGGGCTTATCAAATAAACGAAGGCACACACCATGCCGAGGGTTCGACGGAGCCGGCGCCACGCTGACTGACTTCGAACAAGACAGAGGGGCAAACGCGATCTCGTAACCATTACAAGATCCACACCATCGTGCAGAAGTCCTCCTAGGAGGAGCCGTCCTGCCATACCCCTGGTGCGCCGAGAAAGCCATCACCGCGCAGTCCAACCTCCCCTCCCCACTAGGGCGTTCCCGCTAGAGCAGGGATTGAACCTGGAAAGGAGGAAGCCGCAGCAGGCCCGCCACCACTCCAATAAAATTAGGCAGTCCGGCCACAAATCCTAGTCCCAGTAAAGCAGGGACTCGAACACGTACCCAGGCAGGCACGCAGGCATTCAGCGGACGCTAAAGCAGACCGCCGCACACTTACCGCAAAACGGACCGGAGGCATCAGGCACCCCCTTCGGTGAGTCTTGCCCAGATTAGTATCAGCAGAAAAAAACAACAGGATGTGGATAAAGGGCTCATAGGTTATATGCCACAGGATGTGGGAGTGGCCTGGAGGGAAGGGATGGGCTAAAGAGTTTTGCTTGAAGTTCTGTGGGGAGGAGCTATGCTCATGTGGTTTGGACTGTGACGGGGAGGTCTGACGAGGAGGTAATACATGTCTCGGTGCATTAACAGAAAAAAAACTGCAACGTGGTGGAAGGTGGAATTTATTGGGAACTCCATCTTGCATTTGGAGTGTGGATTTCCCAGATTCTGCAAACTCCACGAGCGGAGTGAATTTCTCCGTACAGGCCAACTGAAAGGACTGCCATTCTGCTGAACTGCTGTTTTGCTGTACTCCTGCCTTGCTGTGCAGTTTTTCTGCCCTCTAGCCTGGGTGAGGGGACTGGACCTGCATTATTTGATCCCAAAGTGACTCCAAGGGTTAGCTGGCTAGCCTCCTGAACTGAATTGTCAAGGGCTAGGCTGGCGAAAGTGGGTAATGTTGATGAAACACAAATTAAGATGCTCTTTTTGAAAAATCAAGTTATGGCACCATCATCATATGGGGATCAGAAGACGAAAACCATGTTTTGAACTGTTTTAATATTTCCTGAAAAGGAATATTACTAAGATATTGAGTATTCCCTCTCCAATAATGTTTTGTGAAGGCTCAAGGACTTAAAGAACTCCAACACCCATGCTTCTGCCCCTAAGACTCTGTCATCTGTGAACCTACCCTGGAAGGTGGTGCCACCCAGTTCTGTAGCCTTGCAAGTGGGCCTAAGGTTCTTCTCCAGGGGACCTGATGCATTGTCTGCTGAGCGGCACATCCCCAAGCGGAACAGATGCATGTCCTTGGCTGAACAGCGCATCTACGAGCAGAACCGACGCATCGCTGCTATTGTGTTGATTGGACCCGTCGCAAAAGACTTGCATCACCACTGCATTTTGCATCTGGGACCAACACACTACCTTCGGAACTGACACTGCGCAATGCTTTTCCCTGCACAAGCTCCTCGCATCTCTCGTTGATTGTAGCCTCAACAACTACGCCGAACCTCCGCATCGCAGCTTCACCGCTCATCGGAACCAATGCATCATCTCCGCTGCGCCTCGCATCCTCCACACTGGCCTTCACATCACAAGCCTCATCAACAGGATTCTCGAATCTGATGCATCAGGACCTCACACCGCAGCCTCATCACATTCAGAGCCAACATATTGACCCTGCTGCGCGACACATGTTCAGCGAGGATCCACGCAAACACTTCACAACCAGGATTAAGGTGCTTTGGTTCTGCTGGCCTAACTGGGTCGCCATAGCCGACCCGCACTCCATCATGGTTAGCCTGAACTTTTAACTTTGTCCCAATCCAGCAAGACCAGATATTCTGCTTTTTTCTTCTTAGAGCTATATTTCACTATAAACTTTAAAATTCAATATCTCAAATTCTGCTTACTGGATTTTTTAAATTTTGGTCTGGTTTTACTTATTAAATTAAGCTCTATTTTTCTAACATGGTGTAGAATCTTCTTGTGTGGTGTTTTCACTGACTTACTATTTGAAGTGTTCCACAAATACTTTGCACATTGCCTCTAAAGTTAAGCCTGACTGCTCTGTGCCAAGCTACTATAGGGTGAGCACAGGTTTGCTTACCTCTTACACTGACTAGGATTGTGGTTATTGCTTGACCAGAGCTTGACTCCCATCAACCAGTAACCTAATTTGTAACATATTATTTGACATTTTTGAAATGTTTCATCTTATTTTGTTATAATGCTGTGAGATGCGATTCTGGGTTTTCTGATGGGATTGCCCGGTGTATGTCAGTTCACAAGGACGCAAGGTGCTATATGAGGTGCTATATGACATCATTGACTTAGCAGTTAAAATAAGAGTGTGATGGCTCTATTATCATGTACAACTGTTTTAATGTTGCTGATATATTGGCCTACACTGCAGTGAAGAGCCATACAACACGCCCCACTATAACTTCCCTAATGGGAAGTTATAGTGCTTTGGTCAGGGAAAGGCAGGTAAGCATGAACCATATGGTCTTCAGGCTTTTGCATGTTTTGAGAGCCAATCTTTTGTACTTGACATCTCCCCATGGCTGTAATCAAAGATATCAAGATCCCGAATCCTCTCCCCACATTCAACCTTTATGCTGTACTTGAATCTTCCTCACCTGGTCTCCTTGTAGGTCAGAGTGTTTCAGATTCATGTAAGTAAATGCAATGAGAGGGACCCCACAATCCAAAGGGAGAGGGCTCAGTGAAAGACTTACCAGTCATAAATAACTCCCTTTGAAAGCCTCTACAGAAAATGTATCTATAGTGGCTTTTAAAGGGAGTTATTAAAACTGGTAAGTGTTTCAGATTCATGACAGATTTGCTAATTCTATGTGAGGCCTCTTTGCTCTCCACCACTGACATAACCGTCTTCATAGCAGCATTGGATGTCAAGATGACCTCGAGTGGAGAGTTTCTGGCATAAGTCTAGTGGCGGCTCGCAGAGGGAGTGCTGCGGGGCGGTGGGGCAGGGCAGGGGAGGGGCAGGGTGGGGGGGTAGTGGACTTGGACATACGACGGAACGGAGTAAAGTAAGTGCATAAATAATTAAAACAATTTACCTTGCGCGCGCTGCATCGCCGAGTTGGCGATGCAGCTCGCGCAAGGTAAATGCAAGGTAAATTGTTTTATTTATTTACTTACTTTACTCCATTCCGTCATATGTCCGAGTCCACTACCCCCCTGCCCTTCCCCCGCCCTGCCCCACCACCCTGCAGCACTCCCTCTGCGAGCCGCCACTGCATAAGTCCCTTCAGCATATCTGCATTGTAGCTCACTAACTCTTCCTGTAGTAAAGTTTGTCTGTACAGGTCCTTCTATTAACACATCGATGGCTGTTAATGCATGGTTTATTATGCCTTTGCACTGCAGAGTCCACCTGAGCAGCCTCATGTAATTTTTGGGTCCTCTATGTGTGAATGGGTGTAATGCTTGGCTCTGTTGTTTGAGGTGGCGTAGGTAACACTGCTGGTGCTGTGGACAAGGATGGTGGGAATATAGATTCCTAACTGGTCATTGGACTGGTACTGATAGCTGTGATCCTGTATTCACACTTGCCCCTGCTGTTTTATTGTCCCCATTTTCTGCGTGCAGTATCTTTTCATAATTACAGGCTGGTTGGATGTATAAAAAGAGAAATAAAAGGGGCATGTCAGAGGGCAGTGTAACTTTCTTTAGATGTATACATCCTGCATGAGTTGAAATGACTCAGGCTTTCCCCCTCATGAATGTATCTGTTGTTACACTAGTCATACTTGTATGTGGTGTTATGTTCATATTGCATGTGTGCACGTTGGGCAAGGTCATGTTATTATGGGTGGATACATTAACACATCGCTAAATAACTAAAGTCATGATGCATACTTGGGACAATAAGTCCCATGGTGCAATGTGTGCGAGGGACACGTACAGGAATGGAGTTATTGGTGGACATTGTAAGTGTTGCGGTGAGATGCACATTGAGCTGGCCATCTATCATTATAGATGTTTCCTTCCTGTTTCCTTTGTAACATTAAATCGGGAGCGTGGGTTTAGGAGAAGATGTGTGAATGTTGCTTCCTACTGCAACTGCAGCAGATTAGAATTTGCTGTCCTCTATGTGAGTTGGAAGTTATTGTGTGCTTGATCTATCACTGGTTTTGCTGCTTCTGGCTTCTGATAGTTAGCCTCTGTTTCAGCCGCGGTCCGTGCAGGTAACACGGTGCATTGTAAGGGGGGATTTCGAGGGACGATGCAGAGGGAAATGTAATTATTTATTTAATTTTCCCTCTGCATGGTCCCTCGAAATCCCCCCTTACCCGGCCCCACCGCTGTTACCTGCACGGACCGAGACTGCCCTGTTTTGTGCTGAAATGGAGGTCGTGCCACCTTTTGCCTGTTTTATCCACTGACAAGGACATTCATCTTCTGCTGGATGCGTGCCAAATAAATGTATGCATGTATGTATGTATTTATACCTTTACTCTTGTTGCTTCTGAGGCAGGAAGACTTTGTCAAATAGCTGGTTGTTTGCAATCACACAATCTTCCACACACGTATCTCTAGTCCAGTGTCACCGAGAATACTCTTCCTCCTTCTGCCTGAATCATCCTTGTCATATCAGATCAGATCAGAATCATCTTTATTCGGCTGCGAACAGCCAGCTGAGAACAGCCATAAAAGTCATACAAAACATGTGCAAAATAGCAATAACATACATATAGCATCATAAAAGTTAAGAACAACCAATAAAAATACATACAATTATGCAAAAATACATCAATCTGCTGGGGCAATAAATAAATTAATCTAAAAGCATCGATCTCTTGGACCGGAACGCGGCTTGAAGAAATAGGGTCACATAAGGACATGTTTCATCATCTGACAGGGCTAATAAACAGTGATCGGCTTGTAGAGAAAGTGGCAAGTTCCTAGACCTCAAACATGGTACAAGAACTTTTTTTGTGTACATTATATAGTATTCACAAAAGAAGAGAAAGTGTATAATTGTTTGTGCAAATTTCTGCATGGACATACTCTAGTATCAAGCTTGGGCTGATGCCCAGCCGGGAAGCAAAGTGAATATTTCACAGTGCCAGCCCAAAAGCTGAGCAGTTAAAATCTTTCCCATCTTTTACTGGTGATCAACAGATAGTTTGTGGAAATGGCCCCAGGGTTAAGATATAAATAATACTTAACACCAAGGGGCATATGTATCACAGGATACATTTGCGATTCTCAAATAAGCGATTTTTAGAGAATCGCTATTTGAGAATCGCAAAATGCTATGTATGTAGGATTTGCAATACATTTTGCGAATCCTACATATTCCTTAATTGCGAATCTCAAATTGCGATTCGCAATTAAGGAATACCTCCCCATTCATTCCTATGGGCCTAGAGGCCCATAGGAATGAATGGGAAGATATTCTCAATTTGCGATTCCCAATTAGAGAATCGCAAATTGCGAATGCTATTTCAAGGGTGCCAGGGTGTCAAAAGGACACCCTGTTGCACCCTGAAATGAGCATGGGTGCAGATGTGGCGCACATACATGTCTTAAGGGCATGTATGTGAGTCACATGGCACTGAAAAATGCAAAAAAGTGAATTTTTCAAAGAAATCGCAAATTACCACCAACTTGAAGTTGGTGTTAATTTGCGATTCATTAAGTCCAAATTGCACTTTTTCTGTGCTTCTTACATTGCATTTAAGGAATCGCAATTTGCGATTCCTTAAATGCAATTGCAAAATAGGGAATCGCAAAATTTGCGATTCCTTATTTTGCGAGGGGTGTTTTGTGTCATACATTGGACACTGCAATTTTGCGATCGCAAAATTGCCTTCATACATAGGTATCCTCAGCCTTTCTTCTTTAGCTCGTTCTAACAATAGGGCTTGCACTTGCTTTCTGCCTAAGCCCACCCACAGCATTCTTTCCAGAAAAGCATCAGCTAGACCAATTGATTCCAAGGATTTTTGAGACAGGAAGACTGTGTCAAATAGCTGGTTGTTTGCAATCACACAAGTATCTCTAGTCCAGTGTCACTGACCATACTCTTCCTCTTTCTGCCTGACTCATCCTTGTGATATGGCTCTTTGCTTGCAATGTTGCTTCGGTGGTGATTGTAGCACCAATCCTCCTCTGCTGTGCTCTCCTGGGATGCTGATGCCTACATCTGATGCTTTCTCTGGTTTAATGATGTTATTAGCGGCTGGTGATGTGATAGTACGTATTTGCTACTTTTCCCGAATTGCTATTTACAATTTTTTAATTCTGCATGCTTACTCATTCCAATTCGGTAGGTGCACATGGCAATTCAAGGGAGTAGCCAGTAAATGAAAATACCCCCCACTTTGACTAACTCTCATGTATGAGTGAGTGATGAAAACAAATCCAGTCATCTGTACACATTTTCAGGAAGGGAGTATTGGTGCTGAGCAGTGTCTTCATAAGAATTTTTTTTTTTTAAAGGACCACATAGTGCATTTTGCAAGCAAATTTTTTAAGAATGAGTCCAAAAAGTTTCTTTTAGCAAATTATGAAAGTGAGGAGGCTGACCTACTCCAAGGTGATTCCTTGCTTCCACCTCTCCTTTTATAGCCTTCCATTTAACTTTCACCTCAACCTATCTTTTTTCACTGCCGTACTTTTTGTTTCCTTTTCGTCTCTCTCTCTTTCATCACAAGTTTCATCATTTCTATGTTACTGTGTGTATCACTGTAGCTCCATTGCCTGCGCAAGACCCCGCTTTGTCATGGCATTTTGGTGAAATCATAGTTATGAGTTTCCTCTTAAATAGCAGAAATGAGGGGTCCAAAAAGACGTCATTGTACTTCCACTGTAACCCAGCCTGCTGGACAATCAGGCCCAGTGGCAGTCCCTCTTAGCTGCTTAAGTAGGGTTTTCCCTATGCCACTGTGGCCACTCTTCATATATAAAGTTTTGCAATTCTTAATTTGTGGATCAGTATGAATTGTAAATTGGGAATTAAAAGCTTATCTCTTCAAACATTGGACCTATTGCCCTTAGGAAAGTGTGTATCCCGGGTCTGTAAATGCAGGAGGAGAACATTATGTATCAAATATTATCATTTAATACAAGAGTTTGCATTTTAAACTATTCATAATTCTCTAGGCTCTAAAATTGGTTGATAAAAGGAAATAAGCTAAAACATGGTATTCTACAGTGCACTAATCTTTATTTCAAGCTACAAGAATTCCCAAAGCAATTCGTGTTGTTAGTAATATATTTTTCAAAGTAGAAACAACGGCAATTAGCAAAGAATTCTGTGTGATTGTTAATGAGGAATCCCTATCAGAATCATAGGACCTGGTGGGAAGATCCCCTACATATCCCTGATTTGAGTGTTCAATTAGCACAATAGCCCATGTGCTAACGAAGCAACTAGGAAATCACAGGGGCACAAACTGTCTCATGCCTCTATAATATTCATGAGGAGGAGGTTTTGCGACCTCCTGTGATTATCCATTTTGTGATGCAACTGATTAGTAAATCAGTCATATGACAAAATGCGGGGCAGTTTGCAAACCATCCAGTGTGCCATTTGCACATTCTGATTTGCTAACTGCTCTTTGTTTACTGGATCGACTGTTTTCAATTTTCTCTTATTTAATATTTTAATAATTCAGTGTTAAAGAAACTTGAGGGTGAATTTCCCATTATATATTCATACCTGTGAAAGTTTGTTTCCTATATTTGAGAGCTTAAATCCCTCACTCTAACTAATATATTTTATTAACTTCTTTTGAGCTGATTTTACCAATAATTTTTAGAAGAGATTCCTTTGTGAGTTTTGGTTTGAGAGGAGGACGGAAGTCAAAGGTAGGGTGAGATATAATATCTCAACTCACAGAGGAGTTCTTGGTGTGATTTGCGATTGGATCAGTTTGACCTGAATGTAGGGTGATTTGGCTTTGATAATACTTTTTGTAGACTTGAAATTGATCTTTGAGGTTGGTCAGAATCACAGAAGCATAGATGTTTCTATTTTTTGGCAGCTAATAAATATGCATCACATAGAATGGGGGAGTAATAAGAATCTGAGGGGCTTATTTACAATACACTTGCACCACCGGAGCATCACTTTTAATATGGGAAAAAGTGACATATAGGCGACGCAGGGGCTTGAAAATAAGCCCCCTAGTGTTTGAGTTTCTTCAAGCAGGTGAAGAAGGATGCCAATTCATTCATAGTATGCAATGCTGTGATAGTGAAATAAGGGACCAGAGCAGCACCAGAAGAGTTTTTTGTTCAACAATTTTTATTAATTTAAGAGAGAGAGTATAAATAATTAAGGTACTACAGCATGTAATACATACAAGTCATCTTGACCAATAAATATTTAACAAACACATAAATATGAGCAATATGATAAATATTGGGCAAAATCTAAAATCAGCAGGAATATAGGAACCTATTCATGTGAATTCATCTGTATTACATTAACTAGCAAAAGGACGAACACACCAAAGAAAATAATAAAGAAAGAGAACGTAAGCAACAAAAGGAAAATAGGAAAAGAGACTGATGAAACAAGAGAGCGAAAGGGAGAGAGAAAGAGAGAAAGAGAGAAGAGGAGAGAGAGAAAGAAAGAGAGAGAAAAGGGACTCCAGCCTTAGTAAAATAGAGAGGGAAAATCAACCATCAGTGGAAAAGGGGTACTGAGCGATTAGGCCCTGAGAGGCTAAATGAATATATTTATCAAGCGATCTCCAGACACCAGAAGAAATGGAGGGAGTATAATGTTTCTCCTCTACCGAAGTGTGGGCACCACGGAGAAATGATACCCATGCCCACCACGTATGGTACGATAAGGCATTAAATGATTTCCATTCTGACAAAATAATTTTAACAGCTATGGATATTAGTAAGTCCAAGAGTTGAAAGTCTACTTCGTCTAAAGGAAGTGGAGTTGGCGCTGCCCAAGGACCCAACACGATTAGAGGAAAGGAAAGCTCGAATTGAATATCAAAGATTAATAATAAATGTTTATGGATGAGTTCCCAGAACGCATGAAGAAGGGAGCACTCAAAAAACATATGTTGAGGAGTGCCTGCAGCACTTCTACAATTCCAGCAAAGATCATCATCTTTAAGTTTGAGTGTATATAAACGAGCTGGGGTCCAATGTAAAAGGTTGATAGTAAAAAACTTTGATTGAATCAGAGAAGGAGCAATTTTGTTCCGTAGGGAGAGTTTCCCAATAGTTTCCCACGTATCCGATGTAATATGTTTAACTACATCAGCGTCAAAATGTTGCATCCATTTGAGTTGTGTAACCGTAGAGGATGATGGTGGAGAAGTGAACAAACATTTATATATCCTAGAGGCCATATGTCCTACCTTACCCCAAAGCTGTAGTAGAGAGACCATATGTGAATCTGGATGAAAGGAATTCTTGGACAAAGCTACTTTAATTTTAAGAAATGAGTAGAGGTCAATAGAGTTAAGACAATAAGCTGGGACCAACGAGGAGAAAGGCAAAGGATCGTTATTAGCATTATAAAGATGTTTGATCAATGTAACACCTTTGTTGGCCCAATATGACTGTGTCTCCGCGTCCAACTGAATCTTAATCTTAGGATTGTGCCACAAAGAAGCCCACCTAGAATTTTGAATGTGTAAAGAAACTTTCTTATCAATCTTTTTTAATGCTAAAATCGTGTCTGTTATGATACGTCCAGAGAAAGGAAAAGTCAATGTAGACGCAGTCATCAAAGCTGAAGTGGGTAAGGGAGAGCACAAATGTTGTTCAATACATAACCATGGTGGAATGTGTCTTTTATCAGAAGGAAACCACAAGGCCCCCTGAGAGGCTAAAAATGCCGACTGATATAACCTCCAATCTGGGAAGTTACAACCACCCATATCATAAGATTTCCTTAATTGTTTATATGCAATCCTAGCGCGTTTGTCGCCCCAGAGAAATTTAGAAGTGATCACAACTATCTCATGAAAAAGGAAGAGGAGAGATTCACAGGGAGCATGGATGACACAAAGTTGACAATAGGAGTTATCATCATTTTTAATGACTGGAGCCGTCCCCACCATGAGATGAACTTAGGCGACCAAGCCTCCAATAATTTTTTGACTTTATCCAATACCTGAGATTCGTTGTAAGAGATAGTATCCGATAAATTCGCAGAAAACCAAATTCCCAAGTATTTAAGCCGTTCAGACTGCCATTTGAATCCTGCATCTCCCATGTGAGAAGAAAAGCACAGCCGAATAAGAGGAAACATTTCGGTTTTGTCTCTATTTAAAGTATATCCTGAGACAAGAGAAAATTGTTTGATAATAGTGGAAATAGCAGGAATTGCTCTTTCTATATCTTCAGAAAAGATAAGAACATCATCCGCATACGCGGCTGTTTTAATGTGCTGTGAACCAAATTGAAACCCCCGAATGTCCTGATTAAGGTTAAGTAGGCGAAGTAACGGATCAATAGACAGTAAAAAGAGCAATGGTGATAATGGACAACCTTGTCGAGTGCCCTGGCCTAGATCAAAGAAGGGTGAGGTAATTCCATTAATTTTAATATTAGCCTTAGGTTGAATATACAAGGACATAACCATACCAATAAATGCATCCCCCAGGTTATGGGCTTGAAGTACAGCCTGAAGAAAAGGCCACGAGACCTTATCGAAAGCTTTCTCGGCGTCAAGCGCAATAGCTGCCGCCGGCGAACTAGAACTCTTAGCTTTCTCTAAGATATGGCAGAAAGTGCGGATATTATCCCTAGCCAATCTTCCCTTGACAAACCCCGTCTGGGAGGGATGAATGAGAGTGGGAATATGGGACTCTAATCGTTTTGCCAAGATTTTTGCAAACATTTTTGCCTCCATGTTTAGCAAAGAAATTGGGCGGAAATTTTTAGGGTCCGAATGATCCTTACCCTCCTTGGGAATAACTACTATAGTAGCCTCCGTTGCCGAGCCCGAAACCTTCCCAGAGGAAACAAAGGTATCAAAAACCTGTTGCAGACGTGGTACTAGAGAAGAGCTAAATTTTAAAAAAAACTCTATAGAAAAGCCATCCGGTCCTGGCGCTTTCCCTGATCTAGTTGCCTTAATGGCTTGAACAATTTCCTCAGATTCAATCGGTTTGCTTAGAGAAGCAATATCCGTGTCGGCAATGGTACTAGTAGGAATAGAAGTCAGAAATTGTTGGCACTGCGCTAAAGAGGATTGGTGTTCAGGGGTATATAGATTAGAGTAAAAGTCACGAAATACCTCCAGAATATCTTTAGTCAAGAATTTCTGCGTTCCCGCTGTGTCTGTGATGCAAGTAATCTGAGTTGATCGAACATTAGTGTCCTGATATTTTAAAGTAGCTGCCAGAATTTTACCTGCTCGGTTTTTAGTAACAAGCGTTTTGATTTTTGTAATTGTACCCCAATGTGTGCCCTCTTGGTCAAAATAGAATTATACTTATATTTAAGATTTTTGATTTCTTGCAGTATCGCTTTATCTTTAGAACCTCTATACAATGATTCTTTTTGTTTAATGTTGTCTGAGATCAAGAGAAGCTCTTTTTTAATAATACTGTTCCTTCGTGCCATAGTTTGAATAATGTTGCCTCTAAGAGTACATTTGAACGCATCCCATAGTACTACAGGAGATGTCACGGATAATTCATTCTCTCGGAAAAAATTATGTATAGCTGCATCAAGCAACTCAACCTCTTTGTCGTCCTGTAAGATTTCTGTATTGAGACGCCAAGTACGCGGTCAACGACTATCTGTGAGATTAAGAAGAGTGAAAGAGACTGCGGCATGATCAGAGACAACTATAGGGTGGATTATTACATTTGTAGTATGTTTCAACATATTTGCTTGAACCAAGAGATAATCAATGCGAGAGAAGCTGGAGTGAGGCGAAGAGAAAAAGTAAAGTCACTGCCAGTGGGATTGTGCATTCTCCACACATCAATGAGTCGTTGGGAAGAACACATGTTAATCATTTGCTTGTGCGCCCTTGGAGGACGGAATCGGAATGCAGAATATCTATCTAAGATAGGATCCATTGGCAGATTGAAATCTCCCCCGACAACCACTTTGTCCCTAATAGGTATTTCGGAAAGCTTCTTGGTTATTGTTCGCCAGAAAGAAGGATCATCACTATTGGGAGCATATATATTCATAATATAGAGAGCAGAGGACCCATTAGACAATTGCGTAAGCAGCCACCTACCTTCAAGATCATGTTCAGCCGAGACAATGGACAGCCCCGAATTTTTAGAAATAAGAGTCACCACCCCGTTCCTCTTCCCAAAAGCCTCTGAGCACGACACATCAGAAACCCATTGCTTACGCAAGAATAAAGCCTCCTTATACGCTATCTTAGTTTCTTGCAATAACACAATATCAGCAGAAAGGCCTTTGCAGTAATCCAAAATTTTTGATCTTTTTACTGGGTGGTTCAAACCACGCACATTAAGTGACATAACATTTAAGCCAGCCATAAATAAGGAGATCAGTACAGATAAGAAAAGTCAGTAAATGAAAAACACTAAGAAATGTATATTGCATAAGATGAACGTCACGGTAAGAAAACTTATACACATAAAAATAAGCAATTAAGGCTGAAGTCCGTAGAAAGAAAGAACTTAGTACAGCAATAAAGAAACAAAAATGGAAGAGAGAAAGAAAAGGTGAGGAGAAAAACACATACTGTAAAAATAAAAGAGTAACCCCACCAGGGGAAGTCTATAAGAGACCAGAACCATATATGGGGGGAACATGAAGTAGCAGCCAAAGAGGCCATTGTATACCATTAGCCATAGAAGGGATAGGGTATAAACATTATATAACATAATCCATTCATTATTATAGGTTACACAATGTTTGTGTAAATAACCATCAGACAAATTTCGAATTAGCTGACATGTATTATATTATTCCTATAATAAGAAATTAATCCAGGATATGAGTAAACACCCTTATTATTGATGAAAAAAGGGGGAAAACGACTAATAAGAATTAATGAGTATACTCGCAACATTACCATTTGATAAAACCTGAATAGCAAGTCACTTTTACGTGTCATACAAATACTATAAAATACCTATCTAAGAAATAGTTAAATAAATACACTCTAATGCCTGTGGAAAAAAAGGATTCTACCAAGGCATCCAGCTGTCACAATAAACATATCACCTAAAAAGCAGTTAATGTTTAGATAAGCAGCCACCTAGTAATCCTCAGTTATACCTAGGAAATAAGTTACGCTATGAAGCTAGATAATGAGAACTGTAAGAGCGTCCCACCAGCTATCAATACATAATGTAATGAGGAAATAGAAATTACTATAACTGCTTCATTTAAAAAACCTGCAAAGGAAAAGGAATTAATGGAACATACCTACAAAGGGCAATTAATATATCCTGAATACAGAACACTAAGAGAAGGGCCTAATCTTATTTGACATCAACCTTCCCTCAAAAAAAGATATCGTTAACCTTCAAGGAAAAGTTAATATACAAAAGAAAAAGAAAAAAAAGATACAGATAAACTTGAAGGGCCCATAACCATGGATGAAGTAAGGGAACCTCCAACTTCCCACAGAAAAAAGAAGCCTCAAAAACCTGTAAGAGGAAAAATAGGCACAGAAAATACTAGAGTTCAGCCATAAAAGTAATGATCCCTTCAAGAAGGGGCCATTGTTATCACTAGCCATAGAGGGGATAGGATATAAGTAGGATATAACATTCATTATCATAAGTTACACAATGTTGGCGTAAAGCAACATCAGCCAAATTACAAAATAGTTAACATGTATTATATTATTCCTACAATAAAAAATTAATCCAGGGTATGTGTGAACCTCCTTATGGTTGATAAAAAGGGGAAGACGACTAGCAAGAATTAATGAATGTACTCACAACATTATCATGTGATAAAAACCTGAATAGCGAGCCACATTTTACGTGTCATACAAATACTATAAAATACATATCTAAGAAAGAGTTAAATAGATACACTCTTGACGCCTGCTGAAAAAAGGAATCTACAAGGGCATCCAGCTGTCACAATAAACATATCACCTAAAAAACAGTTAGGGGCCGATTCCGATCTCGGTCGGAGGCGCACCCAATACCATTCGGTCGGGAAAAAAGCCATGCGAAAGCCTGTTTCCCGACCGATCCGTACAGTACACCGAACGAGCAAGTACGATGCGCACAACAGCAAAAAATCCGGCCGAGCCGTACTCACCCAAACCAGGTCCTGTTCTCCGACCGAGGCGAATCCGGAAACGCCGAATCGAGTCGCACGGAAGGAAAAATGCAGCCCCGTCCGGCCGGACAAGTACGATGCGCTTTCCGTACGCGCCGAACCCGTCGCTACGCACGGCACGTCAAAGCATCCGGGAGAGGCGCACATAAGCTCCGATTCGCGCCACAACGCGATCCACGGCTCCGAGACGAACACAGCACCGACGAGGACGACGCGAAGCAACGAGAAGGACGAACGACACGAACCAACCATGAATCCCTTCGTCCCGATCATACCAATATTCTACATTTACTACCGGAACAGGCACGGACGCCTACGGCGCAGAAGGTAAGCCAGACACCAACCACAAAACACATACAACACGTACATGACACATCACACACACACACGGGGATGCTGAATATACTTACACCAGCAACAGCAGCACCATAGGGGCGGGATGCCCATCACCAATGCCACATATGCACACAGGAGCCTGAATGCGCACCACCACCCCTACCCAGGGGGGGCTGGATGCCTACCACTACTACCACCCTCACCCAGGGGGGGCAGGATGCCTACCACTACTACCACCCTTAGCCTGGGGGGGCAGGATGCCCACCACTACTACCACCCTCACCCAGGGGGGGCAGGATGCCTACCACTACTACCACCCTCACCCAGGGGGGGCAGGATGTCTACCACCACCCTTAGCCAGGGTGGCAGGATGCCTACCACTACTACCACCCTCACCCAGGGGGGCAGGATGCCCACCACTACTACCACCTTCACCCAGGGGGGCCGGATGCCTACCACTACTACCACCCTCACCCAGGGGGCAGGATGCCCACCACTACTACCACCCTCACCCAGGGGGGCAGGATGCCTACCACTACTACCACCATCACCCAGGGGGCAGGATGCCCACCACTACTACCACCCTCACCCAGGGGGGCAGGATGCCTACCACTACTACCACCCTCACCCAGGGGGGCAGGATGCCTACCACCACCCTTAGCCAGGGGGCAGGATGCCTACCACTACTACCACCCTCACCCAGGGGGGCAGGATGCCTACCACCACCCTTAGCCAGGGTGGCAGGATGCCTACCACTACTACCACCCTCACCCAGGGGGGCAGGATGCCTACCACTACTACCACCCTTAGCCAGGGGGCAGGATGCCCACCACTACTACCACCCTCACCCAGGGGGGCAGGATGCCTACCACTACTACCACCCTTAGCCAGGGGGCAGGATGCCCACCACTACTACCACCATCACCCAGGGGGGCAGGATGCCTACCACTACTACCACCCTCACCCAGGGGGCAGGATGCCTACCACTACTACCACCCTCACCCAGGGGGGCAGGATGCCCTACCACCACCCTTAGCCAGGGTGGCAGGATGCCTATCACTACTACCACCCTCACCCAGGGGGGCAGGATGCCTACCACTACTACCACCCTTAGCCAGGGGGCAGGATGCCCACCACTACTACCACCCTCACCCAGGGGGGCAGGATGCCTACCACTACTACCACCCTTAGCCAGGGGGCAGGATGCCCACCACTACTACCACCATCACCCAGGGGGGCAGGATGCCTACCACTACTACCACCCTCACCCAGGGGGGCAGGATGCCTACCCACCACCCTTAGCCAGGGTGGCAGGATGCCTACCACTACTACCACCCTCACCCAGGGGGGCAGGATGCCCACCACTACTACCACCCTCACCCAGGGGGGCAGGATGCCTACCACTACTACCACCATCACCCAGGGGGCAGGATGCCTACCACTACTACCACCATCACCCAGGGGGGCAGGATGCCTACCACTACTACCACCCTCACCCAGGGGGGCAGGATGCCTACCACCACCACCCTTAGCCAGGGGGCAGGATGCCTACCACTACTACCACCCTCACCCAGGGGGGCAGGATGCCTACCACCACCCTTAGCCAGGGTGGCAGGATGCCTACCACTACTACCACCCTCACCCAGGGGGCAGGATGCCTACCACTACTACCACCCTTAGCCAGGGGGGCAGGATGCCCACCACTACTACCACCCTCACCCAGGGGGGCAGGATGCCTACCACTACTACCACCCTTAGCCAGGGGGCAGGATGCCCACCACTACTACCACCATCACCCAGGGGGGCAGGATGCCTACCACTACTACCACCCTCACCCAGGGGGGCAGGATGCCTACCACTACTACCACCCTCACCCAGGGGGGCAGGATGCCCTACCACCACCCTTAGCCAGGGTGGCAGGATGCCTACCACTACTACCACCCTCACCCAGGGGGGCAGGATGCCCACCACTACTACCACCCTCACCCAGGGGGGCAGGATGCCTACCACTACTACCACCATCACCCAGGGGGGGCAGGATGCCTACCACTACTACCACCATCACCCAGGGGGGCAGGATGCCTACCACTACTACCACCCCCACTCATAGGATGGACAATGCATGACACAACCAGCACACCACAAACTAGGGAATGCAAGAAGAAGACATCCCCCAACACCATGACAAGCGTGTGTAGACTGTGTCAAATGCCTACAACACCGAACATGACTTTGAACATACAATGTGACCCCCTAGCACATGTGCCACACATATATGTGTGTGGCACCCACAATGCAAGCAGGCCATGACCATTGTGGCAATGGGGTCCAAACCCCCATCACCACAGTGACCAAAAGGTAAGTGTGGGGTCCATAGCAGAAGCACATTTTGAACATTGTGGCAATGGGGTCCAAACCCCCATCATCACAGTGACCAAAAGGTAAGTGTGGGGTCCATAGCTGAAGCACATTTTGAACATTGTGGCAATGGGGTCCAAACCCCCATCATCACAGTGACCAAAATGTAAGTGTGGGGTCCATAGCTGAAGCACATTTTGAACATTGTGGCAATGGGGTCCAAACCCCCATCATCACAGTGACCAAAAGGCAAGTGTGGGGTCCATAGCTGCAGCACATCTTGAACATTGTGGCAATGGGGTCCAAACCCCCATCATCACAGTGACCAAAAGGCAAGTGTGGGGTCCATAGCTGCAGCACATCTTGAACATTGTGGCAATGGGGTCCAAACCCCCATCATCACAGTGACCAAAAGGCAAGTGTTGACAAAGTAAGAGGTGCAACTGCCAAACTGCATGGATGATTCCTGGTCACAGAACAACAAACACATCAGTGGCAAAGTAGTGTATGTGTCCCATTGCAACATAAATTGGGGGAGCCAAATCCTGCAGTGCAAATAAGACATAACTTTGGCCATGTGCAGACAAACAACACCCATGGGGGCTGACACCGTCAACAATCATCAATGACACAATGACAGAAGTGACCATCCGAATGCAGACCCACATATTTGCACCAATGGGCACACACATGCAGATACCCTGTGGAGACTGCAGATGTGAGGCGAACAGATACCATACCATGGCAGCAATGGGACACACAATCAACAATTAGCAACAAATGAGGGCTCCCGTCCCATCAGCCTGGTCATGGAAGTGCCAACGGAATCATCAGCACAGATCCAACACACTTGTATAGCAATGTTGCACTGACAACACAGATGAGTCCTTCCCCATTGATGCCCAAACCTGCATGTTCACTGGAGATGGCCACACGGTCAGGGAAGTAGACGAATAGAACAATGGCAGGCACAACAGAGGTGCAGGGGTGGAAGCCACAGATGTGAAGTTGCCAATCTAAGTAGGAAATCTCATTGCCAAATACTGAACACATGACACCCTCAGATGCTGCTATGGATGACATGGATACACCACAGGATAGGACCCATAACCCCTGGACCACATGGGTTCCTGCACAGTAACACTTCATTATCATGAGACCAAATATCACCATCACTGCAGCAAGGGCATTGTTAGCATCATCAACATCATGTACATCAGAAGCAAAAGCACTAGAGAACAGAAAGTTGCTTTATTCAGCATATGTGGCATTAAAAGTAGAAGTCCGGTAGAACATAAACAAAGGCCAATGGCCAGTCCATCAACAAAGTCACAAGTGGGTGACAGTGGCAGATGCCACCCTACACATGCCTGCACAAAACCAGGGACAATCCACTAGGAGGGGCAACCGGGGGGTAGGCCAGGCACCGCAGGGACAGGATCAGGGCTCACCAGGAGGAAGCAGGGAAGGGGTGGTGGGTGCTGGAGAGCCACTGACAACTGCAGTGGAGGTGTCTGACATGGTGTGTGCCGGCACAACTGGGGGGCATGGCTCAGATGTTGTGGGTGCCGGCACGACTGCAGTGGACCCTGCAGATGGAGTGGACAGGTCCGCCACTGCAGTGCCCAAGTCAGACAGGGTGGTAGTGGACTCCACTGCAGTGCCTACCACCAGGGGAGGAGAATGGGGAACAGGCAAGGTGGGCTGGACAGAGGGGGAGGACACCCTCACCACATCAGTGGCACAGACAAGCGCAGCGGGGGTGTGGTGCCGGGAGAGCAAGTGGCAGGGGAGAAGGCCGGAGCCTCTTGGGGATGGTATATCTGTGGGTGGGGGAACCTGGGGCAGGGTGTGGCGGGGGCACCTGTGGAGTGGGGGCCTGAGGGATGGAGGAAGGTGACCTGGTGCTTGAGCTGCAGGGCGGCGGCGAGGTCTTGCTCTTAGCACTCCGGGGGACTTGCGGGTGGGGGCCTCAGTCTGTCTGCGCCTGGGGGAGGGTGTCCGGGGGCAAGGGGCACTCTGCTCCGTGTGGGGGCTTCCTCTTCCCCCTGGATGCTGGGGCAGCTGGATCGGAGGGGAAGAGGCCGAGGTCACTGAGGAAGAGGCGCTGGGTCTTTGGGGTTGCAGGTGAGGCAAGGGAGGGTGCTTTGGAGGGAGAGGCAAGTGAGGACTGCGCAGTGCCCGTGGATGCGTGTGTGTGTACCAGGGCCCCATCCCCTGTGAGTCTGGTTTCAGTCCCCTGACTGTGCGTGCGTGTGCGTTTAGTTTGTGGCGTGTGTTTCTGTGTGCTGGATGTGTGTGTGCTGGTGTGTGCCTGTGCCGGTGTGTGTGTGCTTGGGACGGGCAAGGTGCTGGGGAGTGTGGATGGAGCAGAGGCAGGAGGGGTGAGGGACTGTCTGAGGAGGGACACTGCTGCCGTCAGGGAGGAGTCCATGGACCTGTTGCCCCTCTGTAGGTCAGACATGCCCGATGAGATGCCCTCCATGAACGACACCAGCTGAGTCAACAGTGCGGTGTGTGCATGGAGGACACTCAGCATGGCTGTCTGCCCTACATGGAGCTGGCGAAGGAGGTACACAGACTCCTCACTCAGGGCAGCAGGGGACACAGGGGCAGGGGTGCGGTGCCTGGGCCAAAGGAGACACGCTCCCGAACATGGGAGCCTCCACGGACCTGGGGAATGGGAGCCGATGGGAGGGCGGTGGTGGTGCTGGTGGTGGCGGGGACAGCAACACTAGCTGGGGTGTGGTGGCTGCTGACACCCGCCTCCACAAGGGAGTCATCCTCCGAGTTGCTCTGGTCCTCAGCTGAGGTGGATGGTGCTGAGGATTCCTCGGTGTGGCTCCCCTCGCCCTCCGTGCCACTGGGTCCCTCCGACCACTCCTCGGCTGCTGACCCAGTCTGGCTCTCTGGCTCCTCCTGGTCCGTGGAGCTGTCCCCTTCCGTGGCCGTGGATGTATCTGCAAACAATGGGGAAACAGACAGACATCAGTCACCTGCACCAAACGCACACACCACTGTGAGCACAGCACATCACAGAGCAAGGCCTGGCATCATTAGTTGTACATTGCTAAAAGTGCCCTAACTGAACAGGAGAAGCCAATTGTCAGTCTGATGCCAAGCATGGCACTCACATCCCACATGGCCTTGCACCCATCTGTCTGGTGTCTGTTGGATTGCAACACCCCAGTGTGGACACATGCACCAAGTACACAGTAGGTGGACAGTGCAGAGGACACGGTGTGGACACATCACAGCTCTTGCCACTGAGTCAGTACAGGTTTCCGGATGAAAGGGATGCCCAGAGTCAAATAGGAAATGCATGTGATGCATACCAGCGACAGACACCATGATGCACCCATGTCCTGATAGCCAGCGCCACTATGGTGTGCATGTAGCACATGTCACTCCCCTGCAGGACCACAAATAAGTTGACACATGCCATGGCAGAGGCATGACTGTTAAGTCATACATCACTGTCTCAGTGATGTATGACTTGGCAGCCAGACAACAACACTATGCACTGTGTCACAATAGTAGGTCATGGGGAATGCAAGTCCTGGAGCTGCACAAGTGCACATGTACATCCCCCACACAACACATCATCTCAACCCTCATCTGTCCAGGTCACACCTATTGGACATATGGGAGACCTGTGACACTACCCTCTGAACCTGAGCCCCTCACAATTTGCTGTGAATGGGGAACAGCTGCCTGAACATCACATTTGCATACCCCAGTCTGCACGGGCAGCTGATCAAACACCTATGTGACACACAAGTATCGTCTCCTATGGTCACATCTCCAGGGGCATGCTGAGCCCCTACCAAGAAACACCCCAGTAGTCCTGGCAACTAATCCACAGCACACTGACACAGAGGCAGACACCGGAGGGGTCAAATCACTGTGCACAATGTGTCAGCTGATACACGGGAGTGGGAGTACAGAGTGCATTGCATGGCCTGGAGTAGGCATGACTGTCCTGCTCCACAGGAATGAGGGATGTGCCCTGGACAGTGGATAGCTGGCTATGTATGTGTGACACACGTAATCTGCACACTCCTGGGGCACAAACATTGTTCCCACCCGCTGCATGGGCGTGTGCCACATACCCCAGGCACATGTGGTGGCTCAGCTCAGCAAGTGGACCGCATATCAAAGCAACACGCAGATCACATGTCCAAACCCAGGCGTTGTGTGAACAATGGACCCATCCATGATGCCCACAACAGAGTTAGGGAAACAGATGCTGTCCCCCACCTTTAGTGAAGCAAACTGCAAGGACACAGTCCCAAGTGACACAATTCCCTGACTGTAAGGGCCACACCTGGGTATCAGATGAGCAGTGGGCAGTGCACAATAGAGGGACATGGCTCCTGGACAACATGACTGCTGCACTGTGGCAGTTGAACCAGGCCAGAGGAGGGCACAAAGCATGTAATACAGAGTTCACAGTGCAGTCTTTGACTCACCCCTCCTTGCTGCTGTCTGGCCTTCAGCTGCCCATCCAGGTCTGGAAAGACCACCGCCAGGATCTGGAGCATGTGGGGGGTCAGGGTCCGTGTTCCGCCCCTCCTGCGAGGAGGCGACAGCTTCAGCTGGACCCGTGCAATCCTCCGGGTCCAGCCCCGAAGGTCCTGCCACCTCTTCTGGCAGTTGCGGATCCGGCGCTTGTAGACCCCCACGGACCGGACAGCCCGGACGATGTCCTTCCAGATTTCCTGCTTCCGATGGGCATTAACCTGTCAGGATGACAAAGTGAAAAGGCCATTACCACACATGCAACATATCCGTGCATGACACAGTTGTATATACATGTCTCAATCACAGGGGCACATGATGTACACAGGCAGTGCAAAGCTGACCATGGACAGTTTGCCAGACGTCACTACATGGTATCATTGCATGGGAAGTAAAACCATGTTCAAATGCACTGTCACTGCACCATACCTGTCCAGTGCAAGTCACTACACACTATGGGGGGTGACAACTACTCAGTGAGCCTGCTAGCCAGTGGCGTGCAGACTCTCAGCCTTGCTAGTCAGACAAACAGCACATTCAGAAAGGCAGTGCACAGAACACTCACCTGCTCCCCTGGTGTCCCATACAGCTTGCTGTACTGTGGAAGTAGGCTGTCCAGCAGGGCCTGGTTCTCTTCAAGGCTGAAGGCTGGGGCTCTCTCCACAGTACGTGCCATTGCAGGGTCCAGAGGGGCAGAGACAGCAGCAGTGCAGTGGCAGATGTCGTCTTGGAGCATGTAGTGCAGGCAAGTGGGCTCTCAGGGGAACAGCCAGCAATATATATGTGCTGGAGAGGCAGATACTGTCCCTTGTGTCCAAAGTGATAGGTCCAAGTCGTTTGCATCTTCTGAATCTGGCCAATCCATGGAATAGCAGCACCAAAACACGCCCACAGCATCCTTCAAATCTTCAACTTCATGACATACATGATTTTGCAACATTGTTGTGGGTGACCAACTGAATTTCCAGCAACCGACTCGTTCGAAATCCGAAAACGCGTCCGTTGCCAGGCAAGCCCATTGTCAATGGGTGTGCACCGATCGGTCCATTGCGCACACATTGAAAGCAATGGGCCGGCCGGAGGCACCGATCGGTCCATTGCAGTTCAACGCGCACAGGGGTACAACGCGTACCCGCACACATTGAAAGCAATGGGCCGGCCGGAGGCACCGATCGGTCCATTGCTGTTCAACGCGCACAGGGGTACAACGCGTACCCGCACACATTGAAAGCAATGGGCCGGCCGGAGGCACCGATCGGTCCATTGCTGTTCAACGCGCACAGGGGTACAACGCGTACCCGCACACATTGAAAGCAATGGGCCGGCCAGAGGCACCGATCGGTCCATTGCAGTACAACGCGTACAGGGGTACAACGCGTACCCGCACACATTGAAAGCAATGGGCCGGCCGGATGCACCGATCGGTCCATTGCAGTTCAACGCATCACTGTACATGTGACTGGCATATGTCAGCATGCCTGTCTCAGATGGACATATGCCAGCCACAGATAGCTCCCAGGGAGTGAGGGGCACACCTACCACACGACAGCCTGTCCAAACTTTATCATAAGGCATGTAAGGCTGCATTTCCTATTGTGTGTATGTTGGTGTACATGTTGTCCTGTGGGTGTCACCTGTGGGCAGCCACCCCCAGGCTGTGCACGTGTTCATGGGGACAGGATCCTGGGTGTTACGTGTACGTGACCACTGTGATGTGCAACTGTTCATATCTGTGCATGTGCCATGGTCACATTTCACAGTGGTGTATGTGTATGTCATGTCACATACCCCATGAGTCCCATGTGGGATGGTATGTTTGAGCCAGGGTGTCCCAGTGGCACAATAGTGATGGTCCTCCACAGTCTTTGTGCATGTGGTGTTTACAATGTCTCTGATTTCATGTGCACAATGGGAGACAGTCTCCACATCCACGTTGTGTGTGCATGGACTCTGATGTTGTGCGTGTGTGTCACAGACGTCCATGTCTGTCCTGCCGTGGCAAGTGGGGCCACTACCTGTGGGGGTCATGGTTGTTTTGCTGTGGTGTATACATGATACTCCATGTAATGCCAGTGTCCATGTGGCATTACAGGGTCCCTGGGAATGTACCTGTCGTTGAGCTGTGGTGCCTGGGGCACATCTGTCCTCACATGTCCCTGTGGGGGGTTATTGTGACACGGCAGCAGGAGATGGGAACTGTGACACGGCCTCATGATATCCAATGGGCCAACCTGGGACTAATTGATGCCACCTGTTGGACCGTGTTGACAGATGTTGGCCATGTATGTACCATACATGTCCTTCCGGTACTGCACACTTCATGTAGTTGTGCCTCATAATGATGTATGTTGGGATCTTGAGTGTGTTCAATGCCGCATATGTGGGGTGACTGACAATCTTGCTTACTTCTCCTCTGCACTGCAGGGCTCCTGCTGTCCATCGGCCATTCCCAGACCTGGCAACGATGGTGGAACGGGACAGCATCCGACGGTACCGCTTCACCAGGCAGCTGATTGAGGATTTGGCAGTGCAGTT
The DNA here is from genome assembly GCA_963921515.1 of Calotriton arnoldi. Taxonomy (NCBI): domain Eukaryota; kingdom Metazoa; phylum Chordata; class Amphibia; order Caudata; family Salamandridae; genus Calotriton; species Calotriton arnoldi. The sequence goes on along the minus strand of CAWUFW010013802.1, from coordinate 195,954 downwards.
GTCCCCACATTTGCAGCCTGGCCGGCCGTATCCTACAGCGCTGACCCCCAAGGTGAAGGTGATGGCAGCCCTACACTTCTTTGCCACTGGTACCATCCAACATACTGTGGCGACTGCTGGTGGGATGTCACAGACCATGTTCAGCCGTGTGCTCCGTGATGTTTTGGCGGCAATGTTGCTCTTCCTGAACCGGTACATCTATTTCCCTAGACTGCGACGACTCACTGACGTGAAGAGTGACTTTTATGCCCTGGGGAGGATGCCGCATGTAATTGGCTCCATTGATGGGACACATGTGGCTTTGGTACCACCACAGGCCCAGGAGCAGGCCTACAGGAACCGCAAGCACTACCACTCGGTCAATGCACTGGTGGTGTGTCTTGCAGACATGACCATCACACACGTGTGTGCCCGTTTCCCTGGTTCAGCACACGATGCCTTTGTGATGAGGAATAGTCGCATCCCCAGGATGATGGCACAGATGCAGAACCAGCGTGCCTGGCTTGTCGGTGTGTACTGACTTTGTGCCATTGTGTGTGATCTGATCTGTAGTATTCCGCCCACTGTTCCAAGTCAGCTAATGTGCACTTGTCTGTCCGTAGGTGACTCGGGATACCCCAACATGCCGTGGTTGCTGACACCCCTCAGGAACCCTGTGACACCTGCCCAGATGCGCTACAATGAGGCACATGGTCGGACCAGGAGAGTGATTGAGCGGACCTTTGGTCTCCTGAAGAGCCACTTCCGCTGCCTGGACAAGACCGGAGGGTCCCTCCCATATGCCCCTGCGAAAGTGTGCAAGATTATCATCGTCTGCTGCATGCTCCACAACCTGGCAGTGAGGAAGGAGTTGCCTCTCATCCAGGATGACAATGACCAACATCCGCCACCTGTGGAGGATCCTGGCCTGGACCACGATGCCAGTGACGATGATGATGATGATGATGGTGATGGTGATGTCCGCACACAGCTCATCACCAACTTCTTTAGCTGAATGTGAGTATCCTGAGGTGTCATGTCAATGATGTGAGTTGGCATGATGTGTGGGTGGTGCTCTGCTGCTGTGGGAGTGTGTCCATGGGCCACTTGACTGGATGTGTGTTGCGATGTGTGCTAACAGGTGGGCTGTACTCCCCAACAGTGTTGACATGCTAACTTGGTTCTGGGTGGGTATCTTGTAACATGTATTGTGCATGTGTTTTGCTGTTCTGTCCTGTACTCCATTGCTTTTGACTGTGTGTCATTTCTGTCCTTCACAGGGTACTTTCAGATTCGTTTGGTCAACTGTGTCCACCGACGACGTGATTGCACATCCAGGCTGGTAGCTGTTGTGTCCCTACAGGTGATGTGCGCCACACCCATGGACTTCCTTCCGTCTACAGTTGTTGACTGTGTGCCCGCTGCCAGGTGGGGTTACCTTGCATCTGTAGTGGTTACGGCATGTTGCAACTGTGTAATAAACCTGTGCTTCACTTTGTGATGTGCGTTGTCTGTGGTCACACATTTGACTGCCATTTGCTTACTGCACCTGTGGGCTACTTGACTACAACTGGGAATGGGTGTGGTGTCTGTGCATTGCACCGTCTTCCCTGGCAACATCAGTGTAGGCAATGAGTCAGATGGCCTAGGTGTGTATGTGTCGTGTAGCCCTGGTGGTGTGTCTCCCTCATGTGTGTCACGTTTCCTGTACTCACATGCCTGTGTTGTCCTTGCTGTTGCAGTTCGCATACACAGTGTAATTTTGCAGTTCATCATCCCCATAACAGCACCCACGTTGGAATCACGACAGAGGCAAGTATGGTGTATTAGTGTGTTTATTGTGATACATTTGTGTTAATAGTGCATAGGATGGGTTGTGCTGTACATGAATCTTGCAATCCCAAGTTCCTAGGTGAATTGAAAGTCCGGGTAGACAGGATCCCCAGTATCGGGGCCACAGTTGTCTGACACATTGGTCCAACTTGTACTCCCCATGCAATGTGTGGGAGTAGTGTTGCCGTCAACAGGGTGAACAGTCTGTGCACAAAGGCGAACATCCAGAACAGGTTCAGGCTTCCTGGGAGTTGCGCTTGGCCATCGGCCTCTCACTTTTCCCTCCTCGGACGACCCCTCTTCTTGGGAGGGGGCCCTCAAGTGCAGGCTGCTGCGGTGCAGGGGACTCTCCGCCAGAGTCCTCCTCCCTCCCTGTGGCAGTTGCAGTTTGTTCGGCACCAGATGTTGTTGGCACACAGGGAGGTGTGGACTGGTTGCTGTTCCTCTGGCGGAGGCATTGTAAAATGTCCCTGTGCACCGCCGTCATCTCATGCAGTGCATCCCACTTGGACTCCACGCGGGACATGTGTGAGTCCACACGGGACATGTGTGACTCCACGTGGGACATGTGGGAGTCCAAGCGGGCATGATGGGCAGCCTGCTGCTGTTTAATGTCTCTGAGGAGCCCCACTACCTGGCTGAGCTCTCCGGTGCTGGACTGGTACGCATCAGCTATGCGTACCAGTTGTGGGTCATCATGCACACCAGCAACGTCTGCAAGCAGCGACCTCTGTCTCCCACCCCTCCCACCACCCCTGCTGACATGTGCAGTGTGTGCAGTGGCACGCACAGATAACCCTGGTCCACCTTGGGAGTTGGTGGTGGTGGTGGTGGCCATGGCCCCAGGTTGGTCCAGGGTCACTGTGCTGGTGTTGCTCCTTATTCTGTCCATGTCGGCAGGGATGGTATTCGTGGTGACAGTCGTTGTAGGGGTGGGTGCAGGGGTGCAGCTGGTGGTCCTGCTGGTGCTGCAGCTGGTGGTCCTGCTGGTGCTGCATGTTGACTTGCACCGGATGTGCCAGGTTGTTCTTCATCGTCCGAGGAGGACAGAGGCTGTACAACGCCAGTGAGCTCGGCATCCTCTTGAGCCTGGGACTGGGACTCCTCAGCGTCTGCTGCTGTGTCCCCATCATCACCTGTTTTTGGGAGACACAAACAATGTATGTCATGTTTCTGCAGGCATCAATGGTTGACACACATGACAGTTGTGACTGTGCCTCTGGGTGCGGGCCTGTACATTGCATTGTCCTGAGTCGTCACAGTCAGGGGTTGATATTGGTGTGGCACATTGTCCTGCATTATTTGGGCATTTCTATGTATTTTCTGGGGTGTGAACATGGTCTGCATTGGTTGTGTTTGGTTGTCAGCCGGACCTCCTTCCCACCCACCCAGCCAGTCAGTTATCCCACCATGGAACGTGCTTGCATTGCAGGGAGTGGAAGTTGTCTCTCAGGATGTCAGTCAGTGGTGTCCTGCTGTTTGTTGGTGCACATTTGCCAGCAGGGCCTTGTGCTCCCCACAGCAGTAGCCAGTGTCAGCCATCTTGTGAGTCCTTCTCCACTCCCTGTGATGTGAGCATGGTTCAGGGTGGTGTTGATGGGACAGTTGTGGGGGTGACCAATATCAGTGACTACGACTCCCATCATGCTATTGCCTCCACCCCCTTCCCAGCATGCCCATGCTTCCTTCCTTTTGACTCTGCTTCCCTGTGGGGTGGGCTGGATGTGCTGACAGGATGGCTGGGAGTGTTGTCCTGGCAGTTGTTTGGCTAAGAGTCCCAAGAGTGTCCCTGTGCTTCACACAACATAACCCAGGGTGGTGGTTCTTTGTGGGATCTTGTGTTGGGATGGAGGGCATTGCATACTACCAGGTGGGTACTGTGGAGTTTGTGTTGGGGGGGTGTGTGAAGGGAGGTGCTTGTGACTATAGTCAGTGCTGCAAGTCCCCCTTCCCACCCAGCCAGCCAGATATCCCACCATGGAACGTGCTTGCATTGCAGGGAGTGGAAGTTGTCTCTCAGGATGTCAGTCAGTGGTGTCCTGCTGTTTGTTGGTGCACATTTGCCAGCAGGGCCTTGTGCTCCCCACAGCAGTAGCCAGTGTCAGCCATCTTGTGAGTCCTTCTCCACTCCCTGTGATGTGAGCATGGTTCAGGGTGGTGTTGATGGGACAGTTGTGGGGGTGACCAATATCAGTGACTACGACTCCCATCATGCTATTGCCTCCACCCCCCTTCCCAGCATGCCCATGCTTCCTTCCTTTTGACTCTGCTTCCCTGTGGGGTGGGCTGGCTGTGCTGACAGGATGGCTGGGAGTGTTGTCCTGGCAGTTGTTTGGCTAAGAGTCCCAAGAGTGTCCCTGTGCTTCACACAACATAACCCAGGGTGGTGGTTCTTTGTGGGATCTTGTGTTGGGATGGAGGGCATTGCATACTACCAGGTGGGTACTGTGGAGTTTGTGTTGGGGGGGGTGTGTGAAGGGAGGTGCTTGTGACTATAGTCAGTGCTGCAAGTCCCCCTTCCCACCCAGCCAGCCAGATATCCCACCATGGAACGTGCTTGCATTGCAGGGAGTGGAAGTTGTCTCTCAGGATGTCAGTCAGTGGTGTCCTGCTGTTTGTTGGTGCACATTTGCCAGCAGGGCCTTGTGCTCCCCACAGCAGTAGCCAGTGTCAGCCATCTTGTGAGTCCTTCTCCACTCCCTGTGATGTGAGCATGGTTCAGGGTGGTGTTGATGGGACAGTTGTGGGGGTGACCAATATCAGTGACTACGACTCCCATCATGCTATTGCCTCCACCCCCTTCCCAGCATGCCCATGCTTCCTTCCTTTTGACTCTGCTTCCCTGTGGGGTGGGCTGGCTGTGCTGACAGGATGGCTGGGAGTGTTGTCCTGGCAGTTGTTTGGCTAAGAGTCCCAAGAGTGTCCCTGTGCTTCACACAACATAACCCAGGGTGGTGGTTCTTTGTGGGATCTTGTGTTGGGATGGAGGGCATTGCATACTACCAGGTGGGTACTGTGGAGTTTGTGTTGGGGGGGTGTGTGAAGGGAGGTGCTTGTGACTATAGTCAGTGCTGCAAGTCCCCCTTCCCACCCAGCCAGCCAGATATCCCACCATGGAACGTGCTTGCATTGCAGGGAGTGGAAGTTGTCTCTCAGGATGTCAGTCAGTGGTGTCCTGCTGTTTGTTGGTGCACATTTGCCAGCAGGGCCTTGTGCTCCCCACAGCAGTAGCCAGTGTCAGCCATCTTGTGAGTCCTTCTCCACTCCCTGTGATGTGAGCATGGTTCAGGGTGGTGTTGATGGGACAGTTGTGGGGGTGACCAATATCAGTGACTATGACTCCCATCATGCTATTGCCTCCACCCCCTTTCCAGCATGCCCATGCTTCCTTCCTTTTGACTCTGCTTCCCTGTGGGGTGGGCTGGCTGTGCTGACAGGATGGCTGGGAGTGTTGTCCTGGCAGTTGTTTGGCTAAGAGTCCCAAGAGTGTCCCTGTGCTTCACACAACATAACCCAGGGTGGTGGTTCTTTGTGGGATCTTGTGTTGGGATGGAGGGCATTGCATACTACCAGGTGGGTACTGTGGAGTTTGTGTTGGGGGGGTGTGTGAAGGGAGGTGCTTGTGACTATAGTCAGTGCTGCAAGTCCCCCTTCCCACCCAGCCAGCCAGATATCCCACCATGGAACGTGCTTGCATTGCAGGGAGTGGAAGTTGTCTTTCAGGATGTCAGTCAGTGGTGTCCTGCTGTTTGTTGGTGCACAGTTGCCAGCAGGGCCTTGTGCTCCCCACAGCAGTTGCCAGTGTCAGCCATCTTGTGAGTCCTTCTCCACTCCCTGTGATGTGCGCATGGTTCATGGTGGTGTTGATGGGACAGTTGTGGGGGGGCAATATGTGTGACTGCGACTCCCATGATGCTATTGGCTACACTGACTTGGCCAGCATACACAGAATTCCTTCCTTTGAGTGGTCTTCACTGTGTGTTGGTGTTGTTGTGGTGGCTACATGTCTGGATGTGTTTGTTAGTTCTATTTGTGCCACTGCCTAGCTGTAGTTGTAGTTGTGTTTGTACATGTGATGGCACGGTTGGATGTAACTTTTTTGATGGCATGTGTTGTGTTTATCTGACTGACATACACATTTTGGGATGATTCTGTTCTGGTTGCTGTGTAATTGCTATGAGTGCATGGTTTGACTCTCCCCTTGACAGTGATGTGTGTGTGTTTTGTGTCAGAATATTGTGTACATTTGTTGTGTACTCACCAGGCTCTGGGATGTTCTCTAGTCCATAGACGCTCACTGGCGGAAGGATGGCCCGCACCTTCTCCTCCCAGGGCCTGAGGTATACTGGCTTGCAGGAGGGCCACTGCCGGTGTATTGGCTGATGAGGTAGTCTTTCTTGAGCAGCTCCCGGACCCTCCTACGCACGTCATACCACCTGTTCTGGATGTCGGTCTTTGTGCGCAGACATGGTGATTGTGCGTTCACCCTGTTGATGATCCTCTCCCACATCTTGGTTTTCTGGGAGATGGGGGTCTGTTGGACCAGTGCGCCAAACAGCTGTGGCTCTACCCTGAGGATCTCGTCTACCAGGACTTCCAATTCACAATCTAGGAACTTGTGATTCTTCTTGGGGGGCATGGTGATGGGTGGTGATGGTGAGTGATGTGTGTGTTGGTGTGCAGGTGAGGGTGTGTGAGTGTGTGTTTTGCTGGGTGTATGTGAGGTTGGTATTTGTTGGTGTGCTGATGGTGTGTGGCTTGTGTGAGGGATGAGCTGTGGGTGTGTGGTTGCTTTCTCTTGGGTGCTGGCAGTGGAATGGCATTTGCAAAGGCTCATGGTAGTTATTTGTGTCCTTTATATAGGTGGAGTTGTGGGTGTGTCTTTGTTCTCTGTCCCCACCCCCCAGTATTTATTGGCTTGGTAATTGCTTGTTTGGCCTTTTTTGGGTGATTTTTCCTTTGTGCTGTTTGTGTATGTTGGAAACGTTCGTGTGACCGAGTCGGACCCTGCATTGGTCTCGTACGGTGTTCTCCGTTTCGTTCACGCTGTGTTTGTGCAGTTTTCTATGCTGCATACGCGTCGGTCGCGGTGTATTGTGTTGCTTCGGCTCGGTTTTGTATGCGTGTCGGTCGTACGGCTTGTCCTCTGTCCGACTCGCTCGTGGTTTCGCGCCTTGCATCGTACTTTGCGGTTTGGAGTTAGCGTGTACGTTTCGGTCGGATTTGTTCCGGGTGCGTGTCGGTCGGTTGGATTCGCGTGTTTTTCCGGCCGGATTGCTGTTTTCCGTGCGGCTCGGTCGGTCGACTTGGTTTCGTTACGTGTTGGTCGGATTTTTCGCGCCTTGCATCGTACTTGGCGTGTCGTGCGCCACGGGTACGTGTCGGTCGGTATTTTTTCCGGATCCGAGTCGGTCGGTGCTTTTTCCGGCCCGAATCGGAATCGACCCCTTAGTGTTTAAATAATCAGCCACCTAGTAATCCTCAGCCATACCTAGGGAATAAGTTACGCTATGAAGCTAGATAATGAGAACTGTAAGAGCGTCACATCAGCTATCAATACATAATGAGATGAGGAAATAGAAACTACTATAACTGCTTCATTTAAAAACCTGCAAAGGAAAAGGAATTAATGGAACATACCTACCAAAGGCAATTAATCTATATTGAATAAAGAACACTAAGAGAAGAGCCTAATCTTATTTGACATCAACCTTCCTTCAAAAACCATTGTTATAATGTTATAAGCGAGAAAAGAAAAAACCTGCAAGGAAAGGTTAATACTCAAAGAAGAAAAAAGATAAAGATAAACTTGAGAGGCCCATAACCGTGGGTGAAGTAAGGGAACCTCCAGTTTCCCACAGGAAAAAGAAGCCTCAAAAACCTGTAAGGGAAAATATAGGCACAGAAAATACTAGAGTCCATCCATAAAGGCAATGATCCCTTCAAGAACCAGAGGAGACTGAGGGAGAATCAGATTCCATTCGCGATTCAGATTGATTATCCAAAAAAGTTGTTAACTCTGATGGCTCGTAAAAAATTTGAGAACGACCTTTAACAGTTATTCTGAATCGTGAGGGACCAGCGAAGGAAAAGGGAATGTTCATGTCCAAAAGTCTCCGCCGAAGGTTTAAAAAGCCTTTTCTCCTGATGACAGTATCTCCAGCAAATCCTGTGATATAGCAATCCTGTGGCCTTCCCATGTAATCGATCTGATCTTCCTCATCTGAGACAAAATCAGTTCTGAGTGTTGGTGTCGTAAAGGCTTGAACACTATCGGCCTAGGATGCGGCGAGGACTTAGGGCGAAAAGAGGGAACTCTATGAGCCCGTTCTATTTCAAAGTCTTTCTGAAAAGAGATATGGAGAACCGTAGGGATCCATTCCAGCAGAAACTCAAGCATTGAAGGAGCACCTTTCTCTGCATCTTCTGGTAGACCAAAAATACGTAGGTTGCTCCTACGATTTCTATCTTCCTGCTCTGTAAGGTCCCTCCGCAGAGAAGCCATAGAACGCTCCAAATTCTGTACCTGCCTGGTCTGCTGATGAGATGTGTCCTCAACTGTGCTTATGCGGGATTCTGCATTAGAGACACGTAATGACAAGCTTTTGAAGTCACTTCTAATCGCTGCAACTTCAACCTGAAGTAGATCTGTATTTGTTTTAGTACTCTGCGCAATATCATGAACCGTATTTAGACGTAGAAGTATTGTGTCTAAAGTAGTAGTAGAGTCTTTAGATGTTACCTCTGGTAGAGGAGACGTTTGTTTAGATCTCTTAAAAGCGCCTTTTGCATCCTTATCTTTAACAGGGAGGCCCATATTATCTGCCATTGGAAAAGACAAATATAGATGAAAAGAAATGACAGCACTGCCAACCACTCTCTGTTTCAGACCTCCAGAGCGTTACCTGGGAATATGGCGGAACAAGTTCTCAGAGGACAAAGAACAGTGACCAAACACATAAACTGTGCCCCGCAAAAAGACACTGTCCAGACAGATAGCAATCTCTACCTCGTGGTTAAAGAGCACTTAAATAAGTATGCGCCACTGAGAGATTAGTGTCCAACCCGCGACAGTGGTAGAGGAAACAGGTGCAACTGCAGCAAATCATCGTAGCAACCCCAGCACATTAAGGAGTATTAATCTTCTGCCACTCCAAAACTGGTAGACACGGTTATCATCGCAGTACACTCTATGACCTTCCAGTCAGGTCTTAAGCACAAAGGGGTTGTTGATGCTCCTGTGATAAAACAGTGCTCCACATAGCTGGTGAAGAGAGCAACACCGCACCTCAGCGCACATTCAAGGAGCTTCCATAATAGATGTGCTGCCCCTCAGGAGAAACATATCACCTCAGCAAAAAACAGCGCTTCATTTACAGGTGAAACAACGCTGCAAATATTCGCACTCTTTTGACCCCTGGAGATCCCCTCAGGGCAGGCAGCATTCCCCCTACGCAGCCACTGTCCTTTTACATATACAGCCTCTCAGCGCTGTTTAAAAGACACTTCATTTGAATGGACTTTTAGCTTCAAATGCTTCAGAGCATGTATTAACTCCCAACCGCAGCGTGGAATGCGATTCAGGCGAAGCGCTCTTACTTTGTCAGTCACTGTACCTTGGAAACTCCAAATTATGAGGGTTAATGCGCCCGTGTTCCTCGCGCCGCCGCCATCTTAGGCGCCACCCTGAGGAGAACACAGATGCTGCTGAAAAAGGTACCAAGAGCGCTCCAAATGCGCCGCAAATTCACCAGAGGGCCCTCGCTACCTTCCGCTGCCGATATCCCTCGTTGAAATCGCCCTTCCAGGACTCCGTGTACTGCAAAACCGGACGGCCTCACGGAGGCTCACCGGAGCTTAAGCAGGTGCGGCCATCTTGTCTGCGTGCGCGTCACGCCCCCGCAGCACCAGAAGAGTTAAATGGTAACTGAGAAAATTCTACAGTGGTGTGAAAATATTCTCTCAGGTTTGGAGTGATCTGTGATGAGACTGAGTGAATAGAGTAAGTGGAAAGATTAGTGATGCTATCTGAAAGTTTATGAGAATGAGCGAGGGGGTGATTAGATCAAGAATATAAACTCAGTATTAAATTTGGTTGGGCTACTAACTATGGTTGGTTGAACAAATTAGGGATGCTTCCTATTAGCAAGGCTGAATCATTGTATACTCAATCACAAAGGTTCAAGAAACCACCGTGAATGGTGAGGTTTTGATGGGGTGACAATTTTCTTTATAACCAACAATTTGATTTTTGGTGGAATGGAGTTAAGAGATGTTGGGAGTCAAGATCAGCCACGGTCCGTGCAGGTAAGAGCGGTGGGGCAGTGGGGCTGTGTAAATAGGGATGTCGAGGGACGATGCTGAGGGAAAGTTAAAAAAATAATTAATTTTCCCTCTGCATCGTCCCTCGAAATCCCCCTTTACACGGCCCCACCGCCCCACCGGTCTTACCTGCACGGACCGCGGCTGGTCAAGATCTAACATTTACTGTAGGGTTAGACAAAGTACAGAGCATCTGAGAATGATTCAAACAAAATGGAAAATAGTGAGCATGGTTGATCGAGCAGATAGCATTTCCAGATAATTGCTAAGCTGACTATTGTTTTTTGTACATGATCTGCTCACAAAGTCTTACATATAGGAGAGAAAAGAAAGTTGAGAGTTGGGGAACAAGCAGTATTGAGACAAATTGCAGGTAAATAAAAAATGTTAAATCAGAATATCTGGTCAGATGTCTGAAGGAAACATGGAATTGAGGACTAGAAACTTTGAAGCATGCCTTCAAAGTTAGGTTAGATCAAATTAGTAGATTGAGTGAGATAGGGCTTAATGTTAATATAACATGTTGCAGGGGTGTATGATGTGTAAGAATGATTGTTAGTGTGGTGTTTATGGAGTGTGGTCCAGTTATGGATAGCTGAGAATGTATACAAAGGAACAACAACAGCTGAAGGGACGGAAAAGAAACTGGGTATGAGTTGGAAGATGTGGTCACATATTAGCAGAGTAGATGAGTCGAATATGTGGAGGAGAGGTGATGGCAAAGGGAGCAGAGAAATGATTAGAGAGTCTATCGGAATGCAGTCAATAGGCTGCTGTGGCAAATAGAAGGAAACAATGAATCATATTTTAATTAATTGTGAAATGTTAGATGTCTTACATAGTTCTCATCTTTGAATACACAGGGGCATATTTACAAAAGACTTGTGTGGCCGGTGTGTCACTTTTATTGACGCATCAGCAGCAGGCCCATATCTACAAGGTCACGCAAAGCCACTTTGAGTGGCTTTACGTGGCTTTGCAGATATGGCCCCCTTTAGTGCATTACTCTAGTTGAAAGGGGCGTTCCATGGATGAAGCTCTGGGTGTTCCCACGCAACACTCATGGATTCTGACACATTCCCAGATTTACAAGGTTTCGTAAACCTGGAATGTGCCAGGTTCCTGCGCCACCCGAGAGGCGGCGTCAGGGAGCCTAAATGAGGAGAAATACCTTTATTCCTCCTCATTTTTCCTTTTTCTATGCGTGCTGCATTCTGCAGCACACAAAGAAAGAGGAAAACACCTCTCATGATTGTTTTAGGCAGGCAGATGTCCCTTCCTGCACAAAAACAATCATCCCTGCAACACAGGTACCCTAGCACCATGGCACAAGGGTGGCTGCTTTGGTGCGCGATAGCCCATTTTGCGCCAGCGCAGGGGAAAAGAACAGAAATTCGCCCTATCTCATAGATATGGTGATTCCTGCCCTTTTATTTTGATGCAGGGCAGCGCAGCAAAATTCCTTTTGGCGCTGCCCTATGCCAAAATCTTGGAAATGAGGCCCATAATGTGGGATGCCTCTCAATTTATGCTCAAAGTGCTCAACTCAAATAAGCAAGTGACCCACAAATCGATCACTGACTTCATCAAACTTGATGCTCTCTGAATTTATTCTCCACTTTTTAGAAAAGTGACACTTGCACTTTAGCATTTCCCTGCTAAGCTGCAAACTAGGGGCTACTTTCAGAGTAACATTGGCTTCCAATACCTTCTCGCCCATTCTAGACATGTCGTTCTGCAGCGTGGTGCTAGTATCAACAGTTTTGCCGGGGTTCATTTTTGTTTCCTGTTGAGGCCTGGACATTTGCTTGTGATGCTTGATGTTGTTGAAATCAAGTAGTGTAGTGTGTTTGTCCTAAAATATTCAATCTTTTGCATGTTTAAATATATGTCTTTTGGATACATTTGATGAACCAAATCCAAGTTGAAGAAAAGAAAAAAAAAATGATCAATTTTTCTGTCCTCAACAACTGAAATTGGTTTCTCCTGATCTGCCTTAATATGACTTGGATCTTTGGTTCATAAACATGATTGCTATCATAACCAAGGCATGCAGATCCAATCTTCTGTTGCTGTTGGGGCAACTACTAGAATGAGCATATTGAAAAATGTGTCATTTTTGGTGCTAAAGGATTTTGGAGAACCTAGTGCATGGTGATCTTTACAAGGAGGCTGTTGTGTTTAATTACCCCACCCACGAGTAGCAGGACCTCACAGTTACTAATGGGCTTCCTTTTGCCATTTCAAGCAAAAGCATAAATTAGTGGACGAGTGCACTGCAATTTATACTGTGGTCTGCATTTTTGTTTTTTACATGTTTTATAGAAATTGCACTGCCCAACTCTGCTTTTAAGTACTGAACGGAAAAAGATAACAGCATTAAAGGTCGGTTAATGAGATCACATGGAATAATCCAAACTAAAAAGCACATGCTCATGAAACAATAGAATATTTAATGTGTCGCTGACAAAATACTAAAGTGTCCACCTCATTCCAAAAAGATAAATTATTTCAGGGGTAAATATTTAATCTTTGGCCTTATTTAAAGTTCGGAATATGTGGGACATGTAAAAAGTGGCAGATGTCTCATCTGATCTATTTAGAGTACACAGAGGTCCTATATGCTCCAAACTGGGAGGAAAGACATTTGCCACATTTTGGCAGGTGTTGGCATCTGACAAACTCTAAGGCACTTAGAGGTAAAATGAGACGAGTACCTAAAGCCAGATTATATAATCTTTGCACTGAGGTAAATATGTATGGAATGCGCAGCTCCTTTTGCTTACTGTACAAAAACAAGTGGAGCAAACGGATTTTGCACTCTTTCTACTGTATCTTTAATAAGAAGCAGAGAAAATTAAATTGATTCTACCTCAAACTTTACATCATCTTTAACATTATGGTTAAATCATTTTATAATACTATGCACAGAACAAGTCATTTGGAGCCACCGACATACTCAGCACCCACTTTAAGCGACAAAGAATACGGATCCTCCATCCTGAAACCTGTCTTTGGACTCCCACTTTCACACAACTCTGAATATCAATCTGTGTATGGGGTGTTCACAAAATGATGGAGCTCTCTGAGCCCCATAGATAAGTCACAGAGATTCTTGGGTGGTCAAGGATTGAGGCGGACTGGCAAGGGGATGGGGTCAGGTGCATGAGCCGGAGATGTCTTGGTGAGGAAATTTAGAAGAGGAAGGAAGAAGGACGACTGCAGTAGTGGTGATAGATTGAAGTGGTGTAGGTGTTCCCAACAGCTGAACAGCATTCTACGCTAAAGCAGACAGAAACACATCAGAGAAAAGGGAGAAGAATAAGCCCTCAAGCTGTGTATAGAAGGTACAAGCTAGTGTGGCTTGCGGCTACACTGATGAGGTGTCTGGCAGGTCAACTTAATCCTCCTCCTGTGATTACCAATGTGTGATTATTGAATTTATCATAATTGCTGTGGTTCTTTGGAACTGAATGTCTCTATGTGTTTTCCTTAAGTGGGTGGTGGTGTTCTCACTGAGTTATGAGAAATTGAGAACTGAGTGCTAACTGACCTTCAGCAAAGCCCCAGACAATAAGGGGCACACTTACTAAACTTTCACGCCATAGAGGGCAGCAACCAAAGTTGCTGTGCCACGTTGAGTAAAAGGGAGAAAGCAGTAATGCTCCATATTTACAAAGATAGGGAGTATTTCTGCTTTCTCCTTGTGCTGGCACACTGTGTGAGGGTGCCTGTGTTACGGACAGGATTGTTTTTGTGCAGGAAGGGGCAACTTCCTTCACAAAACAATCCCTAAAGGCATTTTCATCTTTCTATGTGTGCTGCAGAATGCAGCACACACATAAAAAGGAAATAACAAGGAGAAATAAAAGATATTTCTCCTCATTACTCCTCACTTGGGAAGGTGTAGCATTTTGATGCATTCGTATGTTTAAATTACAAGTCTTTGTTAACCTGGGAATGAGCCAAAAGCCATTGATTGATGCATTGGAAGGTCCGTGCTCCACCCATGGGATGCCTCCCAAGTTGAAATGTAATGTAAAACAGACAAAAGGTGATGGGAGGCTGCCTGCAATAAGTCTAACCATTGGCAGTAGCTTGGAGTAGCACCTCAACGCATTGGTCTTTTGCTCACCATGCCACCGCAGTTTAGAACCAACCATATGCAAATTAGTCTTGACCCTGCACGTCATGGGAACAGCCTAGCCCAAACTGCTATGCCAGGTCTTCCCTGAACTGGAACATAAGCAACTCAGGACTGGTTTCACCCTAGTTGTGGGCTCATCAGCTGGGTACAGCTTGGTTCCAGTGACACAGTGAGCATTGGACCCATGTCTGGGCATACAGATGCCACTTATGGTGGTTTGGAGGGAAAACTGTAAGTGTCACCCCTTTAGTGTCCAATACCTTCCCCAAATTGGTTTAGATTTAATTGGTAATAGCAAATGTCACCCCTTTAGTGATCAGCACCTTCCTCGAAATGGTTTGGGTTGGAGTGGGAATAGTATTTGTCACCACTTTAGTGATTAACACCTTCCACAAAATTGGATTGGGAATAGTAAATGTTGCAGTTTTTGTGTCCAATACCTTCCTCGAATTGGTTTATATTGGAGTGTGAATAGTAGATATCACCTCTTCAGTGTCCAGAACCTTACCCAAAATAGTTAAGATTGCAGTGGGAGTAGTAAATGTCAACCCTTTAGTGTCTAACACCTTCCTCAAAACGGTTTAGATTGGGGCGGAATAGTAAATGTCACCCCTTTAGTGTCCATCAGTTTCTTGAAAATGGTTTACTTTGAAGTGTGAATGTTTAATTTAACTATTTTAGTGTTAAATGTATTTGTTAATAGCTCATACTCCCAGACTTAACTGCACACCACGCTCGCTTAGCGCTTTTCACAGATAACCTTTGTTCTGCACAGTTGCACTTTATTTCGCATTTTGTTGCACTGTATGAATTTGAATTGTTTGTTGCCTCTTAGTTGCTCTTAATCTGTTTTACACGAGTGCATTTTGAATCATTTTAATCCTATTGCGTCAATTTTAACTCTGTTCCTGCTGCTATTTAAACTGCGCATCTTCAGACTTTTAAAATTTTGTAAATCTGTACCTCCGATATCCGTATTTACACTTCCTAGGGCGGGCAATCGGGGACGAGTTTCGCTGTTA
Organism: Calotriton arnoldi; assembly: GCA_963921515.1. NCBI lineage: Eukaryota > Metazoa > Chordata > Amphibia > Caudata > Salamandridae > Calotriton > Calotriton arnoldi. The sequence goes on along the minus strand of CAWUFW010013802.1, from coordinate 180,651 downwards.
CACTTCCGCCTGTTCAGGAAGTGCTCAGGGGCGGGGCTCCGATCTTGAATCAGTGCCGTAGGGGAAATAAAAGCACGGCCGCAGTGCGGCCGTGCAGCGGACGCGCCACCGGCGCGACAAAGGCAAGCCCGTCTGTGCCCGTCCGCGCCCGGAATGCGCCCAGCGCCAGAACCCCTGCCCGTCTCATGCCAAAAAAGTATGCACGGGAGCTATTGATCAGCCTGAATAAGGGTGAGTGCCCAAATCCCAATTTATTGGTCGATGGAGACATCAATTGCACAGCGAGATGCAACTTATGTGGTTTAGTTGCCCACTGCCAACAGAGTAAATTCATAAGTGCCAGGGAAAGTGGGGGCAATATCCCTCTACCCCTACCGGATAGTTACCAGTGTAGTACTGGTGGGTGGGGGGTATCCCAAGGACCTTTAGGAGACAATGTCCCTTGGCAGATACAGGTGGAACCCATGAGACCGCAGGTCGCTAGCAATGACAGTATCAGGTGCATTCTACTGAATACAAGATCAATGGAGAAAGATAAATATGAACTAGAATGCATGATACAACTTTTAAAACCTGATCTGGTCTTTTTAACAGAAACATGGGCAAACAATGCCTCCGAATCAGACTGGAATGTTGCTCTACCTGCTGGCTATCAGGCAGCCTGTGAAGACAGGGTGGGGAAAAAAGGGGGGGGGGATTGCTATAATACACAGGTCCCAGTTCATAGTGAAGACTGAGCTGGTGACAGTATTGGAAGCCGAGGCGATGACCTTCAGCATCAAAAGTAATAACATCTTGCTTCTTCCGGGGCTCCTTATTTACAGACCCCCTGGGGCGCGGCCCCCATTCAGCCTTGCACTTCAGACTTTTCTTGAGTCTTGCCTTGATACCCCGACGTTCACAATCTTAGGGGACTTCAATTTCCATCTAGAAGCCAACAATGATGCGGAAACAGCCACATTGGTGGACAATCTTGCAGGGTATGGGCTGAAACATATAGTTTTGGGGCCCACACACTCAGCTGGTAACACCTTGGATGGCATATTTACGAATAACCAGGATATAGATCTGACAAGTGTATTGCCCTTACCTTGGTCAGATCATTATGTAATACTTTTTAACATTGCTAACCCTAGAATTAGTAGAGATCAGAGGAACAGACCGCCTTTGGTCAAATTCCGCCGATGGAAAGATATCCCAAAAAAAACAATTGGCAGCCTCCTTGGCAGATAATCCCCCTAACACTATGCTTGATCCTGATGTTGGCACCGCGCTACCACCATAGCTTACACGGTTAATCGGGTATTCGCGGTGAGTTTGGCTTGTTTTTTCAGAATTTCGAGCAAGCGTGACCTTCGTATCCATTTTGGTATAATGATCTTTTTGCGACAGAGGAGATTGATATTCCATTTATATTTTGTTTTCAGATTGTGGTGGCAAAAGGGTTTGATTCTCATTTGAAGCCATGGACAGGTATTTATAACTTTAACCCTGAAACGGTGGTTTTAGTATTTTAGCTACAGTTTGTTTGTTGGTTTAGTAAGGGCCTTTGATAAGCAGTTGTTTTCCCTGTTTTCTACGATTTCAGATTTAAACTTTGTGAGGCAAACAAGGTTTCTTTTCTTGAAATATGAATGATATGGATTGATACGAATTATATGGATTGGACAGCAAAGACTTGACTCAACCACCTAGTAAGAGATCTGTATTTACCAATGATCATAATAATACTTAACCCTATCATGTGCGGGGGGTATTGATATGCACCTTATTCATGCAGGTGCTTTTCCGCTCTCATCCACTTGGAGCCTTTGAGCCCGCCCGGTCTCACCATTTAATTCTTGTGAGGCCCCCCATCATTTTGTCATGGTAATTAGAGGGATTGTTACTCTTATTTATGCATACTTTTCTTGTCTAGCGGTTAGTAGTGGTAAACTTTTTGCATTTAATCCCTAGGTGCCCCCGCCCCTGACCCTCCACGCCCCCCCTTCAACACAGTCCTGAGGAAGACCCCGTTTGTAAGGATTGCAAGGACCTACACTCATTCAGGGGTCGAAATGTCGACACTTCATATGTTGCCAGTATTATCAACAGTACTTGTTTTACTGTGTTATGGTGCTTATTGTACATGGCTATATGATACATTGTATTAATCATTGTAACTGTGAAATCTTTTGGCTAAATGATATGCCAAGTAAACAGAATATTGTGATACGCACTATGCTCTAACTTCACGTACCCCGCTACTCTCACCCCAATCACCGACTTTTCCGTATTCTTTTCCCTTTCCTGCTGGGTACTTCCAAAAATCTTTTTAATGTTTTCTCAATTAAAATATATGATCAGTGTGATTAAATAGCACTGTTGCAAAAATATATATATGCTTTCTTTGATTTTGTAAACATGTGATTATATATCTTTTTAACACTGTTGTATGTATTGTTACTGGGACCACTCATTATTGTACTGTCTTATACCCAGGTCCCAGTGATCTTTGGGTTTACTCTTTCATGTAACATTTTCGGAGCAGGTGCACGCCTGCGAGGTATATCAGTGATTTATTGCACTGTTCTAAAATGGTAGAGAGCGATACTCTGTCTTATACGGAGGAATATATAAATCAACTGCTTCAGGACCCTGCGAATCAATTTCTCTCTTCAACAACACCAAATATTGATTTCACACTTAATGATAAAGTCGCACGACTAGAACGCTTGGAAAAGAAACTTATCCGCACTCGCCTACATGGGCATTTACTTACCAAATACCTTCAGGCAAACATAATACCAGTCGGATTACAAATCAAGAACGAACCAGCAATTTTTATAGACGTACCTAAATTTAAGGAAGGTTTTAGTTTTGTTGCTAATAACTGCTCCCGGCACTGGATGGTGCTGGGAGTAGAAACTGCGGCTGAACAGGTCCAAGTACTTATGAGGGAGATTGCTGCCCTCAAACAAGAAATTGCGGGAATCTCGACACTGACCAATGCCAATGACGCCTTGGAACATTTGGGTAAGACTTTGAAAGAGTTTGAGACGACTACTCAGAATAAGAAGCTTGAAAAAATGTCCAAAGATATTCGTTTCTACGAGAAAAAGAACATGTACCCTTATCTACAAGAGGACTATTTCAAGCAGGACAATCAGGGACGTTTCACCAGCAGGGGGAGAGGAGGTTACCGCAGACGCAGGAACTATACCACCTTTTCAGATTCGTCTCTGAGCACTGATAGTGACAACGAACAACCAGGTCCCATTTTAGACTACGGATACCAGGATAACTGGTACCCACCCCAAGGGTATTTTCCTTTTTTAGGAGAAGGTCAATGGAGATCCCCCAGAGGTCAAGGTGGCAATTGGCCCAGGGGCCCACCGCGAGGACAACAGACAACCAATGTGAATTGGGAGAGAGGCCGGGGCAATACGTCGAAACAGGTCCGCTTCCAGCCAGAGAGCCAAGGAGAAATATTGACGCGACGCAAGGTATACAGATGGTAAAAAGAACACAGAATCCTGTGGTGAATATTTCCTCATACATCTTAAAAGAGGAGGAAAGTAACATCCTTAACAAGGGATTATCGTTTGTACCTACAGCCCACCCAAATGACTTCAACATTAGAACAGAATTTCATAGGTTCTTTCGTAAAATCCGCCTTAGATACTTCTTCAAAAACTCTGCTGCACCCCCTGCAGTATCGCACACAGGATTAAGAGTTCCGTCTACTTTCGTTCCACCTGCCAATGCAATGACTAATAAAGTTCTGGCATATGAAAGTGTGGTACTCAGGGATGTGTCAAGACTACTGACAGTACATAAACATACCCCTCCTAATATCACTAAGATGGAGAGCGCAGCCCTTTTGACATTAAAAAACAACAAGGATATTGCCATTAAGTCAGCGGATAAGGGCGGAGCCATCATGGTGCAGGATGTAACTGACTATAAGACGGAGATTATGAAGCAACTACAGGATGGAGTCAGCTATTCCCAATTGAGATCAGACCCCTCTAAGGATCTTGCGGGGGAGATACTAGGTATTACATCAAATGCACTGGAACAAGGGTTTCTGAGCAATCATGAATTCCAATACCTGAACCAAAAACACCCCAGGCTCCCCTCAAACTACACACTGCCCAAGATTCATAAGGATATGCAACACCCGCCGGGGCGCCCTATTGTATCCTGATGCTGTTCCATTTTAAAGCCTCTGTGTAGATACATAGATTTCTTCTTGAAGCCTATTGCTGAAAACACTGAAGCCTATTTAAGAGACACTATGCAAACCATCACCTTGATTGACCAACGAACCTTCAATCCCAATGACCAACTGCTGGTGACGTGCGATATCGTTTCCTTATATACGAGTATACCACAACAATCCGCTCTTGGAGTGATGAGAGATGCCTTGAACCAACGACCAGCACCTATGGTAGTCCCTACTGAATTTATCATTGAACTACTTACCATAGCCATGATGAAGCATTTCTTTTTCTTTCAGGGCAACTACTATGTACAGACTAAGGGTGTGGAGATGGGGCAGCTTTCGCCCCGGACCTGGCGATCATTTACATGGACAATTTTGAAAAATCTTTCATCTTTAACAATAATCCCTTCAATAACCAGGTGATGATGTGGAAGCGGTATATCGACGATATACTGATGATCTGGACTGGAGACACTACGGAGTTGGGCCTTTTCCACGACTGGCTCAACCAATGTAATCAGGACATCAAGTTCACAATACAATACAACTCCAATGAGATAGATTTCCTGGACGTCACGATTCGTTGCGAAGATAATAAACTGTACACTACGTTATACCGAAAACCCACGGAACGCAACTCTCTCCTCAGATACAATAGTCATCATCCCCGTGGCCTGAGGGATAACCTACCTGTAGGACAGTTTCTGCGTATCCGCAGGAACTGTTCCAAGAAGGCAGACTACATGGCTGAGTCAGAAGACCTGAGCAACCGCCTGCTTGAGAGAGGGTACCCGAGAAGGTTGGTGAAAAGAGCTCAGAAAAGAGCCTGGTTTAGCCCCCGTGAGACGCTGCTAACACCAAGAGATAAGAAAGATGGAAAACTACAGAGGATAATCTGCGTGACCACCTTCTCCACAAGAAGCAATGCCATAAAGAAGGTATTCAACAAGCATTGGGGCTTTGGGGTCTGATGATATTGAACAACCAAATCCACTGATGCACTCTTTTAAAAAAGCTAAGAGTGTCAAAGACCATGTGGTCCGCTCATTTCTTGAAATGGCAGCGGCACCTACAATTCAATCGCTTTGGAATCTACCTCCGGTGCAGAGACATTTCAAATGTGGACACTGCAAAGCGTGTCAGACGATTCAAACTAAAAAGTTCACGTATAAACAACATACGATTGTCCTGGAATCATTCACCAATTGCAACACAATGAACGTAATTTATGGAATCATCTGCCCGTGTGGACTGCTCTACGTGGGCCAAACACAGCAGAAGATCAAGGCCCGAATACTTCAACATCAAAGCAGGGTTCGATGTGCGGTCCAAGGGGCACCTCTAGTTGAACACTGCACAACGAAGGGACATACCCCAGATCAGCTACAATGGTTGGTACTAGAGAAAGCCACGATGGGCCCTAGAGGGGGCAACATTGCATCAATCCTGAACACACGAGAGTGTAAATGGATGGCCCGTTTGGACACCATTATAAACGGACTCAATGAACTTGACTCGAGTCATGCGCAATTAGCATGCCTCACGACTGAGTAGTTTGCTCCAGGTCCCATTCCACATATGTAGATTTCAAAGTGTATAATTACTAAGACGCGGCCATTCTACCATACACCCTTAGAATGCCCTTCAGCATATGAATAGTAATTTTTTTATCAATTATTACGACTAGATATGTTGAATATAATAAACCGTCAATTCTAGGTGTATGTCTTTTTCATGTTTCCAACAATGTTGGTTTTTTCCACCATTTTCAATATGAATGTTTAACCGTTTTTTCTCAACAGTTCAAGGAGGACATTTCCAATATAGTGTACTGTAACTAATGTTTTCTTACATTGTATTGTGAATACCCTCTGAGGTATAATGGACAGTCGTTAACAAACACCTTTTGACTATACTATGTGCCCATGATGTTGTTCCCTATGAATATGTCCAGTGTTTGAGCAATAACTAAATGCGGCACTTTTTCCCAGTAATTTTCCGTTTTACACTTTGACACATCGAGATCTATAATCCATGAATGCTGAAGTTGACATCAATATCCATTGATGAAGCATAGTCTGTTTTCCCTTCCTTGAAGCCAGGCACTTGTTTTACATTAGCATCTAGCGTCTGCAGGACGCCGACACTCACGCGGCCAAGGCAGCCTCTTGGCCGTATTTAAATAGATCACGTGCCACCTCTCCGGTTCCTTTCCATTTGTGCGGAGCTTCCCTGGCGAGTAGCGGTGAGTTTGAGGGTTAGTCCCCGTGAGCACGAGGCGCTTTTTTATGTGATACTGAGGTGCTTTTAAGTGTTTACCCACAATGAAGTCCATGCTCTCTGCTTTTATTTGCAGATTCATCACCGCGCTACCACCATCGCTTACACGGTTAATCCGGTATTCGCGGTGAGTTTGGCTTGTCTTTTCAGAGTTTCGAGCAAGCGTGACCTTCGTATCCATTTTGGTATAATGATCTTTTTGCGACAGAGGAGATTGATATTCCCTTTACATTTTGTTTTCAGATTGTGGTGGCAAAAGGATTTGATTCTCATTTGAAGCCACGGACAGGTATTTATTACTTTAACCCTGAAACGGTGGTTTTAGTATTTTAGCTACAGTTTGTTTGTTGGTTTAGTAAGGGCCCTTTGATAAGCAGTTGTTTTCTACGATTTCAGATGTAACCTTTGTGAGGCAACCAAGGTTTCTTTTCTTGAAATATGAATGATATGGATTGATACGAATGATATGGATTGGACAGCAAAGACTTGACTCAACCTCCTAGTAAGAGATCTGTATTTACCAATGATCATAATAATACTTAACCCTATCATATGCAAGGGGGTATTGATATGCACCTTATTCTTGCAGGTGCTTTTCCGCTCTCATCCACTTGGAGCCTTTGAGCCCGGCCGTTCTCACCATTTAATTCTTGTGAGGCCCCCCATCATTTTGTCACGGTAATTAGAGGGATTGTTACCCTTATTTATGCATATTTTTCTTGTCTAGCGGTTAGTAGTGGTAAACTTTTTGCATTTAATCCCTAGGTGCCCCCGCCCCTGACCCTCCACGCCCCCCTTCAACACAGTCCTGAGGAAGACCCCGTTTGTAAGGATTGCAAGGACCTACACTCATTCAGGGGTCGAAACGTCGACACTTCATATGTTGCCAGTATTATCAACAGTACTTGTTTTACTGTGTTATGGTGCTTATTGTACATGGCTATATGATACATTGTATTAATCATTGTAACTGTGAAATCTTTTGGCTAAATGATATGCCAAGTAAACAGAATATTGTGATACGCACTATGCTCTAACTTCACGTACCCCGCTACTCTCACCCCAATCACCGACTTTTCCGTATTCTTTTCCCTTTCCTGCTGGGCACTTCCAAAAATCTTTTTAATGTTTTCTCAATTAAAATATACGATCAGTGTGATTAAATAACACTGTTGCAAAAATATATATATGCTTTCTTTGATTTTGTAAACACGTGATTATATATCTTTTTAACACTGTTGGATGTATTGTTACTGGGACCACTCATTATTGTACTGACCCTGATGTTGCGTCAAATAACTTTGGTGCCTGGATTAGGTCATCAATAGACCAACTTGCCCCTGAAATAACCAAGCAGCTCAAAAGGAACCGAGTGTCAGCACCTTGGTATGGGGCTGAGCTCAGACCCATAAAAGCCAAATGTAGGCGTCTTGAGCGGCTTTGGAGGACGGACTATAGTGAAAAGCACAAAAAGGAATATAACTTGGCCCTGGAGGTATATAAGGAAGCCATAAAACGTGCAAAAGCGACCTATTATACAACTAAAATCTATGAAGCCAAAAACTCCTCAAAGGAGCTTTTAAAACAGTTGCAGCCCTATCTAAACGTCCGCAGGATAGCCACTTTAAACCGGACCAAAACTTTGTGGACAAAATCGCCTCCTTTTTTCAAAATAAAGTACAGGCAGTTTATGACGAACTGCAGAAGACAGTGCCAACGACAATGGAAAACAATGAAGATCCCCCGGTGGATAACTCTTCTCAGAGCAGTCTGTTAGAGTTCCCTGTTTTAGCGGCAGAGAAAGTCAATGATATACTATTATTGACAAAATCAGGCTCCCCTTTGGATCCCTGTCCTTCATCAATTCTGCACTTGGTATCCGACCAAATCAGCGTACATATTACCCCTTTTTTAAACGGGGTAATTAGCTCTGGTGTCTATCCTCAGTTATGGAAAAAGGCTTGCATTAGGCCGATCATCAAGAAAGCCACACTGGATCCCGCTGAGGTAAAGAATTACAGCCCGATATCATGTCTCCCATTACCAACTAAAATTCTGGAAAAAGTAATCAATTTAGAACTTATGGACTACTTGGATGATAATCTACTTCTTGATTCCACCCAACATGGCTTCAGAGCAAGACATTCCACCGAATCTGCCTTGATAATGGCGACAGAAGAAATCCGCAAACTGGTGGATGAAGGGGGCAGAGGCGTCCTCATCCTGCTTGACCTATTGGCAGCATTCGACACTGTGAATCACACGGTGTTGGTGTAGTGGCTGAAGGCAGTAGGCATTAGAGGGACGGCTCTCGCCCTCCTTTCATCCTTCCTGGCATCCAGGGAACAACTGATCCACTGGGAGGGTCTTAAGTCTGCAAACTTGTGCCTCCCGTGTGGAGTCCCACAGGGGTCGGCTCTGTCTCCAACGCTTTTCAACATCTATGTTACCCCTCTGGCCAGATTAATCAAACAGCACGGATTTAATCTGGTGTCATATGCGGACGACACCCAGATAGTGGTGTCGGTCTCGCAGAGGGTGGACATCACAGCGGCCCAGTTCTGTAATTGTCTTAATGCACTTATGGCTTGGATGAACGCAAACTTCCTCCAACTCAATACTAATAATACCGAGGTTATTGAGTTTGGGAAGGGCCCCTCAGTTTGGAATCAACTTTGGTGGCCTGCGGAGGCTGGGAGTTGTCCAGCCCCGGTGACCAAGGCAAAGAACCTAGGCTTTATATTCAATAGTGAATTAAAGCTTGGGAAACAAATCAATCAAGTAACCTCTGCCTGCTTTTTCACCTTGAAAGTTTTGCGCAAAATCTTGCCGTTCATCCCATTCAATCTAAGGAAAATGGTAATTGGAGCCCTTGTACTTTCCCAAATTGATTATGGGAATGCGGTATACTTAGGTATAGACAAAGGCCAAACTGCTAAATTACAATCTCTGCAGAATGCGGCGGCCCGTGTGCTGCTCGCTCTCCCCAAATATCATCCCACGTCTACCAGTATCAGACAGCTCCATTGGCTTACCATCTCGGAAAGAGTAAAATTCAAGGCCCTCTGCCTAGTGCACAAGGCGCTCCACGGAGGCGGTGCCATTGACATTCAAAAGCTATTCTCCTGGTACAAACCTCTGCGAAGCCTGAGATCCTCCGACACAGGGTTGGTACTGGTGCCCAGAATAAAAAAGGCTAGATGGGGTTGTAAGAGCTTTTCACATCAAGCTGCTAAGTTGTGGAATTCCCTCCCCTCACAGCTGAGACTGCAACCCAACAGGACTATCTTCAGGAAACAGGTTAAGACCTGGCTGTTTCCTAAGTGCTCTTAAGTAAGCAAGCATCTGGATCAGTATGAACTCACCTCAGCGCCAAGACTCCTCGGCAATCGAGCGCTCTATAAATGCATCAGTCAGTCAGTCAGTTAAAATGCATTTCTATATAGTAGAATTCGTTTTTGTAATTTAATTATTATTTTGTTGAGGTTTAGAAATACAACAAAAAAATAGTTGGTTGTATGTTTGTAATGAGTAACACTGTTATTTAAATATTTTCATAGAATAAAGATATGTAACACATATTTCAATTTGTAATGATTTTTCCAAAGTTTACTTTATGAATATTTTTACATTTTTAACATATACTTGCAGTTATAAAACATTTATATATTGATAAATAAAACAATTTTAATACATTTTATTATTAAGTAAACAATGTAAATCATGTTTAAATAGTATTGTATGTTTGTATACTTTCCAGGTTTTTTCTATGCTTTAACATTTTTTAACATTAATTGAATAGTTTCATATTAATATTCTCAACATAATGTTAACATGTCTTTCCAGTACGCATTAAATAATTGTATATTTTTATACTGTTATTTAATGCATTTGCTAAAAAAATTATAACATATTTCTACATGGTTTACATGTTTTACATTTATTTTTCAATTTTGTAAACTTCTATTCATAATTTTTAACTTATCTTCCCATTAATTTCCATGGGGAGATAGCCTTTTGTTTGTTTCATTTTTTAGGCCATTTTTTTTACATTTACCTCCATTCATTCATAATATTTATTTGATTTTAAAAATAAAACCATAAAAGTCAAATCATTAAAAATAGTACATAGGTTATCTTTGCCATACTCATACTTACTTTAAAACATCCATAAAAAAATGTACGAGAGAAAAACAGACAGTAAAATAATTTAACATCTGTAAGTACAGCAGGGCAGGCCTAACTTGTGTAAAATTCAATGGTTTTAAAATTGGACGTAAAAACTTATGTCTTAAATTATTATATTTTTGGCAAACCATAACAACATGCAGTGTGTCATTAATTGATGTGTTATCACAAAGGGGTAGATCTGAGTTCGTAAAAAAGCCTTGATTAAAAGGAACTAGATGGGGAAATAGATTAAACCTAAAATAAGTCAGCAGACAACGTTGATGACGTGTCATTTTCCACGTCAAGTAGGGTTCTATGCTGCTGACTGTTTTAACTAGAATCGCATGTCGCATCGAATTTTTCGTCAATGCAAAATCCTCATGTTCTGAAGCCAGCTTGTCCCTAAAAGCAATTTCAACCCTTTTGCCCTCAGAGCCTGTTAAACTTGAAGGATTATAGTACAGTTCAGGCCTCCCTAGAGTCAGCATAATATAGGCCTTGTAGGCCAGCCACAGGATCAAAGAGGATTTAAACAATTTTTAACAGTCCTGCAAAATTAATCTGCTGAAACAAAGTTCCTCTTTAACCCAAAATGAATGCCAACGTTTTAGGGGGCTAAGACGGAGCTGGTCAATAATATAGTCTAAGCCTAGTTCTTAATGGACCAGTTCATGAGGTACACTTTGTGGAACACCCAATAGGCCCCTTAAGAATTTATTTTCGGCTACTTAAAATGGGGCAACACAGCCATACCCCCATATTCCACTGCCATAACTCACTATTGGGATGCACTTATCCCTGTAGATTTCCAGGATTGATTGTATATGAGTGCGCCCGAGCCTGCGGGAAAAATCACTTATACTAAATAGCACTCTGTTAAAAGACAGAACGTTCTGGGAAATAAGTGAGTGCCAGTTTATCCCTGAATCCAATTGGTCCCCCAGGTATCTAAATTTGTCTACCTGGCTAATATGCTGGCCATCCACTACGTATCTCATAGATTTTGTACTCCGTGAACCAAACTTTATAAAGTGTGACTTTGCAAAATTCGTCATCAGGTCAAGGCTACTCATAAAACTTATAAAAAGGGTAAGAAGTTTTTGTAAACCTTTAGCTGTGCAGGCAATTAAAACTGTATCATCTGCATAGAGCAAAGCAGGTATACATCGGTCTCCTACTTTAGGGACATCCATGCCTGAAACTATCAGGGCTTGCTCTATGTGATTGATATAAAAAATGAATAAAAAAGATGCTAAAATGCAGCCTTGCCCAACACCACGCAACAGTTTAAAGTGCTCAGTGCATTCCCTGTTAGGGCCAAACCTAACACTAGCTGAAAGGTCTTTGTGCAAATCATGCAAAACGTTTATTAGGACCGGGTCAACATCCATCTGCGCCATCAAGGACCAAAGTTTGGATCGGTTAACTCCATCAAAAGCAGAGCTGAGGTCCATGAAGGCCAGATGGATTGCCCCCTTCTTGGCCTTGGTATATTTACAAGTTAGCAGATATAGATTCAAGGTTTGCTCTATTGTGCCCCGGTCCGTGCGAAACCCGTACTGTAGGTCAGATAAAAAGCCTCTCTCTTCAACCCAATCTGAGAGGCAAGTTAATAAAATACGTCCAATGATTTTTACCTGTGAGTCTATAAGGGAGATAGGCCTAAAACATGCAGGGTCTGACCTGCTGCCCTTTTTAAAAACAGGGACTATTATTGACTGCGACCAGGTTGGTGGTAGAGGACCGGAAGCTGCGGAGTTTAAGTGTAGTGTCAACAAAGGGGCCCATAGATCTATACAGGTTTTAAAGAGGTCCCCAGGCACCCCGTCTGGCCCAGGTGCTTTATTTGATGGTAACTGAGAGATGGCAACTCTGACCTCAGATACCGCTACCTTAAATTTTGTAACCTCTTTGTGTTTTTTTTTGTTTATTTTCCGGGATCCGAGTCGCAGAAAGATGGTACTGTTTGTCGGAACAGGTAAATCCTTTTTAAAAGTGTTTTTTTAGGGTTGTAAATGTAGGGTGAATGTAGGGGGGAGTTCTAGAGGTTAGCTATAGAGTTGTTTGAGGGTTTTTAATATATTAAGTTGCACTAATTGTATTGTTTTTCACTAGCGTGTTAGTTTAGGGTTTCTTTTAGTATCCATACGTTATGTTATCTTGTGTTATGTGACTTGCTTTTTGACGTTTAAGTGTAACATACATGCACTTTTGGGAATGTAATGATGTTTGCAAGTAATTTTCTGTTTTGCTTTGAAGGTTTGTCTTTACAAATGTGTTCTATGGGAATCTGAATGTAGCTTTTATTCCAAGAGAATCTATTTGGTTTATAATAAACCAACATTTTTACTTTGATTTCCTTTACTTTGGATGGCTTTGAAGGATCACTATTGGACTGGTTTTATTTTTGCATTTTTTGAGCTTTTGGAATAAAAAATCCAGTAATTGGTGCATTATACATTTTGACTATGTGGATATAAAGGATGATCTGCAGCTACAGAACAGTAAGTCATATTTATTTTTTGGGTTTGGGTGGTCTTATTTAACATTTGAGTTGTATTTAAAGTTTTGACTGATGTAATCGAATATTATGTTTATTGTTTATATAAAAAATTATTTGTAATGTTGGCTAAGATTATGCTTCACTTTTTGGGAGTTTTATAGGTCAGCATTCATTTTATAATATGCTTTAGGCTATTATTGCTAGGTCATCTACTCCTTTGTTGTTTATGAAGTGTTTTATTTTAAATTGTAGCAGGTTGTATATTCTTTTGGTTTGTTAGCTAGATTTATGTGCTACTTGGGTTACAGATTGCTCCATTCATAGTTGTTGGCAGCTTTTCTGTTTTTGCAATACTTCAATAAATGTATAGAGTGTAGATTGAGTTCTGCCTAGTGTTTCTTGGAAGGCATTTTGCCATCCTTCCACTGCATTGTTTGTTTTGACTTCCTTTGCAAGGTGATGTCACAGACATTCCGCCATGGTATTTGGAATTTGGGTTGGCATTTGTGTCCGGGGCGATGTAGTCGGACAACTCAAGTATCTTCGGAATAATCCATTGGGGGGCTTAGTTTGTATTGGTTTTGATGGTAGAATTTGTAATAGTAAATTGTAGTGGTTAGCTACCTCAGGGGCATAGGATAGTGCTATCATTTATTTTTATTTCAAAGGCAAATTGACTGTTTGTTGAATATCCCACACTTAGCACAGAGTTTTGGAGGTGCCTCCATATGCTTAGACTGAAATGGTAGTAACAGCCTTGAATGGCTGTTTGTGGGTAAACTTTTAAAATGAATTGAATCATGGCATGGATTATTTTTTGTAGGTAGTAGTTATTTGATTTAGGTTTAATGTGTTTTAAAAGTTTGTAGTAAGTGCTACTTTGTTTATTTCGTAGTAGGGCAAATATAAAAGGGATATTTGTGTTTTGATATTCACCATGTATGGTGTATATCTGAGTAATGTTTTGGGAAACATTTTGAAGGTCCTATCCATTCTCCAGGTTTGACAATAGCTTAGGTTTAGTTATCTGCCGTAGAACATATTAGGATTCATCTATCATTGTTAGGTTGTCATATAACAGGAAGGGTTGCTCATTATTTATCATTTTTTAAGTGTTCAGGTATTTCTATATCTTGGTATCTTCTAAGGCCAAGAGGAGTATTGGAGTTTTTTTTTTTTAATTCATGCAATTAAAGGTTTTAAAGTGGGTATAGGTGGCAGTTCACCTGTGATGTGTTTGAGGACTTTAAGAAGCATATCTTTCTATGACTTTTTGTTGTGGGCTCCTGAATGCTAGTGTGTGCCTGTCTCATATCCCACAATACCTTACTTACCTCTATTTCTGTCAAACTAGGAGGGTGGTCGTGTTCCCTTACATTAATTAGAACATCATCCTTTGTAGTGGTCCTCTCATAGCCTGCATTAGAGTAATATTTAGTACATTTCCAATTCAAAGTTTCTATTGATACTTTCTTGTTTGTAGGTGTAGTCCATGTGACCTAATGAGTGAATGTCTTTCTGTGTACCTTGTACTTTCTGTCATTGTGTCTGAAAATGGTGTAATCGTACAACGAATTACACATTTAAAATGTTTATACATTTGTTATTTACATATAAAATAATGCAACTACTTTTCTTAGTTATTCTTACATGTCTGTTCCTCTTAGACTTTTCACACCTTTTGCAGCTTTTCCATTGGGGGTGTTGTTATGTGGAACAGGTGGTTTCTTTTCTGTTGGAAGATAAAAAGAGTGTCAGTTTCATTTTAAATGTTTATTTTTGGGTAGTTTGTAGAGATTGAGGTCATTAGGTTTTATTTTTTCAGCTTTAGGGTGAGTTTTTATTTTATAACATTTTAGATATACTTACTTTTTTATGCCTTTTTTCTGGTTTGTGATCGGTGTTGATTTTCGGTAGGTTAACACTTTCTTGATATTGTAGCATTTTCTTTTAGTAGGTACATGTGAAGTGATAAAAGTTGGAGAGTGTTTTGTTAATTATTTGCTATTTTACAATTTTAATTTTAAATAAAAGTAAGTTTTACTTGCTTAGTTGTCGAGAGGTATCTATTTCTGTTTTCAGGGTCTGGTAGGAGAATCCCACAGAGTTTCCTGTTCTTGGAGCTTTTGTCCTTTTTGGAGTAATACGTTGATAAAATGTGTGTGCCTTTTATAGTGTAGGTTTAGTTTTTTTGTGTGATTTTAGTGGTTAAGTTTGTTTATAGTTTGATTTTATTGGTTAGTTTTATTTTAGTTTGAATATTTTTTATCAGTTATGTCCTTCTACGTATTGTGGAGGCTTTGCCACTAAAACAACCATGAAGCACTTAAACTGGCTCTGAGTCTTGTTATTTGTGACTGAGGAATCTAAGAGGCCTAGAAATACTCCAGACCATAAACTCATAGAACAGTGGGAGGCTATACCTATCTAGATCAGCCATGTCAGTATCTGAAAATTCATTTTTAAATCTTGAGGAGCCCTTTTCACCTATAGCTAGTCAAACAAAATATAATGGAAATAAAAACACTGCATCCAGTAACAGGTTTGCTACTGCTATCCTCAGTGCTCCCAGTATTTCCAAATATCCTAGAGTAAATGCTAAATGTACTGGAGAACTTTGCACTGACTCTGACCACAATATTGACTCAGGGGCTGATTTCGGTAGCGGTGGGTCTGGCCGTGAACAGCTATTGCGGCGGTCAGGAGACCGCATGACAAGCATGCGGTGGTCCAACCACCACGTTACGATGTGACTGCTGGGCTGGCGGGCAGAAAGTGCTCTGTATCATGGCGGCTTGTGCTGCGGCCAAAGGAAAAAGGCTGCAGCACAAGCAGCCATGGTACGGAGCACCTCCTGCACGTCCATGGACATGGTGCATGGCACATGGTGCATGGAGGGGAGTGGGGGCATTGCATGTGCCCCCAGAACCACTTTACAGTGGCCCATGATGGACGGGGCCCTGTTCGGAGGCCCCCATATCAGTTTCCGATAGCCTTTTCATGGCAGTCTTACCGCCATAAAAAGGCTGTCGGAATGGGATATTGTAAACCCAATGGCAGTGACATCCTCTGCACCATCGCCATTCAGGGATACAAATCCGACCTCCGCCGCGTTGGAATCTCAGATCCTGGAGGTGGCAGTGGTCTTCCCTCCGACAGCTGAGGGTCAGACTGCAGGAGTTGTAATCCGGCGGTCAGACTGAAGGGCTGTCGGCAGTCGGACCGCCACCAACGGCCTGTTGGTGAGCGTCCTACCGCCATCATATTCAGCCCCTTAGTTACTCATGTTCCACAGGCATTAGTCTTATCAAAGTTGCCCAAACAAAGAGAAAGTGGCACCAAAGAACCCTCTTAACAGATGGAGAACCAAAAGAGAAAGCTGAAATACAACACATGTTCTTTCTACCAAGATTGATAAGACATCATTAACACTTTTTAACATCCAGGAGAAAGTTTCTGTAGGAGACTCTAAAGTGGAGGTTGAAAATAATCTTAATAAGCAGACTTAGAAAAAGATTAAAAATAATATCTTCTCAAGTAAAATCATTTAGTGCAGAAAGGAAAAATTGAATACTACAAACACAAAATGGCAAGGAGAATAACCAGAAAATGACCCCAAACACTTACATCTCCTTTCCACTTTCACTTATTCTTGTTTTCAGCTCATCTTAATGTCTTTCATGATACTGCTGATCTGAAACCTTTACAATGCAGCCAGGGGTTATTTAAACCCAAACATGGTGCAGGCACAAGTGGCAGAAGAACCAGCTATGAGCCAAAAGCACACCAAAGGTAAGCTTTTCAGTGTGACCTCATATTATTTTTTTTAAATAATTACATTTGATCAATATTCTTTAAAATGCAATATTTTCCATTTAAGCTACAATAGTCCCTCAAGTAAAAAATTAATAGTAAAGGCATTGTTTGTTTTGAAACTTAACCACTTATTGGGTATTTTTTCATACATATTGCCTTTCCCTGTGTCCTCGATCAACCCTGAAAATTACCTTCTATGTTGTTGTCATCAATAGGGTCTATGCCCCGCCAAAACCTATGTTCTGGACTAGAGCCCTCTAATTGGATGAATTATTATCAGCAGTGCTGTCCTATTATGTGAGTAGTGCTGTGAGAGGTTATGATGTTTTTTCTCTTACAAACTTCCTTTAAATTTTAAATAATACTATAGTTACTATCTATAGTTGTCAAAGTTCTGCATGTGTGATTTCACATTGAAATTAGGAATTTCACACCCCTTTTAAGACTTAAAGAAAATAAAAACACCAACATTCATTCAGTTTTAAAGTTAAAAGGAAAACTGCATTAAATGTACTTCACATTGACAACTGGCACTCATAAATATTGGATTCCAGAGGGGAGTAAACACTTCCACCACCTACTGGTGTATGGAATCCCAGCCACTGCCCTGAGAGATACCTGTGCCAGTCACACTGTTGTGCATGGCAGGCAGGTTCTCTCCAACCAGTTTATCCCAGGTAAGAAAAAAAGATTAAGGTTTATCCCAGGGAAGGTCACTGTTAGGCCTGTAGCTGTAGTGCCTTTAGAAATAGCTGGGTCCCTTAGTTTTAGAAAGGTGGTAGTCAGTGCTGACCTCCCCCTTGACTGTCTTCTTGGAAATGACCACCCAGAGGTTGGTCTGAGGTGCCAAAAAGAGGTACTTGTCCAGTGCCAGTCCTCACCCAAGGATTATGGGGGGAGGGGGGCAACCTGCCGCTAGTGCAAGTAAGCCCCAAAAGAAAAAGAATAAGTGAAAGTGTAGGAAAGGTGGGTAACTTTTAACCAAAGTTCCAGTGATCCAAGGAGATTCTACACCAGTAGGGGAGAACTCCAAAATTAGCACTGGTGCAGCCCCACCTATCCCAAAAGAAGCATTAACTAGTCAGGAAGATGTTCAGCTTGAGACGGTGGCTCCCCAGCTGACAAAAAGGAGGGTGGAAGAAGGGTGTTTACTACAGGAGGTAGTAGCCCCCGCTCTAAAGCAGCATTCAGACAACATGAACCCCAAGAAACTCGTAAGTTAGCTCCTTCACCTGTCAGTGAATAGCTAAAGGTGTGGTTCTGGGCACTGACAACTGTCAGTGGCCTCTGTTGGGTGTTAGCCTTTATGGCTGCACTGTTCTTGGCAGGGCGGACTGACCCCCTGTCAAATAGTAAGTTAGGCGCACCTGACCCTGTTGGTCATGGTGGGGTTACTCAAGCTGTGGGTAACTTCTTTGGGTAAGCTGGGTGTTGCCCTGGCTAAGTTAGGAGTAGCAGATGTGTACACCTCTGGTCCCAAACTGAAAAGAATGGGTGGGGACACTAAAGAAGTAGACCAAGGGCATTTTGGATTGGGTCCTGAAACTGCTGAGGTAGGTCAGCTCCCAAGAGTGAATGACCTAGACAGGAAGATGTAAGGCAGAGTAGACCCGGCAACAATACAGCCTGTTTCCCTGCTATTTCCCTAAAACTGTACCACAATTGGCACAGCTTCAGCAACCCCTATATGTCTCTAGTAAATGGTAGCCCTGGTACGTAGGGCATTGGGGCAGAAGAGGGTCCACTAGGGCTGCTGCACAAATTGTGCCACCCTGGGGACCCCTCACCAAGACCGTACAAACTGCCATTGCAGGCTGTGTATCTTGGTGCAGAGAAAACCGAAGAGTCGACATGGCACCCTGCCCCCATACACTGAATGAAGTATAGGTAAGTCACCGCTACTGAAGGCCTTACAGCCCTTAGGAAGGGTGCACTGTGTCCCATGTGTGGACATAGCTGCATGATCAGATATGACCCTAAAATATCTGAGTTCATTCTTGGATATTGTAAGTTCACAGAGAAATCACAGAGAGTACATGGGTTGGATGCTTGTCATCACGAGTTTCCTAGCTCCATGATGGCTTCACTGTACCGAGATGTTTGGTACAAAACATCTTGTCTTGTCACTGATGCCAGTGTTGGATGTATTAATAAATGCACACAGGAGACACCTTAGAGGGTCTCCTGAAAACCTACCAGGAACTGGTGTGGTCTCTGACTAGTCTTAGAAAGCCTTTCACCACCAGACATGTTTCTGACCTCATGGGGTGAGAACCAGTGCTCTCAGAGGTCAGGAACAAAGCCTGCTCTGGGTGGAGATGCTTCACACATCCCCAGGCCAGGATGGCCTTCCAGAGTGGAAATCTTCAAAGGCGATGCTGCCTTTGAAATGCAACCCAGGCAGCTCCCTGTCCTGCTCCTCATTTGACGGGAGGACAGGTGGGAACATTTGTTAGATTAGGAGGTGTGCCCACATTCAGCCAGCACCACCCCTAAGGTGGAGCAGGTGATGTGGGCATGACTTTTCCAATTCCTCCATCTTGGGATGGGAGGAATTAACCTATCAGGGCTAGGGTAGTGCCCTTTTCCACAGGAAATGGGCACTCAGAGGGTGTAGACACCCAAAAGGCAGGTGGTCCATTGGCTACTACCTGTCCTCCCTTTAATGCCCCTAAATGTAATATTTAAGTGGTCTAACTGGACACTGAATTTCAGATTTGATGGATGCAAAGAAGATACGGGCAAAGAAAATCTGCTGACCGAGAACAGAAGACCTGCTGCAGAAATTTTGTCAGGAAACCTAGTCTGCTGCTTCCAGGACTTGATAATTGGTCCGGTATACCGGCTTGCTGCTCCTTGGTGAACCTGATGGAGCATCCCAGAAAATCAAGATACATCAGCTCTGGAGGGTCGGACCTGTTTCCTCCACCAAGTGTGAAGACACCAAGACCTACCGGAGCTGTGCCTCACTAATATCTAAGGTACTGAACCCCCTGCAACCTACACCAAGATGAAGAGTCCATTCCGGACTACAACTGCTGAGGAATCAAGCACCCATTGAGGACATCAATGCCCCTCAGTCCCACTTTGTGAGTGGCCCAGCTGTTCTGGAATAGTCCCTTTAACCTGTCTGCCCCTGACCGCAAAGACATCTTTGCGCACGCCGCCCAGCTGACCTAGCTGTTCTGCCCCCAGCTCGCCTTACCTGGGCACTGACAAATCAGCTGTGCTCCCATGGTCCTAGGGCCTTGCCGACCTGCTCCCTCGAGTGGGACCCCTTGGCCTTACCTTTAAGTCCCCTTGTGCAGTGTGTTTGCAGGTGGCCCACTTCTTTGTAGTGCACTAGCTACCAATGACATCAGCACCCTGCTCCCGGCCAAATCCAGGATGCTCCTGAGAATCTGCTGATGGAACATTGGACCTGGTCTTGCTACTTACCAAAATCCAGAAGATGAACCTCAAAATCCGACTGTATGATTCTATATGCATTTTTCCATTTTCTCTGTTTGATTTCATTTGGTACGTAATTGCGCACAAGAGTCATTTATTTTGCAAACTTGAAAATGACTTACTGTAGAACACATTTCTTGGTCTGAAAAATGATATAAAACTTGATGTTATTTTTGCAAATTGGTCTCATATTTATTATTGAGTGTGTGTACCATGTATTGCCTCTGTGAGTGCAACAAATGCTTAGCACTACCCTCTTATAAAATTAACTGCTCGCCCACACTACCACAAATAGAGCATTGGTAGTAGCTACTTTTGCCTCTGTATACTAGTATTGGTCACCCTGGACTCACTGCACAGTGTACTTTGTTTTAGTGCACTTAATAGAGAGCCAGTTTCCTACAGGGCTGTATTGTGAAGCACACAAACTTAGAGCAAATATCCTCAAAGGATACTTTTTGTGCAGTAAGGAGCCTCTTCCTGTGCAAAAACTATCCTGAACACAACACAGACATCCTTGCAGTATGGTGCAATGGAGCCTGTGTTGGCAAAAAGCTGCATATAGAGCACTAGGGCATAGAGAGAGCAAAACTGCTCAATCTCTTTGTAGAATTGATATAGTTCTGGTCTCTCCAGTTCAAGCAACACAGTGCAGCAATGTCACTTAAAACCCTGCATTGCATGAACTGTTTGTAAGTCCGGGCCCTAATGTCTAGTTCATCATCCAGAATGCAAGGACTGAGCAAGCCTGAAAATGTTTCATTCTACAGCACATTCTTCACATCCACCACATATAAAATGGTCAAAAAGGTTCAATTTAAATTTGTTTTTATCAGTGAGGAGTTTTGGCACTCCTTTTTTCCATCTGATTCAGAGATCCATAGTTTTTTCAAATGGAAAACTGCTCTCTTTCTATAGCAATATAACATTGATTTCTTTTTTATTGTTAAACAAAGACAGCTGGCTTGGTAGTTCGGGCTGGACTGTTCCCATTGAAGCAGGGTCAAGGCTGAGTGAAAACTGAGGTGACATGGTGTTCAAAATCATGATGTATTGGGATGCAGCCCTGTGTAATTACCAGTGGCTGAGATTAATTCCAGCTTTCCATCCATCACTTGTTTTATACTTTAGTATATCGCCATACGTGGGACAGATATACCCAGACATGGGTCCTGTGTGCACTGTGTCACTGGAACAATTTAAACCCAGCTGATGAGCCCAGAAGAGGGGTGAAACTAGACCTGGGTTGCTTGCATTCTGGTTCAGGGTGGACTTGGCTTGGCAGTTTGGGGTGTACTGTTTCCATTGGAACAGGGTCAAGGCTGATTTGCATATTGCTGGGCCCAAGCTGAGGAGATATGGTGTGCAAAATAATGATTGATTGAGATGCAGCCCAGAGTAATTTCCAGTGACTGAGATTAATTAATTTATTCCATCCATCACTTTTTGTATACTTTATTATGTCACGCTATGTCAATCAATCAGGGAATTGTAAGCGCGCTACTCACCCGTGAGGGTCTCAAGGCACTGAGGGGTGGGGGGGTCCGCAGATCTGTTTAGCCGAAGAGCCAGGTCTTGAGGGTCTTCCTGAAGATGTTCAGGGAGGGGGCGCGTCTGATGTCTGCCGGTAGCTCGTTCCAGGTCTTGGCTGCAATGTGAGAGAAGGATCTTCCACCTGCTCTGGTTCTGTGGATGCGCGGGGTTTCGGCCAGTGCGAGGTTGGAAGATCGGAGGTTTCTTTTGGGTACGTGGAAGTTGATTCTGTCGTCGAGGTATTTGGGTCCGTTGTTGTGTAGGCATTTGTAGGTGTGAGTGAGGATTTTGAAAGTGACTCTTCTCCACGGGGAGCCAGTGGAGACTTCGTAGGTGTTGGCTGATGTGTTCGTGTCGGGGGATGCCGAGGACGAGTCTGGCGGCGGTGTTCTGTATTGTTTGGAGTTTGCGGAATAGGGACTTGTTGATGCCGGCGTAGAGTGCGTTTCCATAGTCCAGTCTGCTGGTGATGAGTGCGTGGGTGACTGTCTTCCTTGACTCAGGGGGATCCACTTGAAGGTCTTGCGGAGGATGCGGAGGGTGTTGAAGCAGATGGAGGTGACGGCGTTGACCTGTCGGTTCATGGTGAGTGATGAGTCGAGTACGATGCTGAGGTTCTTGGCATGGTCTGAGGGGGTAGGTGGGCTTCCAAGGGCGGTCGGCCACCAGGTGTTGTCCCATGCAGAAGGGGTGGTACCGAGGACGAGGATTCAAGGCCACGTCATTGGAATGTGAGCTTAAGACAGCAGCATCTTCATGGGAGGCTTCACAACCAAGTGATTCATCAATGCCCAATCATTCAGTGCCCAAAAACGAAGCTCAATGGTCCACTTTTAATCTATATGACCTCAACGACATCCTTAAAACCTTATCGGCCATTAATTTAAGCCTAACAATCACTACAACGATCCACTCCCTGCAAATTTTGTGCCGTACATTGACCAAGAAATCTTCCCCAGTTGGACATCGATAGTCAATGCTTCCCTGTCTCAAGGATCCTTCCCAGACTGTCTAAAAATGGGACAGGTCATTCCCATCATAAAAAAACCGACAGAGAATCCCGCTGAACCGAGCAATTTTCGGCCAGTATCCAACATTCCCCTATTAGCCAAAGTGATAGAAAAATGTGTTCAGCAACAACTAAGCCAGCACATATCTAAATTCCAACTACTAGACGATTTCCAATCAGGATTTAGACCAAATCATAGTACGGAAACGGCAATTCTGCACGTAGTTGACGACGCATTACTCGCTCTGGACCAAAACAAAGCATGTCTTTTAATCCTTCTTGATTTATCATCTGTGTTCGATACAGTTAACCACAACATGTTGTTAGAACGTATGGAGAACAGGATGGGTTTTTCTGGGAGCGTTCTTGAATGGTTCAAGTCCTACTTGAGGAACAGATCACAAAGATTTCTGGCGAATAAAAACCTGTCAACATCCTCCCCCATTCAGTTAGGGGTTCTACAAGGATCAACCCTCTCCCCTTCACTATTCAACTGATCTGTGGAACCACTAACGGATATACTCCACCGCGCCAACATCCTTTTCTACATGTACGCTGATGACACTCAGATGTACATTAAGATTTCCTCTTTGGAGGAGATCAGAACAATGAATAAGGCCTTAAGGGTGACGATGCAATGGTTATCAAGCAATCAGCTTAAACTAAACGCAAAAAAAACAGAATTCCTCCTAATTTCCCCCACCAAAAGCCCGCCCATTATAAAAGAATGGACCAACTTGATCACCGCACTTAACTGCACTCCAATCATCGTAGATTCAACCAAATCTCTAGGAATCACTCTAGACCAAAGCCTAAACATGCAAACACACATCAACACGTTGGCTAGAAATGCAAGATTTCACCTGAGCTATATTAAGAAATTGAAACCTTTCATCGAAGCAGCAGGCCTCAAAATAGCAGTTCAGGCATTAGTAATCTCGAGGATCGAATACGGATGCACAACACTTTCTGGGCTCCCCAAAATTGCAACTGCACCTCTAAAAGCCTGCCTCAACGCAGCAACAAGGCTCATAACAGGTTCAAAAAAATTCGACCATATCTCACCTCACCTGAAAGCGCTGAATTGGCTACCCTATGAAGCCAGAATTCAGCTCAAACTGGCGTGTATAACACACAAAGCTCTACACTTCAAGTCACCAAGATATCTAGCTCAGAAATTGGAGATTTCAGGGAGAAGCAGACAATCCAGGAGCGCCAGAGACCTAGTGCTGAAGCCACCAATTTACCGGAAAAAAAAACTTATGACAGAGCGTTCTCAGGTGCTGCAGGCATCAGAAGGTTACCCAACCACGCAAGATTCAAGAAAGAAACCAAGATCTTTCTAATGAGCAAATTCTTACCGTAACCATTACAGAACTTCCACATAAGACTCGCCTAAATCCGCTCGCTTGAAGTCACAAGCGCTTTTTGCTAAGAACTAATTTCATTTGTTCATTACAGGTTCTTGTTTCCCCTGATGACATGGTTCCTCTAGTCTTACATTCTGTGAATGTGCTAAAGTATTTATCAAGAGAAGTGGCTGTGACAACTTTGAACTGTACTTTAATATGTCAATTACTATACAGAATATTGTTTCCCCTGATGACATGGTTCCTCTAGTCTTACATTCTGTGAATGTGCTAAAGTATTTATCAAGAGAAGTGGCTGTGACAACTTTGAACTGTACTTTAATATGTAAATTACTATACAGAATATTGTTTCCCCTGATGACATGGTTCCTCTAGTCTTACATTCTGTGAATGTGCTAAAGTATTTATCAAGAGAAGTGGCTGTGACAACTTTGAACTGTACTTTAATATGTCAATTACTATACAGAATATTGTTTCCCCTGATGACATGGTTCCTCTAGTCTTACATTCTGTGAATGTGCTAAAGTATTTATCAAGAGAAGTGGATGTGACAACTTTGAACTGTACTTTAATATGTCAATTGCTATACAGAATATTGTACTGTAAAAGTTATCATGTCCTGTACTGTGAAGCACTCTGATACCCTACGGGGTCATGTTTGCGCTATACAAAACACTGAATAAATAAATAAATAAATATAGCTGGGTCCAAACTGAGGTGCCATGATGTGCAAAATATTTATGGATTAGGATGCGGCTCTGAGTATTTACCAGTGACTGAGATTAATTCTAAGATCCCATCCATCACTTTTTGTATACTTTTGATAGAGCGCTGTGCTCTCGTAAAAATTGTAGGGGTGCATCATAATCATCATTAGTCTGTACCCGCTTATATCCAGTTATATATCAATGAATGGTTAGTAAAATGTAGTCGTAATGTGCATTATTAGAATGGATAGGAGGGTAATTGTGGCATCATAATTGCAAACGTAATATTTAAACCGAATGTGCACAACGATGTATTATTGAAGTAGGCCATGTGTAATCGAGATGTAGTAGTTTAAACGTGTAGCATATTAAGTTGCACGTGTAGTTCACCTCTGAATATGAAATGTATTGGACTAATGCTTATAAGAGTGATTATAATGGTGTGTTTAAAGTGTGCAAAGGCCTGACTGCACATACGTAAAGGAAAGGCCTGATTCATTTTATGTTAGCTTAATTTAGCAGGAAGAAATGTTTCCCGTGGAAAGGCTCTCTGGGTACAGTTGGTAAACTTGTGTAGAGGGGAAAAGTTTGTTGAAACGTATCTTCTGTTGCAGGTGCAAGGACATATGCCTCGTTAGCAACACACTGGCTCTTTGTTTCACGAGTTAGGGTGGTGAGAGGCATTGAGATGGGAGTATACTGGAATGCAGGGATGATGTTTGCAAGGAAGAAGGTGCCTGGGACTTAAGGTCATCGTAACCGTCCAGGTGGAAGTAAGAGTTTCGATGGAAAAATACAAGAAGGAAGACCTGGCCGAAGAGGCGTGACCAAAGGCGTGTTCAATTGTATTTGGGTTTTGTATTAGGGATAGTGCCCCGAGGGTGGAGAGTAGAGAAGAGGTAGAGGAGAGCAGAGAGGAGGACAGAGAGTGTTTTGGTGAAGGAGCATCTTAGAATCGAGCTCAAAGTGCTATGTGAGTGCACTTCTTAGGAAGTCTTCACAGCTGACACCTTTTACTTACTCTTGCCTGGGAAATTCGTTAAGTAGGTATGTCATCTTAGAAGTAGTGTAGGGACAGCCAATGGGTTTTATGCTTGTTTAGATAAATGAGGAATAACGTAGAGATTGGAGCTGTTATTTCTTGCCTAATACTTCTGGAGCTAACGATACTTCTCATCCTGAGTCGGATGAGACTCCTGCGTAGGATGCTATTTGTATTAGTGCCCATTTATTTCTTTAACCTCGTGTTGAGGTGCTTGCACGTGCAGTTATTCTTGGCTGTAATAAACCCACAAAACTGAATACGGAGTCAGTGGTCTTTGTAGGTGAACCAGATTCTAAAGAAATGATTGCATAACTGAAAAGATTTTCTTCCCTTCACACTATTCAGCAGGTAAAAAGATCCTGGCGACTTAGAGATCCTTAGAAAAGTTAAGATAAGGATCAGCGTTATCACTTTAGTATGTCACCCTAAGTGGGATGGATAGGCCCAGATGTGGGTCCCGTGCATGTTGTGTTACTGCAACCATGCTATTCCCAGCTGATGAGCCATAACAGAGGGTTAAAATGGACCTGGGTTGCTTGTGTTCTGGTTCAGGGTGGACCTGGCTTGGCAGTTCGGGCTGAACTGTTTCCATTGGAACGGGGGCAAAACTGATTTGCAGATAGCTGAGTCCAAGCTGAGGTGGTATGGTGTGCAAAATGATTGATTGAGATGCAACCCAGAGTAGTTACCAGTGACTGAGATTAATTCATGGATCCCATCCATCACTTTTTGCATACTTTATTATGCCACTGTAAGTGGGATAGGTATGCCCAGATGTGGGTCCTGTGCACACTGTGTCACTGGGACCAAGCTATACCCAGCTGAGGAGCCCATAACAAGGGTGAAACTGGTTCTGGGTTGCTGGTGTTCTGGTTAAGGGAGGACCAGCTTGGCAGTTCAGGCTGGACTGTTCCCATAGGAGCAAGGTAAAGAAATATTTGTATGTAGCTGGGTGAAAGCTGAGGTAGCATGGTAAGCAAAATAATGATGGACCGGGATGCAGCCTCGAGTAATTTCCAGGGGCTAAGATTAATTCAAGCATCCCAGCCATCAATCTTTGTATACTTTAGTATGTTGCACTAAGTGGGATGAGTATGCCCAGACATTGGTCCGGGGAACACTGTATTACTGGAATCAAGCTATACCCTGCTGATGAGCCCATTACAAAGGCGAAACTGGTCCACAACAAAGGTGAAACAAGTCCTGGATTGCTTGTGTTCTGCTTCGAAGAGGATGTACTTTGGCAGTTCTGGCTGGACTGTTCCCATTGGAGCAGGGTCAAGACTGATTTGCATATAGCAGAGTCCACACTGAGCTGGCATGGTGTGCAAAATAATGATGGCTTGAGATGAGCCCTGAGTAATTATCAGTGGCAGAGATTAACTTAAGCATTCCATCCATCACTTTTTGTATACTTTATTTCATTGATTTGTAGCAGGTGGTTGATGCTTTAAGTGACCTTCTATGCAAAATGAACCCACCAGGATGCCACCAACTATAGAAGTGACAGATTAGAAACTAATGTACAGAAATACGGTCCCTTCTTGGGAGTTTTGAGACTTGACATTCCAACCCTATGGTGTTTCTACCTTGAGAGGTGTGTCTTGTACGTACTGTAAAATTGACAAATAGGTTTAAAATTATGCATGTGCCGTAACGTGCTTGGTGGTCCCATGAACAAGTAAGGACAACTGAGAAAGTATAGACCGTGGGCCTGAGTTGCCAGAAAACTCTGTAAAAAACAGAGATCCAAAATAAAGAATTAAATTGGAATGGCGACCCACTAAAGTCCAGTAGGTGATATCATAATAGGACACACAAGTTCTTGCAAAAGTCAATTTTGAGATAAATGAATCTACCGGGCACTGATCTGGTTGAACATGTTGGTATATTTCACAGAGGCTGAGAAAAACAGTATTTGTGTATGCATTTCCACATATTAGCCAGTAGATGGCATCTGTCAGCCGTACACAAAGTTTATTTCAGTTTAATCGTCAACTGGGTCCACGGAAATGTAAAGTTTTCCTGGAGTACAGCAGCTCCGTCATGTTTCACCTGGGTCCCCATTTCGAGTTGTTCAGAATAGAATGGTTCGGTGATTCTGGACCTAAAATTATCAAGTCCGGGAAAAGTCCGGCAACACTGAACCCTATTTTTCTGGGTGCAGGTACACCCGGTAAAACCAGGGCTGGTGAGATGCAGTGGCTTCCGCCGGGACAGGACTCTGAGCATCAAAGAGTGATCAGAGAATATCAGACATTGCATCCCCACGCCGGGCCATAGTCTGGTATGGCCGCAGTTGTCCTCCTCCCCCCTGCAATCCAGCCCCAGCCTTTCTGCCATTTACGACCTGCTCAGCATAGATGGTAAATGGCAATGGAAAATTCCCGGGCCACTCATAATGAGTGCCAAAGTGTCACAGCATAGGCACATTTTACAAAATATTGCATCACCAGAAGGTATTATCTTCTTCCAAAGACACTTCAAATGGTAATCTGACTTAATTGCCTACTCCTGATCTCCTTCCTATGCCCCAGATTTGCCCTTCATTTCAAATATATTAACAACTATCCAGATTCTTATTTCATTGAGGATAATTGTTCCAGGATGTAGGCCTATATCGCGTTGTTATAACTTTATAAAAATAGTAAAATAGGTAACAAAAAGAAAATGCTTAGGATTAAGGGAGTGCGGTATCTTCTGCCTAACTCCTGTACAGCAGCTCAGTATTTGGTTCACCAGCAGTTATATGAGTCTTCCTTAAGAATGCTTCCGTTACAGTGCCTGGATAGTAAAGTGCACGTGCACTGCAATGGACGCATTTTACTATTGTGTCTCTTTCCTGTCAGACATCCCAGAAGAAATTACCCCTGCTGCTGCCACAGAGATAATGGGGCATATTTACAAGCCCTATCGCCACCACAAGATCACTTTTCTCGGCGTTGTGGTGGCGATAGGGGCCTCGCCTTATTTACAAGGCAGCGTTAAGCCACTTAACGTGGCTTACCACTGCCTTGTAAATAAGGCCCCCTTTCACGCATTTCTAAACGTGAATGGGGGAGCAGTGGATGTTGCAGTGGGCGGTCCATCGCAACACCCCTTGTTTTTGACGCTGCCCCCTATTTACAAGGGCAGCGTAAATAGGTGGCAGCGCCAAAATTAAGACCAGGAAAGACCTGGTCGTAAGTTGGCAAAACTATGAGAAATGCTTTATTTCTCCTCGTTTTTTGCTTTTTCCATGTGTGCTGCCTTGTGCAGCACACATGGAAAAAGCAAAACGCCTTGTATTGTTGATGTGTAGGAAGGTGTCCCTTCCTGCACATAAACAATCCTCAAAAAATGCCATTTTGTAACTTCCATGTGTGGTGCATTAAGCAGCACACATAAAAGTGAAAAAATGGCATTTCAGGTTTGTTTATGTGCAGGAAGGGACACCTTCCTACACAAACAATCCTCCCCTGCATGCAGACACCCTTGCACTATGGTGCAAGGGTGCCTGCATTGGCGCTACACTGCTAAGTGTAGCGCCAGCGCAGGGGGAAATGCAAGGCTGCACCATATCCTTGTAAATATGGCGCAGCCTTGTGTTTCTGAAGTGGCGGAGTGAGGCGTTAGGCAATGACGGCTAACGCTCACTCCGCCACTTCATTGTAAATATGCCACAATGTCTATATTATCACAGCACAAGCTCTACGTGCGCAATCAGCAGCAGAGCAGGTGCTCTACTGTAAGAGCAGTTACAGCACGGCATGCGACATGTGCCAACAACGCCAGAGTCTTGCGGAGAGCAGATTTATTCAAAGATGGAGTGACCCAGCCTCACCCACAGACGTATACCACATTTGTCAGCCAACCAGCAGACATTCCTGAACACTCTCGACTTCTGGAAGACTGTCTCTGGCTATTTCCCCAACTGTCCATCTCTGATGTAGCATTACAAGGGGTAAGAAGCCAGTGCCCCAAATGACAGCCAAGTATGGCACTAGCTCATAGATCTTGGGTAGGCGTCAGGGATTCTATTTCCATAAATATCATCCCAGGTTCCTTGCTTAAAGCAGCAGTCAGAGAACGGACTCATTCCAGCAGACAATGTGGCACTTCTGGGGGGAGAGGATGACAGAAGGGAGAGCAGCAACCTAAGAAGTTCTGCAGAGTGCAAATGTACTTCCCCAGAAGAGAAATTCCACTAGAGGACTCCATTAGATAAGAGAGGTGCAAGCTGCTTTTTGATTATTTTCAGCCTTTCTGCTGCTGCAAACATCCTGTCAATTTGAGGGCATTTTCCACTGTTTGCACAACTAGGCCTTCTAAAGGGGGAGTGGGGTAGACAAAGATTTCGTACAGAAGAGCGCACGTTTTAACAGTTCTCTCTATGACTATGAATGATACAAAGTCCTCCAGCTCCACAGCTCCCTCAGGATTTGAATCCACTCCAGAGCTTTCTCCCTATTTTGACAATTCCCGTATTATTTGTGAAAGACCTGTCGTGTCCGTCCAGTAACGAGTGCTTTCTGCCAATCCTTGCTCTCCAAGCTAACTGTCCTACCTGTTTTGCACATCACCCAGGGCGCAAAGGCGGAGGAGCTCATTGCCCAGGTGTTATGTTATGTTATAACAATTTATATAGCGCACTAATACCCTTAGGTGTCTAGGCTTTTATGGTCCGAAGCTGTAAGAGGGAAGCAAATTTTTAAAAAGCCAAGTTTTAAGGTGTTTCCTAAATTCAAACAGGGATGAAATCTTCCTGAGAAAAAGCGGAAGAGAGTTCCATGTCCTGATAGTACTATGTCTGAAACTCCTCCTTCCCCAGTTCATCTTTTTGACTCTGGAGGTGGGCATTAGGAATGCATTGGCCGACCGTAATGGTCTGCTAGGAGAGTACCAGCTAAAAATGTGCCAGAGAAATTGTTGGCCTTCTCTGTAAAGTGCCCTGTGTGCGATACAAAGAGCCTTGAATTTCACGCGCTGGGCGACTGGTAGCCAATGTAACTCTTGAATCCCAGCCCTAATGTACTGGTGTTTGGGAATGTCTAGCACTAATCTGGCGGCGGCATTTTGTACCGATTGTAGTCTTCTGAGTTGATTGGACAGCACGTTAATATATAAGGCATTACAATAGTCCAACTTTGATAAAACCGGGGAAGTTAAAACTGTTTTTCTAGTCTTTTTAGGGATGAACGGAAGAATGTTACGCACGGTTTTGATGATAAAAAATGCAGAAGACACCACCTTTGAAATCTGAGATTTAAAATTAAGCTTTTCATCTATTATGACCCCCCAATTTTTTTGCTTTTGCTACCGGTGTAGGAAGGGTGCCCAGAGTTCTTGGCCACCAAACTGGTGACCATAGAGGAAAAAGCTTTCCAAATAGCACCACCTCGGTTTTACTTGAGTTTAACTTCAAGCAATGCCTACTAATCCAATTGCTTAAGTAGACCATACAATCATGAAGTTTGATGGAGTAGTTAACATCCTTGTCTATTGTAGAAATAAAGAATTGGGTGTCGTCAGCATACAAGGTTGGGATTAGATCGAAACTTCTGATCAAAGGTGCTAGTTCAGACACATAAATATTAAAAAGCGTAGGGCTCAATGAAGAGCCCTGTGGTACCCCACAAGGCAGGATAAAAGGTGCAGATTTAAAATCGTCCAATTGCACTATCTGAGTTCTATCTGCTAAAAACGATGTTAAAAGCGAAAGGGCCTTTCCTCCCAAGCCTATGGTCTTTAGACGTTCTATCAACAGAGTGTGGACCACGGTATCAAATGCCGCGACAGGTCAAGGAGGATGAGAGCCGCCGACCCTCCGCCATCTAATGCGGTAGGTATTTCCTCCATGGTCTTTATCAGAGCTGTCTCAGTGCTGTGACATGACCTAAATCCAAAGTGACTGTAGTCTAAAATGTGATTTTCTAAGATGTAAGTAGAAAGTTCCACATTTACGACTGTCTCCAAAATTTTCGCAGGAAGCGGAAGCCTCGCAATAGGTTGATAGTTGGCCGGATCAGTTATATCTAAATTGTTTTTTTTAATAGCGGTAAAATACAGGCCTGTTTCCACAGTGTTGGAAATATTCCTTGTA
This sequence comes from Calotriton arnoldi, assembly GCA_963921515.1. Taxonomy (NCBI): domain Eukaryota; kingdom Metazoa; phylum Chordata; class Amphibia; order Caudata; family Salamandridae; genus Calotriton; species Calotriton arnoldi. The sequence goes on along the minus strand of CAWUFW010013802.1, from coordinate 148,479 downwards.
AGAGCATCTGATTGTAGATGCCAGATAGCTGAGGACTAATAATATGGCTAATATTATGTAGATTCCTCGGAGGACAGGGATCATCCGGAGAGCCAGATTTAGTCCTTAAAAGAAGGGTTGCAATTTGCACTGGGGAGGTAAGGGTAAAATTTAAAAGAGGCGTTACGGTCTTAGCTTCCTGTTCTGTGACATTAGTGCTAGGTGTATACAAGGCAAATAGATCATAAATTTGATCAACCTTTGATTTAAACGCCTGCGCCAGTGTGTTACAGAAATCTTGAGTGCAGTTGGCAGCATCATCCTTTTTAACGGTTGTCAGGTTGTTTATGACCTTGAAAAGTTCCTTACTTGAATTACCCGCCATTTCTATCTTCAACGTAAAATATTGGCTTTTCTCAGTGATTATTTTTTTCTTATAATCAGCTAACATTCGTTTATATTTCTCTTTCTCAACTGCATCATAGTTTTTATGCCAGGCTCTTTCTTGCCTCCTACAGGCTTGTTTATCTGATCTAAGAGCTTCAGAAAACCATGGTGCAGATGGAGTCTTTCTATTTTTGTTAGCCACCATGACAGGTGGTAATTGAGAAAAATTGGATTCCAGCCAAGAAGTATAACTTCTAGCTGAAACCTCTACTTCCGACTCCGGGTCTGGTAGACTTTGCACTAGCTGGCTTTCCAGCACGCCTAAATCCATATTGTGCCAGGCTCTCCTGCTGAGCTTGGTACTCGCCGTATTAGTTGCCTTGGATCCAGGCAAGTCATATCGAAATAGAACGGCGTGGTGATCAGACCACGTGAGAGGAAGGAGGGATGTGATAGAGATGGCTGGATTATTAGTAAACACTCCATCCAGGGTATGTCCTGCTTGATGCATACGGCCTTGGACTAGCTGTTGGAGTCCTAAATCAGATGTAATGTCGAGAAGCTCCTGAGTCTCTTTATCAGCTAGTGTTTCCAAGTGAAAATTTATATCACCCAAAAAGGTGAAACATCTAGATTGGATACCCAGTTCTAGCAAAGGAGATAAGTTAATCAAAAAACCACTTCTAGAACCTGGTGGGCGATAAATTAATAATCCTTTAAATGTTTCTTGATCAGATACACCAATATTAAAAAGAAGGGCTTCGCAATCCGAAGTAGGTAGAATTGAACAGTGGGATATAATTTCACTCCTATGAATTATTGCAAGGCCTCCGCCATTTTTTATGGGTCTATCGTGCCTGAAGACTTTATACCCACATGGCACAGCAATATTAAAATCTGGGTCGGATGATTCTTCGCCCCAGGTTTCCGTAACAAACATAACATCCAACTTGTTATCAATAATAAAGTCTGCTGTCTCATATCTATGCTTAATCAATAACCTGGCATTGATAAGCGCTAGCTGAAGTTCTGTGATCCGTGTGTTAACATTATTCATGTTTCTGTCAAATTTCATCTTCTCCCTGCAGCTCTTGTGAATTTTAAGAAAGCATTCTGGACATTGGGGATTTTCTAATCCCAACAGCTCTTCACATGTAAATTGATGGCATCTCGTGCCCCTAGGAAAACCAAGCGCAAAAAGGCTCTCTCTAGAGTAGGTTGTACTAGGCTTGCATTTGGTATTTTGGCCAGGGATCCTGGCCCTAGGCCCGGTCCAGACGCGGACGGGCTTGCCTTAGGCGCGCCGGCAGCGCGCCCGCTGCGCGCGTCTGCTGCGCGTATGCTCCAGCTCGCACCTAAATAGGTGCTCCTGGAGCCTAGAGCGCTGACCGGGTGGAAATTACACCCCGGAAGTGTAACAAGCTGTGGTCTTCCCTCCGCATCAATCAGCTGACACCGTGGCGGACCGGGGAAGACCAGAACTAATGTGCAAAAAGGCAGGTGAGGGAAGTGCAAAAAGCGCAGTTCAATTAAAACACAAACAACTAAATGAAGTTAAAAGCATCCTAGTTAAAAATGTGCAGGCTCCCAAAAGTGGCAATAGTGCGGGCGGAAAGGCAGCAGTACACCTAATGGCTAAAACAACACTTAGCGTCCCAACAGCACGGACCGCTGCGCGTACCCTCCAGCTCGCACCTAAATAGGTGCTCCTGGAGCCTAGAGCGCTGGCCGGGCGGAAATGACGCCCCGGAAGTGTAACAAGCTGTGGTCTTCCCTCCGCATCAATCGGCTGACGCCGTGGCAGACCGGGGAAGACCAGAACTAATGTGCAAAAAGGCAGGTGAGTGAAGTGCAAAAAGTGCAGTTCAATTAAAACACAAACAATTAATTGAAGTTAAAAGCAGGTGTGAATGTTGGGGGCTGAGGTCCAGAGAAGTGGGGTCCCTGAGACCCTGAAGACTGCCCAGCATCTGGACACATTCAGAAAGAATCTGACCTTAGATTTAGAACCAGCCTGCAACTTCCTGTCAGCTGTCTTCGCCCTGCAGTTGTAGGCAGTTCACCAGAAGGGGGAATCAGACACCCAAGGGATGCTGCTGACTGCTTCTACTCTGAAAAAGTGTCACACCAAGGCTGTGCAGTTGTACTTGTAATTGGATTTCTATAGCGCTTACTACCCCTGATGAGGCGTCAAAGCGCTTTACGGTGGGTAGCACGCTACTCCGGAACCCAGGGTTAGTGGTTAGTTCAGTAGTTATTGTTGGTTATTATGATTAGTAATGTGCTCTTGAGAAAACTTGCATTCATTTACTCCAGTTACTTTGTGATATAATAATACCTGTTAGATGTGATCGTTAGTAGGGGCTATGTGGTTTCAGGTGAATGGTTGGTGGGATAGATAGGATTGCGGAGATTAGTTAATGTTAGATTACAGGAATAGGGATTTAAAGAGGAAAGTTTTTGATCTATGAAATGAGGTATCAGCCAACTGCAGGATTACAATAAGAAGGATTGAGGCAGTGAGGTACGAGAGCAAGAGGATGCAATAGTCAGAAATAGAAAGCATGCAGAGGATGGAAGGTAAGAAGAGGGTCACTCTGAAGGAAGAATATAGAGGAATCAAGCGAGAGTAAATCAATGTCAATTTTTCATGCATTGTTTGGGAGTATAGTGGTAGAAGGCTTTCTGAGTTAGCAAGTACTCTGAGAATGTAAGCTGTAGATTAACATTATACATAGTGTTCCATATCTGGGGCAGACAGCTTAAACATGTGATTCCGAGTGTATACATCATTCAAACATTAAGAGCCCTAGCCTGTTGTGTGCCAAGCCTAGGACAACCCTCGTGAGCATAGTCTGGAGTATCCTAACCTTAGTACAGGGTATGTACACTGCACAAGGGGAGTTGGGCAAGAAAAGAGAAGTTCTTATTCAAATGTCTTCCTTTCAGGCACAGCCAGCACAGGTAAAAATAGGGCGGGGTGGGGTGGGGGCAGGAGTCGACAAACCACAGGATAGGTAAAATTAAATTTAAAAAAAAATAAAACCCTTTACCTGGTGCTCTCCACATCGCCAAGTCGGTGATTCGGCAGGAGCAAGGTATGTGGTTTTATTTATTTTTTAATTTCATTTACCTATCCGGTCATCTGTCAACTTTGACGCCCTGCCCCACTGCTTTTACCTGTGCTGGCCACGCCTCCTTCTTTCACTATTCTGTAAATAGAAGGTTTTTCCCCCTCACTCACTAAAAATAAGTTAATTTGTCACTGGCTGAGTGTCTTGTCAATGCGCAAACAGATTATAGCCTGCTTTGTCACCTAATACGGTCCAAGTGTATGTTGTGTGTGTGTGACTATTGTAGTATGTGCAGTATATGTATCAGTGAAGCAGAGTGATAAAGGCCTGTGGGTTCCAATTGAATGTCCCAGTCGTTTCTGTGGACAGGGTGGGGGTGAAGTCATTTTCCCTGGCAGTAGAGGTGTATCAGAATGCAGGAGAGAGGAGACATAGACAGTGAGGTGAGAACAAAGGAGACAAGGCTCCTATAGAAATTCAATTAGGTGCACTGTCACTGGGTAGATTGTGGGAGTAGAGTGGGCTGCAGTCTTTTGTTCAGGGTGAAAAGCATCCTTTAGGTGAGACCAGCTGTTAGACCTGGCATCACTGGCGTGGGTTTCCCCTGTATTTTGTCTTTGCCTCCTTTTATTTTGCTGTGTGTTGGACTTCGTTTTTGCTGGTCTAGATGCTTTGGGCACTTTGCCACTGCTGTTCAGTGCCAAAGTGCAAGTGCTCCCTCTGTAAATTGTTGTTCTGGATTGGTGATTGCATGATTGGCATATTTGATTTACTAGTCAGTCCCTAGTACAGTGCACTGTGTGTGCCCAGGGCCTGAAAATCAAATGTTGCTAGTGGGCCTGCAGCACTGATAGTGCCACCCACATAAGCAGCCTGTAAATGTAACTCAGACCTGCCACTGCAGTGTCTGTGCGCAGTTTGATACTGCCATGTCGATCTGGCAAGTGCACCCACTTGCCAGGTCCTAACCTTCCCTTTTCCTACATGTGAGTCACTCCTAAGGAAGGCCCAAGGTACCCCTGTGGGCACGGTGCAGTGTATGTGAAAGGTAGGACATGCTCTGATGTGTGTGACATGTCCTTATAGTGAAATACTGCCAATTCTGTTTTTCACTATTGAAAGGCTATCTGTCCCATAGGATAGAATGAGATTTCATTTATAACATCTTATAAATATAAATTCCCACTGGGACAAGATAGGAAGATAAAGTTTAGTATGCCTGAACTCAGAATATAAAGTTGCATCTTTTAGTGAGGATGATTTTTACATTCTGTGTTTGAAAATGCCACTTTTCGAAAGTAGGCATTTTCTTACTTAGCCACCCTGTGTGCCTCTGCTAGGTTTGTGTATTGACTGTCTAGCTTTGGAGTGACAGGGGCTGGGGATGTGCATTCTTTTCAGACAGCCACTTGGGTGGTTGAGGTGTGTCCTGCCTTTCCAGGGTGAGTCAGGGCTGGACTGAATAGACCTGAGCTGCAGTCAGAGTATGGGGGGAGATTTCTCACACACCTGAATGGGACTGGTCTGCCTTTGACAATGCTGTCTCCACCTCCTGCCGGGAAGCTGCACCAGAGAGGACAGAACTGGTTTTGACTGAGCACAGGGCTTCTCTGCCATCAGAGAACAAAGAGAATTGCTGTATAAATAATGAGGCCCAGACCCCAGAACTTTAGATCATTCCTGGAATTCAAGAGGAACCTTTGCCAAGGAGAAGAGCTGGAGAAACTGAAGGAAAAGTACTGCCCTTTTGCTGTGTGCTGTCTGGGGTTGGCCTGCAGTGGCTGTTTCAGCCAAGGAAAGGACAAGGACTTTGCTGTGTGCTGTGTCCCCTGCTTGAGGAAGATCTCCAAGGGCTTGAATTAGAGCTTGCCTCCTGTTTTTGAACTCTTAGGGATACAAAGACTTCACCCCAGCTCCCCTGAACTCCCTTGCTGAGAGTTCTGACCTGCCAAGAGGTGCCTGCTGCTGTTCTGGGCCTCTGGTGGTTGTTTCTGCTGTTGGGTGCTAGAAAGTAACGCAACGAGGAGAAGCGGGACGCATCGACACCTGTTTCCGACGCATCACTGAAGAAACCGATGCAGCGCCTGCCCGCGACTTGAGAAATCACTGTACGCCGCATCGAGTGCACCGATCCCCGAAGTCCGAGATCACCACACCGATTCCGACGCAGGCCCTGCTGTGCTGCTGCATGAACCAACGCATCATCCCGGATCGTCACGCATCGCATAGAAGCACCACATTTGTCACATCATTGGGGGACGCAGTAAGAATCCAAAGCATCACCTTCCCACGCAGTAAGAAACCGACGCATCACCTCCTCTCCGGTAAGGAACCGACACATCACCTCCCCTGCTTAGCAGTAAGGAACCGACACATCACCTCCCCCGGAGCAAGGAACAAACTCATCCCCTTCCCTGTGTGTAAGGAACCGACGCATCACCTTCCCTGGACCCTTTTTGCTTTTGTTTTTGACGCATCCAAGGTACTTTGAGTGTAAAGTGTGGCATCTGCAATTTGCTTGAACGGAACTGTATTGTGGGTTTTTTGTCATTTTGGTCTTGTTTGGTTTAGATAAAAAAAATACTTATTTTTTTCTAAACTGGTGTGGTGTCCATTTGTAGTGTTTTCACTGTGTTGCATGCACAAATGATTTACACACTGCCTCTGAGATAAGCCTGTCTGCTCATGCCAAGCTACCTAGGGCGAGAGCATGGGTTATTTTAGAAGTATATCCCCCTTACCCTGACTAGGACAAAGGGTCCCTACTTGGTCAACGGTGCAAGCCAGTGCCAACTAGAGACCCCGCATTTCTTACATTGGTGGTCAGCGGTGATCTCTGGACTTGCATTTGTGCCTTACATACAGTCATTGGTGTACACTACTAGTATACTGCAGACCATTACGCGGCCACATACAATTGGTGGAACGTTTTCTTCTTGGAATTTTTTTGCAACTTGACAACTGCCAATTTTCACCATGACTTAACCAGCATCACATGCATCTGTGGATATTGAATTTGAAGAGGATAGGGTTGAAACCTACACTGTGCCACAATTGAAAGCTGTCTGCATGAAATTTAAAAAATCTGTAAGAGGCCTCACAAGAAAGGAGGAATACCAAAAAGTGCAGAGGGCCTGGTTGGAATCAAGGAATGCCAGTGAGCATACAGAGGAGCCTGTGGTGGAGGCTGAGAATTTAGATGGGCAGCAGGATGGGCTATTGGGTCTACCTGGATAGAAGTTTCCGTCCGGGGGGGTAGCAGTGTGTCTTCAAAGGGCCTGACTCCCGAGGAGTTGGAGGACAGGGAGAAAAGCAGAGTGCATGAGTTGTAGCTTACAAAGATCAGACTTTGGAAGGAGAGTGACATGGAGAGTAAGAAATTGGAGTTAGAGAAGCAGAAACTGGCCATGGAGGAAAAGAGGATGCTTTTAGAACATGAGAGAGGTTTGAAGGAACTGGACATAAAGGCCAAAAGTGTGGCGCCCAGTTCCAGTGGTGGCAGTTTGTTGCTAGTGCCTGGAGAAGGGAAGGTATATATCCCCAAGGAAGTGATTAAGGGTTTTGTAAAGAGTGAGGATATTGGTCAGTGGTTTAAGGCATATGAGGTAGCAATGAGGTCCCACAGAATCCGTGAGAGAGACTGGGGAGCTGGGTTGTGGAGCCGCTTTGAGACAGGCGGGAGGGAAACTTTGTTAGCCTTATCAGGCGAGGAGCAAATTTCTTATGCCCACCTGAAGGAAGCCTTGATCAGAAGGTATGGTCTGACCCCACAACTGTACAGGCAGGTGTTGAGGGCCTGTAAGAAGCTGGAGTCAAGCACTTGGGTGGAGTATGTGTCCTATTTTTGCAGAGCACTGGATGGTTGGGTGAAGGGTAGTCAGGTATATGATTTCCAGGAACACTTGTCTGGTAGTTATTTTCCAGAGCTTTGCCAGCATTTGATTGACAGTTAGCTGACTGACCCCAGGAAGTTTGCTGTGAAGACGGACCATTGGGTCAGTACCAGGATCCACAAAGGTCATGTGGGTGACTCCGCCAAAGGTGGGCAGGGTCCCCAGCAGAAGAGTGGGGGGAGAAGGGTAAACAGAAGGAGTTCCAAAAAGGGCAGCAAAGTAATTCCCAAGGGAACCAAGGAAAGGGTTCCCCGCACCCCAGTGAGAAGAAGCCATGGGCCCCTACAGGTAAGCCTGTCCAGAAGGGCCCCTGGGCATGTTATGTTTTTGGTCCGGTGGGCCACTTCATAGGGGATCCTAGGTGTCCCAAGAAGGCCACCACTGCACCCACAGGTGCACCGCCCCGTGAGTTGACTAGTGTAGCCTTGGGGGAGGAGTTGGGTTGTCAGGAAGGGTGGGAACCAGCAGAGTTGACCAAGGTCTCACTAGGAGACAGTGGGATGGTCCTAAGAAGCCACCTGCCCACTAAGAAATACAGGCAGTGGGTGCCCATAAATGGCCATAGGGTGCAGGCTCTGAGAGACACTGGGGCTAGTGTGACAGCTCTCAGTTGTTGGCTAGTGTCTGAAGAGCTGGTCCCCAATGTACTTACCCAGTAGTTGCAGCTGACAACTCAGAGTGCCTCTGCAAAGAGGCACAGGTTCCCTTCGAGTGGGGAGGGTCTCATGTACCTTGAAAATAGTTGTGAGGCCAGCCATGCCTGTTGACTGTCTGCTAGGCAATGATCTGGAGAGTTCCCCTTGGGAGAAGGTGGGGCGTAAGTCTCATTTGGAGATGTTGGGTCTGCCTGAGTGGGCATGTGTGACCACTCGGTCTATGGCAGCTGGTAAGGGCAATTAAGAGGACCTGGAGCCTGAAAGAGTGGCCCAGGTGCCTGCCAGAAAGAGAAGAGGCAGGGGGCACAGGAAACCGGTCCCCGAAGTTCCCACAGTCCAGGAGGAGGCTCACCTTGAGGGGGATGCCCTGGAGTCTACAGGGGAGCAAGTGACCCAACTGGGGGACCTGCCTGAGCTGACCCCTTGGCAGCAGGAAGGGGGCCCCTCCAGGGAGACATTCTGCAAGGAGCAGCAGGAATGCCCTTCTCTAGTTGGTTTGCGGCAGCAGGCTGCAAACCAGGCGGCAGGTGATCAGTCTGGATCACATTATATCTACTGGGAGAATGGTCTCCTGTATAGTGAGCCTAAGGTTGCTGAGCCTGGGTCAGCCCGTGTACTGGTGGTACCCCAGCGTTTCAGAGCATTCCTACTGGGTCTGGCTCATGATGTGCCTTTGGCGGGGCATTTGGGGCAAGACAAGAACTTTGAAAGGCTTGTCACCCACTTTTACTGGCCCCAACTGCGCAAGAACTCTGACACACATTGTAGGTCTTGCCAGACTTGCCAGGCAAGTGGTAAGAGTGGGAGGAAGTACAAGGCTCCTCTCCAACTTTTCCCTGTCATCAGCACCCCCTTTGAGAGGGTGGGCATTGACATTGTGGGGCCTCGGGATCCCAAGACAGCCATGGGCAACAGGTTCATCCTGGTCTTGGTGGACCATGCCACCCGGTACCCCAAGGCCATCTCTCTCTGGACTGTGACAGAACCCCGTGGTGGGTCAGGCATTGATGGGGATCTTCTCCTGTGTGGTATTCCCCAGAGAGGTGGTGTCTGACCGGGGTACCAACTTCATATCCAAGTATATGAAGTCCCTGTGGCAGGAGTGCTGTGTTACCTATAAGTTTACCACTTCTTACCGCCCCCAAGGTATTGGACTGGTTGAGAGATTCCACTGGTCCCTGAAGGGCATGATTATGGGTCTTTGTTAGCCCATGAGGCATAAGTGGGACGTTCTCTTTTTTTTTTTTTGTCCTCATGTCACCACCGATTAACACCAGTCGATGCGTCCTTCGTGTGTGCCCAAAATCGGCTACGGATCAATCAGATTTACTGGGTTATTTCGACATTTGCACTGCCCTCCCAGTTGCTGATTGGAGAGGGTGTAATCATTGGACAGAGAGGTTTTCAATATTAAAGCAAGTCCCAAAACCTGAGACTACTTTTTATCCATTTACTTAAAGAAAAACACAGAGGGGCCGATTCACAGAACTAATCTGAGATAAAATCCTAAACTTACTACTTTTGGTATTCACAGAAGGCATTTAGTAGTAGTAAAGTTAGGACTCCTAACTTTACTACTACTAAACTGAGACAAAATCCTATCTATGACTTTCGGTATTCACAAAAGGCATTTAGTAGTAGTAAAGTTAGGAGTCCTAACTTTACTACTACTAAATGCCTTCTGTGAATACCAAAAGTAGTAAGTTTAGGATTTTATCTCAGATTAGTTCTGTGAATCGGCCCCATAGTACTTCCAACCCTGACAAGAAGGGGCCTCCGATTGAGTCCAAAGTTTACAGATTTCTCTTCTTGATAGTAGTATTAAGTAGAAAATCAGATAATGACAGTTTACTTGCAGATCGTACTTATCTTTAACCTGCTGGGATGTCCCGAACATAATTAACTCTGGGCTTACCTCTATGTTGACATCCACGGAGATCGAAATGGTCTTACCCACTGCTGACCAGAATTCTCCCAGTTTTGAGCAGTTGGCAAACATGTGCACATCGTCAGCATCTCTGCTGCCACATCGCTTGCACTTTGGAACTGTGCCTCCTTTTATCTTTCCCAGCTTTTTTGGGGTAAAATAGATTATATGCAAGGTAAAAAAGTGATTTTTCTTTAAAGCAGCAGGTTTAACAACCAAATAAAGTGGAGCGCAAGATACTTGCCATAGATCTGCCAGCTCCGCTTCCGGCAAGCATCCATCCCATGTACAATATGTAGATTTCATTTCCGCCAGTTCTGCATCCAGGAGGAATTGGTACCAAAGTGCCACCTCTTTTTTCCTTGCATTTGTGATCTGAAGTTCCAGCTCCATTTGTTTTGAGTGCCTGTCTAGCCCATTTTTTGACTCTTTAAGCCAGGCATTGATCTGATAGATTTTAAATCTGGAAATGGCCCCTTTTGTCTTGTCATGCCAGAAGCTCCATGTTAACTTTTGTCCATCATCTACCAGTTGACCCCACTGCCTAACATCTGGCTGTTTCAGTGGTTTTGCTAGGCTATCTGATAGACATTCCGGGGTACCTGGAGAATCCCATATGGGAGACAATCTGCTGTAATATGGTACACCTAGAATCGATCTTATCTCGTACCAAGTTCTTGCTGCTAACTGGAGGCATTTTAATCTGACTTTTTTGAAAATTTTTGGAGCCCCATACTTATAAGAGAAGCCCTCCTCAAGTAGGCCCACCAGCATGGTTTTAAACATAACCCCTATTAGAGATTGATCAGGTCGTTGTAGAAGCATTCTATTGTTTTTAAGTTGGAACGCCCAACAATAGATCTGAAGGTCGGGGAGACCCATGCCTCCCAATCCCGATTTCCGGCTCAGCTTTTTCCATGAGAGGCGTATTCCTCTACTAGCCCAAATAAAAGAAGAAATCTTCCCCTGCAGATTCAGGAGTGTTTTTTTTCAAAGTGCAACGGAATATTATCAAAGAGAAAGGTGAGTTTTGGAAACATGGACATTTTCACAAAATTAATCCGGCCGTAGATCGTAAGTGGAAGGTTCTGCCATCTTTTCAATAATACATCTATCTCCTTTCCTACTCTTTCCAAATTAACAGCCATTATCTTCCCAAGATCTTTAGTTATTTTAATCCCCAAATATCTCAATTCCTCCACGCATTTTATTTCTCCACCATCTTGGTTCCAAATCATTACTTCTGTTTTTTCTTCGTTTGCCGCATATCCCGCCAGTTTGCCAAATTCCCTCACTTCCGCCATAAGGTGTGGTAGGGTAGATACTACGTCCGAGGTATAAACCATAAGGTCGTCAGCATAAAGCGAGATCTTCCTAGAGTATGCCCCAATTTTAAAAGATTTAGGGGCATATTCTCAATGAGCCATCGCCGGGTTATCGGCACTTTATCGCAGCCAAAGTTGCAATGAACTTATCACCCAATTCACAAGCCGGTGCTAACAGCCCATAACACCAGTTTACCTGCGATAGCAGCTGCAAAAAACATCACCACAGATGACCCCGGCAACTATCACTAATGAGATGCAGAGTAGGCGTACCCGTGCAAAAAGCCTCGTCAACACCACTCCTCAACATTCTCAATGACCAGCCAGATCTGCGATAAGCCCACAAAACATGCGATATGGTGCGTTAGCTGCAGGAAACCTGCTCTGACCTGGTCTGACCTGGTGCAAAGTCGGACGACAGCCTACACCACAAAAGGGAGCCCAGCCCACAGCCACACCTGAAGGACAACAGATGCCATGGAGCCACTGAACATGCGGGCCGGACACCCTAGAGGGCCCCAACATCCACCTCCACCTCCCCCAGGACCACCCCACCCCCCCGGACACCCACCGCCCCCCCCGGACCAACACTGAGGCAGTGCAGACAAAGACAGCGACCCTCTGAAAATGCACCAACCTCACAGACTCAACACCAGAGAATGTCATTGCCCACTATATGCTCAAATGGACAACCCTCCTCCGCATCCTGACCACCATTGCCCACAGGGTGAAGGTACCAATACAGCGGACAACCAACATCCCACCTCAGACAAAGCTGCTGGCTGTGCTGCACATGTTGGCCTCTTGTACCCTCCAACCAACATCCACCTGAGACGGAGGAGTCACACAGCCAGGCCAATCCAAATCCCCCACAACAGTCATGGATGACACCATCAGCTACTATCTATACTTCACACACACTGCGCAGGAACAGCCCGAGACCAAGCATGGCGTGTATGCCACAGCTGGCATCCCGCACGTGTCAGGGGGCAATTGACTGCACACATGTCCTACTAGTGGCCCCTGGCAACACTGCACACAATAAGCGCAAAAGAAAGCGCACAAATCCCACCAATGTGCAGGCAACAGTGGACCACCATGGAACCTCCGCCAACGCCGCCGCCAACCACCCAGGCAGTGTGCATGAATCCTATACCTTCCGACAGTCCAACATCAACCTGCGCCACCAGGATGGCACCCACGGAAATGCACTGCTCGTTGGCCAATACCAAATGCACACACCACACACCTCAACTCCACAATCATGCAACACACAACACAGGAAATGCACACCACACAAGCTCACATACAACATGCACATCCACCAGACACGACAGCACAACTCACTGTGGGAACCTGGGCCAACCTCTTACATGAGCCTTCAATGGCAGGGCACCTCGGCCACACAATAGCAGAATGTCGGAAGAGGCGGGGACCAGGCATGTGTGAAGGAGGCAAGGGAACGATGAATGAGAATGTACACAATGCCAAGTGTGTCATGGATGTGCTGGCCAGACTGCATTATGCAGGCCACACACACATCCATGTCGACACACACCGCTGGTGTTTGGAGTGTAGTGGACAGTGGACGCAACCATGTCACCCCAGCCAGTGGGGGAGTGCGCGGAAATGTTGCCTGTTACGTCACCCCCCTAAGCGTGAGTGGAGTGGGTGCCAGGCCAGCGTAGGGGTGTGAATAAAAGGCAAGTAACTCTGGGCGTGGTCCTCTTCCGGATTGCCCAACGTTTCTGCCAGGGCGGCGCCTCTCACCCCGCCACGAGGCCGACGCCATGAGCGGTGTTGCCAGCGATCCTGTGCACCTGCTGCACCCCAGAACGCTGGTCCCCGAACAAGTCCTGCCCGCCCCTGCGCACCCAGGCCTCAATGCCCACCTGCCGACACCTGCATGTGTCGAAGAGGGCCCACCACGTGCCGGTGCAATCTCCAAGGCCGAGGCCTGCGACCTTGGCTGCCTCCTCAGACCATCACGGCCTCTGCAACACAGGCCCGCAGTACTCCTTTCACATTGACGTACTCCACCAGCATGCACAGTGGACAAGTAGGTCACACATTTGGAACTGAGTCTTGATTACACCATGGAAGAGCACATTAATCATGGCTGAGTGTATGTCACTATACACCCTCGATGTGGTGCCAACAGGTCTTAGTAGTACATCACAACTGCAAGATTCTGTGGGCCCACGCGGACTACTGCTATCGGCCTACGCTGCCCCCGAGTAGGTCACAGAATTGGAACTGAACATCGATTATTCAATGGCAGAGTGCATATCATTGCACGCAAGGAGAGGCATAAGAGGATGACGCGTTGCATTTGTGAGTTGAAAAGGATCATCGTTACGGAGGTGATCGGACACTACCGACAACTGCCCTGATGTCACTAACTCTGTGCATCGAGAGCCCACGACACGTGGCATGTTGCCCACTGGTGACCGCTGCCTCTGGCCTACATTGCGGTCCAGTAGGTCACAGGGTCTTGATTTGGCAATGCCGGAGTTCATATCAGTGTACCGGCATCATCGCAGACTGCATCCCCTCTCAGCCCCGGTGCCACTAAGTCTGTTCCCCGACATTCATGGACACTCCCTGGTCGTACATTGGTGGCGTCTGAGTCTATGGACTAGGGAGTTGTTTTTATCCTCATGCAGTTGGTATCGAATTGGTGGTGGCAACGAGGCTGTCGCTTTGCACTCCTCCATTTGCTGCTTCCGGATAGCTTCTGCCCTCTGCATCATGCCCTGGAGGACACCTTCCACTGTCCCCCGCAACCCTCTGCCACAGTCAGCTTTGACATCGACGAGGACCCGCTCAGTCTGCGTGGCCCTGCCTCAGTGGACCGCAAGTCACCGTCCCGTGGCGGTGTGCCTGTGCCGGCCGCTGTGCATCCGGGGCCACTAACTCTGTGCAGCTCAAGTCAGGGACCCTGACTGAATGAATATTGGATGACCTCTGTGATGGTGGTCTTGGGGTCATCGACGCCATGTGCATGTGGCCCTGCGCTGTCCGCTGCGTCCGGCCTCAACTGCGGACCACCAGGGCTCACACATCAAATCAAGTCCTGACCGGCCCGGACGTTGCATCACAGCAGGAGGCACATGCCACCATCGCCAGGGCCAACTCCAACCACCATCTTCCAGAGTCAAAACAGTGGTACTGGCAGACTGACGGAGTTGCTCAGACCTGTCGTGGATGCCATCATCTGCCTGATCCCCTGCTCAACACTCCAGGTGCCACTGACTCTGCAACTCACGGACACCTCTGTTTGTATGTTGGGTGACCTCTGTACTTGCTCCGGCTCCCTCCATGTTGCTCAGCAGTTGACTCTGTCATGCAGGTGTTTTCTGTTTCCATTGCACTGTTGTCCACTGTTCAAGTTGTTGCCAGCACCAAGCACTCCGTGCGGGCTGGCTCATGCTCACCCCACACACATCCAGCACAGGCGTCACTGTACATGTGGCCCTGGCAGTAAAGGGGCCTGGCGCACGGGCCCGTAGCCAGTTCAACATAATATCTGCATGTGTCCCTGTGGTCTTGTTGTATGCATGAGGGCCCTGGGCCCTACGACATTACATTGTGCTGTGTACAGCGGATGCAGACATGTCACCGCAGGCAGCGTGTTGGGAGCTTGGGCATGTAGCTTTGTCGTCACCCTCTCAATTCGTAAGGGGAGTGGACTGGGCCATCGTATGCAGAGCCAACGTGTGTGTGTGACTGGTATGTGCGTGGTTCTGTACTGGGAATGTGCATCTGCATGTGTCTCTATGGCAGTGTGGGTCTCCTTTGTGGGGTGTAGGTAGTCCCTGAAGGGTAATAGACACCCACGTATCTGATCTAGTTCGCCTTCCATGAGCTCGGACCACATACCCCCCTTTCGGCCCCCTCCTTTAGCGTTCTGACACCTGGAATGGGGGTGCCATGTGTGGGTCGGTGTAGTGTTGTGAGCCAGCCGTGCTTGCGGGTGCTTCATGCTGTGTGGTCTGTTGCAGGGGCTGGGTTCTCCTCGAAGTAGCTTGGCTGCCCTGGTCCTGGTGGTGGGTTGCGTGGGATGTCCATGGGCTGTTGTAGGGCGTCGGTGTCGAAGGTGTGGTGGTCCTCTCCGGCATCACTGATGTGTGGTCTTCTGTGCTCTGCTGGAGGTGTTGTGTGTCCCTCTGCAATGTGAAGGGGAGATGCATGTTGACATTGTGTTGACATGTATGTTGGCGCATTGTTCTTGTTTACATGCAGACTGTATGTCAATGTACATTGTGACTGTTTTGGAGGTACAGGATTTAGATGTGGGACAGTGTACACTTGGACTACATGAAGGATGTGAGGTTGTACGCGTACATTTCCATTTCACAGTTTCCAGCTCTGTCAGATGTAGTAGGCCTGTTTCTGCACATCTGTGTAGCCAGTTGTGTCCTCTGTTCTGCAGTGTCGGGGTTGCACATTCTACCACATTGTCGTCAATGTGGATGTGCTGTTATTGCTATGTGTTTATGCTGCAGTGTGCCACGGCGATGAGGTACATGGTCCAGGGTCATTGTGGGTGTGCAGTGTGCTACACATCGTTGCGCATGTGTGCCATTGTGCCCATCTCCCCCGTCCCCCCAGTCCCTGGTCTTTCCTCACCCTGTTGCTGTTGTGTCAGGTCCTCTCGAGCTGTGTCCGTACTCCCACCTCCTTGCACCGTCTCTACACTGATGACTGGCCTCCATTTCCTCCAGCTCCTCCTGTGGCGCAGGACTCCCACCTCCTGTCGCCGTTGCTGCCTTCCTGTTGGCAGCGACTTTGGGCCTGGTTTAGGTTTTCACATCATGCCGGCGCCTCTTGGCCTCCTCCATTGGCCCCATCGACACTCCGGCTGCATTCAAGGTGGTCTGATTGTGGGTCAGTTGCTGGTAGTGTTCTGTCACCTCCGTGACGCTGATCTTGTTTTCCTGGGGACTGCACCCCGTCTTCCTCTCCCTCTTCTCCTTGGCCTTCCCCGAACCAGTTGTTCCTTGCTGGTGGTCTGTGGGGCTTGTGGGGTTCACGTTGGCCTCTGCGCTGGGTCAGGGTGCCTCCATGTTGCTATGCACATTGGATTGTTTCTGGTGTGTTGTTTGTGTAGCTATTATAGTGCATTTTCCCGCCAGACGCGTGGGATTTGCAGGCCAGTGGCTGGTTTTCGCAGATTTTTGTATCGCGATTGGCCTCATTGCATCTTTTTTTGCGTTAGTGTTTTGTATTTTTGCGGAGTGGCGTTGATTTTAACGTGGTCAGTTGACGCGTTATCTGGAGACTATCGCATGGTACCGCCGTGTTGTGAATACGTGGTTAACACGGCGTAAATTTCCTGTGGTAGACTGCGATGTTGGAGGTTGCGTTAAGCAACTTTTGCGATGGTTATCACACGTTCTTGTGAATATCCCCCTCAATCTCTTCATTTAACCTCAAACTTTGAGCAAAAGGCTCTATGTAGATATAAAATAATACAGGGGACAAAGGACAACCCTGTCTTGTACCTCTCTCAATTTGCACAGGGGGAGACAGACTATCATTAACTAGAATCTTTGCTGATGGAACTCTATAAATTTAAAAAATAGTGTCTATCATATTTTTACTCAAACCAAAATGTTCTAATGTAGTCTTTAAATACCTCCAATTGACGCGATTGAATGCTTTTGCAGCACCTAACGTGACAATTGCTAGGGGCGTTCTGCGTTATGGCTAAATCTATGGAACCTATCAAGGAATAGTTAAGCTCATTCATATATCTCCCAGGGAGAAAACCTTTTGATTTTGATGGATCAGCAGCCCCATTACCTTATTCAAACGTGAGACAAGAACCCCGAAAAAAATCTTATAATCATTGTTAAGTTATGATATTGGGCGAAATGATTGACAGTGTGTCAGGTTCTTGCCTGGCTTCAAAATTAAGGAGATTACTGCTTTGTTCCATGACAACAGGATTGGGCCCCCATCTATCAGGATAGAATTGAATAGTTTGACCCACACCGGGATAATCTCTCCCCGCAGTACAGAATACAATTCGCTGGGAATCCCATCTGGGCCAGAAGCTTTCCCATTTTTTTGCTTTTTCAAAATGTCCAGGATTTCACTGCTACCGATTTCTCATCCTAGATAGAGGGCTTGAGCTTCTGTAAGTTTAAGAAGCTGCTTACTTAAGAGCCAACCTTGTATTTCTTGCTCGGTTACCTCTAAATCTTCTGTATATAGCTCCTGAAAGAAGTTAGTAAATGCGGCTCTAATTTTTTCACTCTCCTGCACTATGAGCCCGGAGTCCTTTTCTACAATCTTCCCTATACAATTTTTATTTCTATCCAACCTTGATTTCCAAGCCAGAAGCTTTCCATAGCATTCCCCTTGTATAATATCTCTGGATCTGCTCACCTCCCACTGTTGAGTTACTTTCTCCTCCAATTTAGTTCTAAACTTCAAACGTAAACCTTCTAACTTATCTACCCACTCCTTTCTTTCTCTTTCCAGGCCTTTATTATCTTTTAATAGGTTCGCCACTTTGCCTATCTCCTCCTCTATACCATTAAGGTATTTTTTCTCTTCTCTGACCCAGATTACTGTTAGATTTTTAACAATACCTCTTAGCCATGTTTATAGGTATCCCATACCGTGTGCAAGGGGGCTGACTCCACGTTCCAAGAGAAAAAATCCTCAGTATTGCAACGCACCTTCTCTATTATCTCAGGCTGTAACATAATCCTTCTGTTCATCGTCCACCTACCGATTTTGTGGGTGTCTCTTCTCTCAATTTTTAATAACAATGCTGCATGATCCGAAAGATGTATAGGCAAATGGTCTATCCCGACCACCAGCTCCACTTCTTTCTTGTCCATGAACAGGTGGTCTATTCTTGAAAAATGCCCGTCCTTCTTACTATGGAAGGAATAACCCCTGCGTTTGCCCTCTACTCTACCGAAGACGTCACATAAATTAAAATTCGCCGTCATATCCAATAGGTATGCCCTCATCTTAGGGGAGGTAATTTGAGTCCTAACTGACTACCTATCGAGATCATTGTTCAGTAGGACATTAAAATCTCCACCAAGAATAATGGGAGATTGAAAATCAACCAGGTTAGAGAAGAGCTTGGTCATAGGTGTTACATCATCTATGTTTGGGCAGTAGTAGCTTGCTAATGTATATGTCACTGGGGCTATTTTGATCTCGGCAATTATCCAACACCCACCCTCATTTGCTCTGTATCTAAGTAGCTCGATCCCTGAGTTGGCCTTTAGTATTATTGCTATCCCTTTAGTACAATGAGCTTGGTCAGTAGATACCCACTTTCCTGATACCCACTTTCCTATCCATCTTTGTTTAGAGAAAAATTCCTTACATTCTTGTTTCAGAAGATGCGTCTCCTGAAGCATAATTATTTGAGCGTTCTGATCTTTTAAATATTGCGCTATTATTCTCTGCCTTCTTTTAACCCGCAACCCATTCACGTTCCAACAAAGAATCGTCAGATATTTCTTATTCATACTTCTTCAACTTCCTCTTTTGATATCCCAACAAGCCTTTTTTTAGTTGTTTTATAACAGGTACTCCATCGCTGACTAGAGGACAAAACAATTCTTTTAATTTTTTTCCTATGCTCCCCACCACTAGTGCACCCTCCCGTGGAAACCCTCCAAAATAAAAATATTTTATTGGCATCCCTGCTGCCTACTGAGCTTATGCTGGAGGGAACCAAATTGCCTATATTATCATGACCACCTCCCGCTGCCTGCCTTCTGTCTATTACTTGTATTCCCTAGTTTCACTTCTTGAATAAATTTATCCACCTAAGCCGGGTCTGAAAAATTGTGCATTTTATTTTGCCACATCACTTTTAGAAAAGCCGGGAACCTCAATTGTGCGGATGCCCCCAATTTGTTTAACTGATCCATTCTGTTACCCAGTTCCCACTGTCTATCGGCTGTCTCCCTTGAGATATCCGACCTTACTCTGTAGGAGGCACCCATTGCTTGTAGCGATTTTTCTTTTAACGCTAACCCCAAGATTTTTTCTTCTACCGAGTACGAAAGAAAGTCTACCATGATCTTTCTTTTACCTGGATGTAGTTTGAACGGATCTCTATGTACTCGCTGAATTTCTGCTTCTAAGTTTAATGGAGAGACCTCCTGCGGGAACGAACACTTCAGCAGATTTATCACAAATGCTTTTATATCTGATCCTTCCAGCCCCTCAGCCACACCCAGGATTCTAATATTATTATCTCCTGGCATTGTTTTCCAGTCTTTCAAGCCTTTCTGATAGGACTCTCTCTCTTTGTTTTAACCGCTCCACCTCTTGTATGTTGTGAGAGGGAAACATGGCGTGAGATGGACACATGGCGGCAGCTGAGACACCGGTCGGGAGCTTAGCGAGGGGAACCGCTTCACAGCGTAAATTATACTCACCGCCGCTTGCCTGACTCTTCGTTTTCTACTGAGGCAAATCCCGATTCGATGCGGTTTGGTCCGACTTTGCAGGCATAACCATTTGAGGGTTCTGGGGTGAATGGTGGCGCCGGAATCTCCTCCCTGGGACACGGCGACGGAAGCCCTGCGGGCCCTTCGCTTTGCTCGGCTTGTACGGTGGCTACATGGGAGGGAGGAGAACCGAGCTGGCAGGGCCAGCACAAGCGGTCTGTTCTCGGAAAGGGACTTTGCAACACTGGCTGAACAGCCAAACAAGGAAGAGGCGGTAGGTGACCTGCAATTCACTTTAGGTAAAGGGCTGAACTATGATGATAAAAGTAACAGTGCTGGGCAGATGGGCACAAATGGACATAATGGCCTAAGGTTAGAGCCAAAACAGGAGAAGCAAGTAGGACACAAGCAAACCAGCCCCAAGAATATAGATAGATTACAGACCCTGTCAGATAGACGCTACACGCTAAGATCACGCATTTGCTCCCCATGGGTACTGGAAGAGGGTGGAGGGGCTGGTAAAACTCCCTCGCAACCCATAGTAAAAGTACAGGTCAGTTGGAGGAAAGTTAGAACAAACACTGGTCTCAACAGAGATCTGCATCCCCCGCTAAAAAGACTACTACTAAATTGGCGAATGCAAGTCTGTTGAAGTGGAAACAAGCAGCCATGGTCCAAAAACCTTAGAAAATCACTCCCTCGCGTAGATCTTACTTCAAGGTTAGAATTGACGCAAGAAGTGCGGAGGGAGGTATAGAGAGCATGGATGGTAAGACAAATAGCCCCGAGCAGGAAGGACTGGAGAATAGAGCAAAGAAGTCCAACGCAAAGACTACTCCTACCAGTGAGCCTGA
Source organism: Calotriton arnoldi (assembly GCA_963921515.1). NCBI lineage: Eukaryota > Metazoa > Chordata > Amphibia > Caudata > Salamandridae > Calotriton > Calotriton arnoldi. The sequence continues at coordinate 127,946 of CAWUFW010013802.1, read as the reverse complement.
TACTCCCCCAGTTCACCCAACAGTCACAACGCAAAATAAATTCTCGCCTTTGATTGTGGAGGGATTACTCCCTGAGGTTGGTGGAGAAGGAGATGATTCTCCAGTACAATATCTAGGGGCCGATGGACTAACCACCCCGGAGGGAGTAGGTGAGAGGATTAGTAGCCTGGATAGTAAGAACGCACTGCAGGAGATGCTGTGCCGCCTCTCTCTCGAAATTAAAGAACGCATCGATATTTCAGAGGCAAATCAGAAAGAAATCCAGGGAACCTGCTTGAACCTGGAAGATAAGATAGAAGGTCTTGCCCTACGAACACAAGAGCTGGAGTTTGGTGTTCAAGACCTACAGGCTAAAGCCCAAACAAATATACAAGTGGGATGTCCTCTTACCATGCCTGTTGTTTGCTTACAGGGAGGTACATCAGAAGTCCGTAGGGTTCACTCCCTTTGAACTCCTGTATGGGCATCCTATAAGAGGACCTCTGAGTCTGGTCAAAGAAGGCTGGGAGAAAGCTCCCAGTAAACCCCCCCAGGATGTAGATAGCTACATGCTGGCCTTCAGGAACCAGACTAAGCGCCTCAGACAACTCGCTCAGATGAATCTTGAAGCCAGCCAGGAAGAGATGAAACGGTGGTATGATCAGAATGTCACTCTGATCGAGTTTCAGCCTGCTCAGAAAGTGTGAGTCATGGCCCCAGTGGAGCCTTGTGCACTCCAGGATAAGTGGACTGGGCCATTTGAGGTGGTGGAGCGCAAGAGTAAAGTCACCTATCTGGTGGACTTGCAGTCTCCAAGGAACCCTTTGCGGGTCCTACATGTGAATCGCCTTAAGCCCCATTTGGAGAGGTCCGAAGTGGGCATGCTCCTAGCGACAGATGCTGGAATGGAGGAGGAGACTGAGCCTCTTTCCTGGCCTCCTGTCTGCTAAGTAACATGATGGGACAGTGGACGGTGTAACCCTCTCCCCCGCCCTGACTCCTGAACAGCAGAGTGACTGTCGCCAACTGTTGGGACAGTTTTCTGCTCTGTTGCCCCTGGTGTCACTCAGTGGCGTGTCCATGATGTGTACACTGGGGACAGACCTCCTGTGAAGCACAAAATGTACAGAGTGACTGACAGGGTCAAAGCTTGCATCAAGGAGGAGGTCTCCAAGATGTTAGCTCTAGGGGTGATTGAGCCCTCCAACAGCCCTTGGGCCAGCCTAGTGGTCTTGGTCCCAAAGGCAGCTGCACCTGGTGCCACTCCAGAACTCCGGTTCTGTGTGGACTACCGAGGGCTCAACTCTGTCACCAGGACTGACGCACACCCCAACCCCAGAGCTGATGAGCTCATAGATCGGTTGGGAGCTGCCCATTACCTCAGTACGTTTGACTTAACTTCTGGGTACTTGCAGATTGCCTTAACTGATGGAGCAAAGGAGAGGCCTGCATTTTCAACCCCAGAGGGGCACTACCAATTCCAGGTGATGCCCTTTGGGTTGAAGAATGCCCCTGCCACCTTTCAGAGGTTGGTGAACCAGGTGTTGGATGGACTGGAGGATTTCAGTGCCACCTACCTGGATGACATTGCAGTGTTCAGTGCCACTTGGGAGGAGCATCTACACCACCTCTGGGAAGTGTTGAAGGCCCTGCAGAGGGCAGGCCTCATGATAAAGGCCAGCAAGTGCCAGATCAGGCAGGGATCAGTAGTGTACTTAGGACACCAGGTAGGAAGCGGCCAGGTGGCACCCCTATAGCCTAAGATTGACACTATTCTGTCTTGGGAACCCCCCAAGACCCAGACAGAGGTGATAGCCTTTTTAGGCCTCACTGGATATTACAAGAGATTTGTCAAGGGATATGACACCATGGTTGCCCCCTTTGACTGAGCTGACTTCCACGAAGCAGCCCAGGAAGGTGAACTGGACTGACACTTGTCAGAAAGTTTTTGAAGCCCTGAAATCTGCCATGTGCACGGCGCCCGTGCTCAAGGCGCCCAACTTCTCAAAGGAATTTGTGGTGCAGACAGATGCTTCAGAGCATGGTGTGGGGGCTGTGCTCTCACAAATAAATGAGGAGCGGCTAGACAAACCTGTAGCCTTCATTAGTAGGAGGTTACTTCTAAGGGAACAGAGGTGGTGTGCGATTGAGCGTGAGGCTTTTGCTGTAGTCTGGGCACTGAAGAAGCTGAGGCCCTACTTGTTTGGGACTCACTTCCGGGTTCAGACCGACCACAGGCCCCTCAGATGGTTAATGCAGATGAGGGGTGAGAACCCAAAGTTGTTGATGTGGTCCATTTCCCTACAGGGGATGGACTTCACTGTAGAACACCGCTCTGGTACAGAACACGCCAATGCTGATGGTCTGTCCAGATTTTTCCGCCTTAGTGAAGAGAACTCCCAAGGGTAGTTCTCCCCACATTTCAGCTGGAGGGGGCGCGTGTTATACCTGGCATCAAGGGTGTGGGTTTCCCCTGTATTTTTGCCTTTGCCTCCTGTTATTTTGCTGTGTGTTGGACTTGGTTTTTGCTGGTCTAGATGCTTTGGGCTTTTTGCTACTGCTGTTCAGTGCCAAATTGCAAGTGCTCCCTCTGTAAATTGTTGTTATGGATTGGTGATTCCATGATTGGTGTGAGAAGTTGGCCTGGTATATGCTGTCCACTAATTACAGTGGGCACCTCGCACCAGTCCAAACCACCCTTTAAGAGGTCAAAGATAACCTTAGAAAGCTATCCAAGTGGTAGCTGTGGAGAGCAGCCTTCAGGCTTAGTCTTGAAGGAATGTTAAGCAGCTTGTTTTACCACAATGCAACCTTATAGTATTGGTTAAATGAAAGGAGAACCACATAGTAGTTATAAAAATATGTATTTTTTAATAAAATACTCTCTAGTATGACACCGTATCTTCTACACGAAGATACTTACAAAGCACACAATACTGTAGCACAGAAACAATAGTAAATAGCACTAACACACAGTGGGCTCCAGGGGAGAGACCAAACCATATACTAAAATAGTGGTATAAGAACCCCGACTCGAGTCAAGACAGTGTCTAGAGGATGTAGAAACACTGGTACCCCAAGGAACCACCCAAGGTGAGTAAGTAGGGACCCCATGGAGGACGGGTGCAGTGTGGGAACACTACCTTGTGCTCCGTACAATTCTATGGGGAAGTCGTGGTTGAAGTTTTAAAGTTTAAGGACCCTTCCCAGTGGACTCCGAAGAAACCCCATGGAAGTTAGGAGTTTGGAAAGCCACCCCACCCGTGGATACTGTAGTACCAGAGTTACCTATCCCAGGGAAGCCGGGTGCATAGGTCTGAAGTGGCGTCGGTACCCGCCGTCGATCTCAATGGAGGACTTCGATGAAGAGCCACTGCTGGAAGGAAGAAAAGTGTCCGCTGGAATCCAAAGGTGGATTCTTGTCGAAGAGTACCTGAAAGCAGAGGGGGCAGAGTCTGGGTCACTCAGTAGTGACCACGGACTCGGTGGACGAATGCCCACCGATGTTGGTTGCTTCAGGTGTGTTGATGGAGTTCTTGACTCTGCAGCCACGGGAACCAGGAGATGTCGAGGACAACCAGGAGCCGGATACGAGCTGTCACACAAAGGATGTCGAGTGCTGAGGGGTCAGTGTCCGGCGGGAGCACCAACAAGCCTTGGCAACGGCAAACCCACGCAGAAGGTCACGGAAGGTTACGGTTCAGACCAACAAGATCAAGGAGACTCACCAAACACAAGGTAGTCAGGGCAAGCCTGGAGCATCCAGGGGAGCCCAAGAAAAGCAAAGTTGACCCTCAAATTGACCCACTGGCCCGGAGGCACAGGAGTCGCAAGAGGATCTCGAGTGATTTCACCAAACAGCAGCCCACAGAGCACTCAGTGTGAGGAGGCTGGAGTTCCTGATAGGAAATGGTGCCAGAGGTTGGGGCTACTTGGAACCCAATGCACTGGCTCGGGAAATGCCAACATGCATATGCACTTGCAAATGAACGCTGTGCACAGGGGTATGGGTATTGCAGCCCCCATGAGGGATTCTGGCCTCAAACTTGGTAAGAGGGCAGCTCAGGCCTCAAGGGACATACAAACTTCCCTTTTGTGTTGCTGAAACCTTCGGAGTCCGTAGGAGCTCAGGAGCAGCAGACCGGTCAGTCGTGATTTGATGCCTGCGGTTGCAGGGAAGTGACTCCTTCACTCCAAGGGTGATACCTTTGGTTGTCCTTGAGGCTCCACATGTCCTGCGCAGAGCCTGTATGGTGCACGGGCACAGACAATGCTTCAGACTGAGAGGGAGACGAAGTCGGGCCCAAACGAAGTCCAGCAAAGTCCAGGGTGTCCAGGCGGTCAAAGTTCAGTAGTTTCTTGTTCAGAGTCTTGTCCACGTCAAATCCAGGGTCCTACAGTCGAGTACACCCTTTTGTACCCACGAGAGAGGGTTGGACAGATTCAGGGGACCCTCCCAGGGGAGGGTCTGGACAGTGGGGAGTTTACGCCCATGTCCTTTGTCCAGTTTTACACCAGAGCAGGAGCCAACGGCTCCTAGGACTGGTTTGAACTGGACTATGCACAGGGACACCAAATGTGCCCCTCGTGCAGACTTTCAGTCTCTGGCAAGCGCACCCACCCAGCCCAAATACACTAAATCCTGTCTGGAAGGTGGTCACACCTCCCTGTGACAGGATGCCTATTGTTCCACCTTCCGCTGCTCGAGCTTGGCTCAGCAGCAGGAGGGGAGAAATGTGTCTCTGGTCGTCAGCAACCATTTTGTGCTACCCGGGGCTAGAAGGCTGGTACCGGGAACACCAGGGACCCAACAAAGCTCACTTCTGAGGGGTGGAATCATACCTCCCACACCTGTTACTGGTGTGGGGGTATGATTCCACAATGTTTGACACCAAACACAATAGGGTTACTTTCAGCCGTTTTAGAGTTGATCATCACGCGGTTGCATAATGCCACTCTATATGTCGTAAATGGCTGCTAAACTAACAACCCAGGAGAATGGACTCCGTAGGCTGCAGGGGTGTCATGCTCATGCAGTGGCACCCTCTCACTTAGAACCAAGCACCCTGCCTTCAGGATTGTTAAGGCCTGCTATGGGATGAATTAAAGGTTTTAAGTGTAGTGACCCTTAGATATAGTAAACCTATATCTTAAGTAAGTGGTGTATGCACCAACTTACACAGGCTGCAAGGGCAGACCTGTAGTTCCATTTTGCATGGCCTCTCATGGGTGGCATAATACATGCTTTAGCCCATGGGAGGCCTCTGGCGTACCTATGCCCTGGGTACATGAGTACCATATACTATAGACTGACAAGGGTACCCCAGTATCCAATCTGAAGTGTACCTAAGTACATGACATAACAGTTTAGGGAGAAAGCAGATAGAGTGGGGTCCTGATTAGCAGGACCCCAGTCAGACTAGTCAAAAACAGTATCACATTTAGCAAAAAGTGGGGGTAACCATAAGAAGCAGATCCTACTTTCCTACAATTGGCATATTTGATTTACTAGTCGGTCCCTAGTACAGTGCACTGTGTGTGCCCAGGGTTTATAAATCAAATGTTGCTAGTGGGCCTGCAGCACTAATTGTGCCACCCACAGAAGCAGCCTGTAAATGTAACTCAAACCTGCCACTGCAGTGTCTGTGTGCAGTTTGGTACTGCCATGTCGACCTTGCAAGTGCACCCACTTGCCAAGCCCTAACCTTCCCTTTTCTTACATGTGAGTCACCCCGAAGGAAGGCCCAAGGTACCCCTGTGGGCAGGGTGCAGTGTATGTGAAAGGTAGGACATGCCCTGGTGTGTGTGGCATGTTCTGATAGTGAAATACTACCAATTTCGTTTTTCACTATTAAAAGGCTATCTGTCCCATAGGATAGAATGGGATTTCATTTATAACATCTTATAAATATAACTTCCCACTGGGAGAAGATAGGAAGATAAAGTTTAGTATGCCTGAACCCAGAATATAAAGATGCATCTTTTATTGAGGATGATTTTTACATTCTGTGTTTGAAAATGCCACTTTTCGAAAGTAGGTATCTTCTTGCTTAGCCATCCTGTGTGCCTCTGTGTGCCTCTGCTAGGTTTGTGTATTGACTGTCTGGCTTTGGAGTGAGAGGGACTGGGGATGTGCATTCTGTTCAGACAGCCACTTGGAGGGTTGAGGTGTGTCCTGATAGGGATGAGATTTCTTTCACACCTGAATGGGCCTGGTCTGGCTTTGACAATGCTGTCTTCATCTCCTGCTGGGAAGCTGCACCAGAGATGACAGAACAGGTTTTGACTGAGCACAGGGCATCTCTGCCACCAGAGAGCAAAGAGAATTTCTGTATAAATATTGAGGTCCAGACCTTAGAACTTTAGACCATTCCTGGAATTCAAGAGGAATCTTTGCCAAGGAGAAGAGCTGGAGAAACTGAAGGAGACGTACTGCTTTTTTGCTGTGTGCTGTTTGGGGTTCGGCCAGCATTGGCTGTTTCTGCCAAGGAAAGGACAAGGACTTTGCTGTGTGCTGTGTCCCCTGCTTGAGGAAGATCTCCAAGGGCTTGAAGTAGATCTTCCCTCCTGTTTTTGAAGTCTCAGGGATACAAAGACTTCACCCCAGCTCCCCTGAACTCCCTTGCTGAGAGTTCTGACCTGCCAAGAGGTGCCTGCTGCTGTTCTGGGCCTCCGGAGGTTGTTCCTGCTGTTGGGAGCTGAAAAAGTAATGCAACGAGGAGAAGCGCGACGCATCCGCACCTGTTTCCGACTCATCGCCGAAGAAACCGACGCAGCGCCTGCCCGCAGTTTGAGAAATCGCCGCATCGAGTGCACCGATCCCCGAAGTCCGAGATCACTGTACTGATTCCGACGCAGGCCCTTCTGTGTGGCTGCAAGAACCAACGCATCGTCCCGGATCATCATGCATCGCATCGAGGCGCCAGGTCTGTCGCATCGTTGGGGGAGGCAGTAAGAAACCGACTCATCACCTCCCCACGTAGTAAGAAACCGACGCATCACCTCCTCTCCGGTAAGGAACCGACACATCACCTCCCCTGCGCAGCAGTAAGAAACCGATGCATCACCTCCCCCGGAGCTAGGAACCGATGCATCCACCTTCCCTGCATGTCAGGAACCGACGCATCACCTTCCCTGCGTCCCTTTTTGCTTGTGTTTTTGACGCATCCAAGGTGCTTTGTGTGAAAAGTGTGGCATCTGCAATTTGCTTGAACAGAACTGTTGCTACCTTTTGAAAGTCATACTTTTATTACTGTATTGTGGATTTTTTGTCGTTTTGGTCTTGTTTAGTTTAGATAAAGATTACCTATTTGTTTTCTAAACTGGTGTGGTGCCCATTTGTAGTGTTTTCCCTGTGTTTCTGTATGCATGCACAAATGGTTTACACACTGCCTCTGAGGTAAGCCTGTCTGCTCATGCCAAGCTACCAAGGGGGAGAGCAGGGGTTATTTCAGAAGTATATCCCCCTTGCCCGGCCTAGGAAAAAGGGTCCCTACTTGGACAACAGTGCAAGCCATTGCCAAATAGAGACCCCTATTTCTAACACCAGCCTTTTTCCTCTCTTTCTTCATCACTATCTTTGTGGCTGTTCATAGCCAGATGCAAATAGTTCACACCTCTTTGTGCCTCTGTTGTACCCACAGGCACTACATTTTGCCAGAGGAACCCGCAGACATCAATCCTCATTAAAAAAAAAAATAGCAACAGGTTAATGAAATAATAAATGAAATCGTATTGAACACCCACCCCATGTCCCATACAAGATTTTCTCACTTTCATTGTGCTTTTCTCTCTGCGCTGTAAAAATGCAGCAGATGAAACCTCAGGTATATTTAAAAAGATCTATAATTGCAGAAATGCAATTAAAGTGTGTGCCGGTAACAGAGCAAGAAAATTTGTGCCAGGCTTAAATAACTGTGCAAATAAATATAATCAGAATGGTGTTTGCCTGCCAACTAAAAAACAACAATGACTAAATACAACTTGCGATAGGTCAAATATAACATTTTATAAAGATAAACATTACTGCGTTTGGAAAATAAATTATTCCCCAGGATACCTGCTAGGTTGCGGTGCCCTGTATAATAGTCCAGTTTGTTGAACATTGTGTTAGTTATTACTTTAAATAAGTTTGTTTTTAAGCTGCCCATTGATGATAAAGGCACCCATCAAAAAGAATGTCTTTCTTTTCAAATTTATTTATAGCTCTCCAGACCACGAACTGGTTCTTTTGGATTTCAGGCATTATTATCTCGCAATGTCCCACTGGTCAAGGAACAGGACCTACCACACCAAACAGCAGATACCTTTAAACGTACTCTAATACTAACCATACATAGGGTTTGGCCTGCTGAACAGGTCATGTAGTTGCTATGTAGGAAATATCGGACTGCTAGCTGTCTACCCTTGGAGGTAGAGCTGCTGTCTTAAATGGGGGATTTGGTGTACATAGAGATGCTAAACAAGCAATAAAGAGCAGCTAGAGACCTGGGCCAGGGGAGAGCCATCAAGAAATACAACAAGACCATTACAGACTAAAAGGTTTTAGACAACTCAGACTGGGCACGAAAACCCAATAATGCTGCTGGTCGGTGTTAATATGGTCTCTCCTGGGCCCAGATGTCAAACAGGTTCATATTAAAATAAGTGTCAATAACTATCCGCACATGCAATAATAACCAAGAACTGCCTGTTCGTTTGCTGCAAGTAAGGATGATTTTAAATGGCGTGACGTGCATTGACAAAAGTTTAAACATACCATTGCAATCATTTTAATCCTTACATTCAAAATTATCGCACCTCAAAATGAGCCCGGCTCCTTATCCGTCCTCCTTCGTAATGATCATCTCCGTCCGGTGCTGGTGAAACTTGAGCCAGATGGGCCGACTACACAGGAAGATCTTAGCCCGCAGCCCTGTCCAGAGCCCCCCAGTCCTCCTGTGGTGCTGTAGTGCACCGTCGGTCCAGAGACTTTCTCCTTACCCACCGGTATGGAATGAAAAAGTATGGGATATTTTGAGCGAGAGGATGATAACCTCGCAGCCTGCTATCCTGAAATCAACACTGTCATGCCATAGAATGAGGAGGGCTCCGATCACACCTCCCTACTATTAACTACTGCAAACTACACAATGAGTCTGGAGTAAATGCTTGGCAAGCTTTCCTTGAAAGCACAGGACCTATCCCGCTAAGCAACAACAAGCAATGGATTAACCAATAACCTTGTGTTTCCAGAGCAGGGTGCTGCATATGGATTTACTGGCTGTCAAATAGAGTCCCCATGACAGAGAAATGGAGTAGGAATGTAATGGAGTGGATGGTGGCAGAGGACGTCAGACTATCTTTTTAGGTTTCGCCTACAGATACCTTATAGCCGTCTGTTGTCAAAAGACCTCATGTAGACCACACAAAAAAGCTAGTGTGCCCACTGTTTACTACTGGTTGGCTTTCTTCCTTCTGATTTGATGGCTTTCCTTTTTCTCCTTCTAGTTGTCCCTCCCTGGGTGCATTGCCTCTTCACTATCCTTTTGAACTTATGCATAATGTAAGAAATTGGTTCACTAGCAGGAGTGTGCTATGGCCCACCTCAAGGAATAATCACATCTTGTCAGGATGAACACCTCAAAGTCACTACTTTAACCAGAGTCTAACCCCCACCCTCATAACCATAGCACAGAGCAGACAAGCTTAACTTAGGGCAATGTGTAAAGCATTTTTACAGAACCAAAACAGTAATAGACAAAGTGAAAAACAAATCACCAATGGTCACGGTAGACTAGGACCTAGGCTTGATTTCAGGCTGCCCTTGAAGGGGCACGGTAGGATGCACCAATAGGTTCATCCCGGTCAAAGATTTTACCTTCTGACTTTGTCTTTTAAGTCCCAATCTACCACAAGAGTACACTTCTAAATCCCCCAGGACTTCAGGGGAGGCACTTAGAGACTTTCATGGTGTCAAGGCAGAGAACAACAGCAGGACCTAGTCTGGGTCTAGTCCAGGCCCAGATGTCACATGTCAGGTGGTTACTTTCAGAAAAAGGGCTCTTGCAGCTTGTTGTCTCCCCGGAGCTGCACAGGAGGTCAGGCAACTGGCCCTTGGAGTCCACTTCCATTCTTGGGTACAAGAGGGAGCAAGTCCAGTATTTCAGAGCTATTCTCGGACCACCGACAGCAGTTCCAATCCTCCTCATCTTCTGCATGTCCAGAAAGTTTTCAAAAGAGGGTGCCTAGAGATGTCATTTTTATGCCTGGCACTAGCTTGTGGGTGGGGGTGACTCTCAACCTGTCCTTAAGAAATGTGGGTAAAGTTCCCAGGCCCTGACCTAACTACTTAAGCAGCAGTTTCTGTTAGCCTTACAACAAATAGGCCCAAAATGTCATGCATCAGGGCATTTTCAGCCTTATGACCCTTGGAGTCTATTTCTTTGTTCTGGGTATGACAGAGAACAGGTCCAATCCTCGAGGGCTGATTTCAGATTGCACACAGCAAGGTTCAGTCCAGTTCTGATCTTCTTTAGATCCAGAAGTAGCCTAAAATGGATACCACATTTATGCTTGCCATACGCTGGGGGGTGGGAATGACCCCCTGGGGATCCTCTAACCATTGGGGTAAAGGTTCCCAGAATACATGTACACACGTTGGGCACTTTCAAGATGGCCTAAGCCTTCGGCCACACTAAATTGGGCTCCGAGGGCTGAGGGTGCATGTAGGGAGTGTAACATGGTAATCCTAGAGCCAAAATCCAGTTTGAGGTAGGCACTATACCGACAACAAATCCAAAGATAGAAGTCTGGTAGGACAGTGGATCCACAAGAAAGGTCTGGGCATGCTGTTCTCTCATTTTTAAGTGTGTCACCAAGTTTTACATGTGGCTCAGCAGACCTGTCTTGCAGGATGAGACACTGTGCAGTCAAAAAGAAGCACCCTGCCCTCACACTACATATTCTGCTGAGCTCAGTAGTCATTTCTGGCCATTCAGGTTAGCATATTATTTGCTCCTGGGAGGAATCACACCTATTCAAGCTGGTGACCTGGCAGAGGCTAATGCTAATTAGCCACCTGACAGTTCACACACATAAAGAGTAACTTTCTAGAAGTAAATCTTTCTGAATATTTTTTATTAAGAATTGATTGGCTCACAAAAGGCTGACTTACTATTATTTAAAAGGGACTTTTGCCCATCAAAAAGGGGTGTTTTAACAGGTTGCGCTTCAGCAGTCAGGCTGCGTGGTGTAGACCTGAAGCCATGTTTGATTTGCTAATGTCTGGATAACAATAGGTGCTACAGTCCAGTAGTGGCACTTAACTCCCAGCCTCTTTGTACACCATATACTAGGAATTTCTTGGGAAGTTACATATACCAATTAGGAACAGGTCAAATCAATAAGGGTGGGCGGAATTTGCGGAATTGCGTTCCGCGAAACGGCAAAAAATCTCCGCGAGCACGCGGAATTTCGCGTGCTCGCGGAGATTTTGCTGCGCCCCTTTATATCTGTAAGTGCTTCCTGTTGAGGTTTAATTTTTGTGACAGGAGCATCGTGCCAGCCCAGAATGAATCCTTCCCTGCATATTTATCCAAGAAGATGAGTCCGTTTTGTGCAATACCTCTACTCAACTGGAGTGCTTTCTACTGGCTAATCAGTAAGTGCTACCTCGTTGGGAAAATGTATAGTGCCTTTCCTACACTACAGCTGCAAAGGACCAGAAGAATTGTCTCCAGTGACCTGTGTGTCTAACTTTGCCACCGCGCCGAAAGCGCCGGGGTCCTTTGATTAAGCTGTCCATCATAGTGGGGAAAGGGCGGGAAGACGTTGCATACCGCGAGTGTATGTGGGGCGGGGCTACTAGCCTGTTCTCATGCCTCTTGTTTATAAAGGGTCAGAGCAGGATCTCAGCGGCAGACGAGGAGAAGGAACCTCCTGGTCACAGGAACTACACGAGGATTGCGCTCGAGAAAATCAAGGATGCAAAGACCTCCATCAAGGATTACAGCTAGCTTTTCAGGGTGGCAATGGAGAGAAGGCACATCTGCTTAATCACGCTCACGAATTCTACACGAGAATTGCGCTTGAGAAAATCAAGGATGCAAAGACCTCCATCAAGGATTACAGCTAACTTTTCACGTTGGAAATGGAGAGAAGGCACATCTGCTTAACCACGCTCACAAATTCTGCACACCTACCCTGCATATTTATCCAAGAAGATGCCTCCGTTTTGTGCAATACCTCTACTCAGCTGGAGTACTTTCTACTGGCTAATCAGTAAGTGCTACCTCGTTGGGTAAATGTATAGTGCCTTTCCTTTCCTACACTACAGCTGCGTAAAGGACCTGAAGAATTTTCCCCAGTGACCTGTGTGTCTGTAACTTTGCCACGCGCCGAAAGCACGGGGTCCTTTGATTAAGCTGTCCATCATAGTGGGGAAAGGGAGAGAAGACGTTGCATACCGCTAGTGTATGTGGGGCGAGGCCAAATGGGCGGGGCTTCTAGGCCCGTTCACATGCCTCTTGTTTATAAAGGGTCAGAGCAGGATCTCAGCGGCAGACGAGGAGAAGGAACCTCCTGGTCACGGGAACTACACGAGGATTGCGCTCGAGAAAATCAAGGATGCAAAGAACTCCATCAAGGATTACAGCTAACTTTTCACGTTGGAAATGGAGAAAAGGCACATCTGCTTAACCACGCTCACGAATTCTGCACACCTACCCTGCATATTTATCCAAGAAGATGCCTCCATTTTGTGCAATACCTCTACTCAGCTGGAGTACTTTCTACTGGCTAATCAGTAAGTGCTACCTCGTTGGGTAAATGTATAGTGCCTTTCCTACACTACAGCTGCGTAAAGGACCTGAAGAATTTTCCCCAGTGACCTGTGTGTCTGTAACTTTGCCACCGCGCCGAAAGCACCGGGGTCCTTTGATTAAGCTGTCCATCATAGTGGGGAAAGGGAGGGAAGACGTTGCATACCGCTAGTGTATGTGGGGCGGGGCCAAACGGGCGGGGCTTCTAGGCCCATTCACATGCCTCTTGTTTATAAAGGGTTAGAGCAGGATCTCAGCGGCAGACGAGGAGAAGGAACCTCCTGGTCACGGGAACTACACGAGGATTGCGCTCGAGAAAATCAAGGATGCAAAGACCTCCATCAAGGATTACAGCTAACTTTACAGGGTGGAAATGGAGAGAAGGCACATCTGCTTAACCACGCTCACGAATTCTACACGAGGATTGCGCTCGAGAAAATCACAGGGGTCCTTCGATTAAGCTGTCCTTCATTCTGGGCAAAGGGCAGGTAGATGTTGCATACCGCTAGTGTATGTGGGGCGGGGCTTCTAAACCCGTTCACATGCCTCTTGTTTATAAAGGGTCAGAGCAGGATCTCAGCGGCAGACGAGGAGAAGGAACCTCCTGGTAACACAGGAACTACACGAGGATTGCGCTCGAGAAAATCAAGGATGCAAAGACCTCCATCAAGGATTACAGCTAACTTTTCAGGGTAGAAATGGAGAGAAGGCACATCTGCTTAGCCACAACCTCGCTCACAGAATTTGAGCTTCAACTCGGGCACCTGCTTTATTTATACCCGAATTCCGTTCCGCTCGCGGATCGCGGAAGTTTCGACATTTCCGCGTTCCGCACGGAACGCGGAAATGCCGAAATTTCACAAGTTCCGCGAGCGGAACGGAATTTGCCGCCCAGGGTTACAAATCAACCATGTTTAAAGTGGGAGCACAGGCACTTTACTACAATATTAATACCAGTATTTGTAAAGCGCGAACAATTACCCAAGGGTTTCAAGGCACTGGGGGCCATTGGGACGATTAAGCGAGCTATTGCCGAGAGACACATGGTGCTGGGCTAACCTGCCGGTAGTGCCGGGGACGAACCGTGAGCTCCCGTGTTCCGGAGTCAGCCGCCCTAGCCGCTGCGCCACACCTCTTCCCACTATGGTTAGCCAGGGGAGAGGGAAGTGCAGAGCTCTAATGCTAGCAAAACCATAGGATCAGCAAAAGGCAAAAAAAACAAGATCATAATGCTGTCGTGTAGCTCCTATAAACCTATATAGGATCTGCTCGTTTAGACAACATAGACTGTGGGATTGGTGTCCAGACTGATTCTAGACACCCCCACTGAGTATGTTTGCCTGTATACCAACTAGCTCGAATATATGATGTTACAACGCAAACCATTACACGCATGCTTTTACAATGCAGACTTTACAACGCAGCTACCATTACATCGCATGTTTTTACATTGCAGACCATTACAACGCAAACTAATTAAAATGCACTAAAACTACCATTAGAACGCAAACATTTACAATGCATACTTGTACTAAGCATACCATTACTACGCTTTTAAAAAAAAAAGTATAATTAACGACTGGGACGGGATGCAGGGAAAAAGGGGTTTTGGGTGGGGTAGTGTATTAACACACGGGTAATTAAAATTAATACCTGATTAATAAAATGAATACTCAGGTGTTAAAATTATTACTCGTACATTTTTACATAATAAATATATATTTTTAAAAATGTATAACTTACCTCTGAGTACGGGATGCACGGTAAATAGGGGTTTTGGGTGAGGAAGTGTATTAATACACGAGTATTTAAAATTAATACCTGAGTATTACAAATAAATACACAGGCAATAAAAAAATACACATCTACAAATTCTCAAAAAAATCATAATTTTCACCCTATAAATCCTGAAATTTTTATTTTCAATATTAAAACAATTAAAAAATAGAATGCATGTATAATACGACTTTTTGGTCCACAATTACATTAATAAACGAACAATATTAAAAAATTCACATCTTAATAAATATAAATCCCATTTTATTTTAAACAGTACATAAGTAAAAAAATTCCTTGTACAAAATTTTATATGAAAAAACAACTGCCTATAAAAAACATATTAATATATGAATTCAAACGCTGAGAAAAGAAAACATAACAAATAAGCCACCATTTTACACAGCACAAAAACGACAGTCCTTCAGCTCTTTCTATGACTGCACCTTAACCCACAGTTAACCAAAATGGCGGACAATACATCGAAAAAAGATATCATGAACAAATTTAAAACAATAAAAATAAGTACACATTTTGTTAGCATTGAAAACACGCAAAAAAAATATGCACACAAATATTTTCAAATAAATTATCTTTCACCATAAAAAACGTTTAGAGGCAGCCGACCACCATTTTTAAAACAGTGGTAAACTGACTTCCACAGAGACCACATGCATTTTGCCAGCTAAGCAGTCCTCGAACTCAAACAGTGCCATCTACAGTCTCAAGTAAGTGTACCCATAAAATATATATTATAACTACAACATTAAAACATACACTTTAAATAAATAACATTTAACATTTTAAATATTTTACAGCATTTTCAGAATTTCAAAAACAGCGTGATATTTACATATTTAACGACACAGCCAATAAATCCAAAAACTCGGTAAGAAAAAGAAACATTTAAAAAAAAAAAAAAAGATTGAGACAGAAAAAATGTTCAATTTTTCAGAGAGTGTACAAATGTAAAATTTCTACTCCAAGCTGTGTTAACGACAAGGAAACACCATTATGTTTGTGTTTTTAAAATTAATAATTCAACTACAAACTACGTTTACGTCCAAAAAAGTAGTAAAAGCAGGTGGGGACAATTTTACTATTCCAACTACAAAGAATGTTTCACTTTGAAAAAGTGCATTAAGCAGGTGTGTGCAAAAGTACTATCCCTACTCCAACCTGTGCATGTCTCAGAGCAAATGCATGATAGTGTTAAAAGTAAACTAACTATTCGTACTCCAACATGTACTTGCCTCAGTAAAAGTGTTGGATAGTGTTGAAAGTAAAAATACTACTCCTAATCCGCATTGTGCTTACCTCAGGGTAAGTGCGGGATGGCGGTGAGTGCAAATTTACTAGTCCAACTCCAACAATTCCTTGCCTCAGAGAAAGTGCTGTTTAATGATGGGGTTAAAATTACTATTCCTACTCCGTCCTGTGCTTGCCTCAGGGAAAGTGCTGGATAGTGGTGGTAAAATTAATATTTCTACTCCTAAATGTGCTTGCCTCAGGGAAAGTGCTAGATGGTAGTGGGGCAAAATTACTATCCCTACTCCGACATATGCTAGCCTCAGGGAAAGTGCTGGATGGTGGTGGGGCCAAAATTCCTATTCCTACTCCGACAACTGCTTGCCTCCGGGAAAGTGCTGGATAGTGGTGGGGTAAAATTTGTATTGCTACTCCGACAGGTGCTTGCCTCTAGGAAAATGATGGATGGTGGTGGGGCAAAATTACTATTCCTACTCCGACAGGTGCTTGCTTCAGGGAAAGTGCTAGATGGTGTTGAGGGCAAAATTACTATTCCTACTCTGACAGGTGCTTGCCTCAGGGAAAGTGCTGGATGGTGGTAAAATTAATATTCCTACTCCTAAATGTGCTTGCCTCAGGGAATTTGCTAGATGGTGGTGGGGCAAAATTACTATCCCTACTCCGACATGTTCTAGCCTCAGGGAAAGTGGTGGATGGTGGTGAGGGCAAAATTACTATTCCTACTCCGACCTGTGCTTGAATCATGGAAAGTGCTGGACGGTTGTGGAGGCAAAATTACTATTCCTACTCCAACAGGTGCTTGCCTAAGGGAAAGTGCTGGATAGTGGTGGGGGCAAAATTACTATTCCTAGTCCAACAGATGCTTGCCTCAGGGAAAGTGCTGGATAGTGTTGGGGTAAAATTACTATTCCTACTCAGAGAGGTGCTTGCCTCAGGGAAAGTGCTGGATGGTGTTGGGTGCAAAATTACTATTCCTACTCTGACACGTGCTAGCCTCTGGGAAAGTGCTGGAAGGTGGTGAGGGCAAAATTACTATTCCTACTCCGACAGGTGCTTGCCTCAGGGAAAGTGCTGGGTGGTGGTGAGGGCAAAATTACTATTCCTACTCTGACCTGTGCTAGGCTCAGGGAAAGTGCTGGATGGTGGTGAGGGCAAAATTACTATTCTTACTCTGACAGGTGCTTGCCTCAGGAGAAGTGCTGGACGGTGGTGTAAGCAAAATTACTATTCCTACTCCGACCTGTGCTTGCCTCATAGAAAGTGATAGACGGTGTTTCAGGCATAAAACAATGTTCTAAAATTATTAAACATTTTTTACACATTTATTTTTGTCAACAGATAAAATCATCATCAAACACAGGTTCAAAAGACCACAGCCCATATTCTATTAAAAAGACAATATAATAAAGAAAGAAAAAAATCAAGGTAAATAAAAATCTAGTTATTCTAAATACTAAAACTCAAGCATTGTAATGCAAAGTTGAATATACTATGCAAAATAGGAATTAAAATCTCTTTCATTTTTAAAACATTTTTCAACAACTTTTCTTTACAGATTTTTAATCAAACAAAACCTTTTGGATTTCAGAAATCGAACCAGAAGAAACCTCATCTTACACAGGTAAATTTGGAAGTTAATATTTTTATAAATAAAGTTGAAATTGCTGAAAACAAAATATGCACAATTTCCTGCAAACAGAACCTTTTGCAAAACAGACATCTATGCAAAACTAAAACTAAATTTACGAGGTAAAGAAATAACCAAAGGTTCATATAAATAAAGTATAAAGAACCTCACGAATAAAAAGTAAAAACGAACCAAACTATCCATTGAAAAACAAACCAAACTTTTAACTGTTCAACCATTACAAATAACTAATCTATTCCATTGCAGGTTAATTCCAAATATCAAAATCATAAAAAAAGACTCATTGTTTTTTTATCTTCCAGACCCAACTAGGGGGTGATTAGGATGGCGGGCGGATCGCCATCGCCAGCCAGGCGGTGGTGATCCGCCCACCATCTCCACCCAATTTACCCCCGCCATATAATAATGGCGGGGGTACCGCAGCGGACGCAAAGTGCATCTGCCGCTTTTCTGCCGGTCGGCAATCGTTCCGATTGCCGGCCAGGCGGAGCGGGGGCCTAATATGGTGGCGGTGCCGAGCAGGCACCACCATCCATATTAGGATGTATGGTTTTTAAGGCCTTTCCATGGCGCCGAGGCCGCCATGGAAAGGCTGGTGGGGTATCACTTTGGGGGCCCTTTGCGGGCCCCCGGGGGGGGTGGGGGGCTGCACTTGGGGGGTACCGATGGTACCCCCCTACATTGCCATGCACAGGGTGGCAGGCACCGCGCAGTGCCTACCACATTGTGCATGGCAATACACAACATGGTAATTTGGCATTGCGACGGGTGCTGCTTACAGCAGCACCCGCCGCAATGTCAAAATTGCGGAATGCGACTGCCAGGGTGGCGGTCATATCCTAATCAGCGGTGCGGGACCGCCGCACGTCTGGTGGCCGGTCACAGCACCGCTAGGGTGGCGGGCAGACTAAAGTCCGCTCGCCATCCTAATAACCCCCTAAGGGTCCGATTCTGATGCGGTTAGGAAATCTTCCTGATCAAATTGGTTTGGAAATGGTTTCCGACCGACTCGGATCGGGAGAGTCCCACCGAGTGAGTATGATGCATCTGCATGCTTCCAGATACGATTTGGTTGGACTCCCATTGACTTCTAGGGGAGCCTATGTTCCTAACTGCAACGCAATCTGGCCCTCGGTCGGGAAGACACTTTCCCGATCCGATTTGGAAGGAGCAAATGCCGTTAGGAGGCCTTACTAACCGCATCGTAATCGGGCCCTAGGTGGGAATGCTTTCCTAACTATGGGGCCGATTCCGATCTCGGTCGGAGGCGCACCCAATACCATTCGGTCGGGAAAAAAGCCATGCGAAAGCCTGTTTCCCGACCGAACCGTCTGCGAGTCCGGCCGAGCGAGTACGATGCGAGTCGCCGACCGACTCGTCCGGGCGACCCGACCGCTCCGACCGACTCGTACCCGGATCGTACCGCTCCGACCGACTCGGTCGGACCCGGTCGCACCGCGCAATGGAGACGTTTTCCGGCCGGGTAAGTACGATGCGCACCTCGACCGCTCCGACCGACTCGCGCCGTCCGACTCGAACTCGCTGTCGGAGCCGTACTTTGGGGGTCCGTGTCGGACCCCCCTGTACTGCGTACCCGTGCGAGCGCACACAGGGGGACCCATGGGTCCCCCTACCTGTGCGTGTACGCCGCGGGCGCTCGCGGCGTACTCGCTGTAGGGGCGCCCTTGTCCGCCTCGCACCCATTGAGGCAATGGGAGCCCGCGTACGCGTTGTACGACCGGCTCCCATTGAGTTCAATGGGAGTCCGACCGACTCGTGTCCGATAACATACGGACGCATCGGACTCGTTCGGTCGGACTGCACGGGTCCGATTCGGTCGGAAATCTCTCCGGGTCCGGCTCGGTCGGAGAAATTTCCGGCCCGAATCGGAATCGACCCCAATATCGGAATCGGGCCCTAAGAAGAAAAAGTCAGACTTGTGAAAATCAGCAAAACCACAAAAAAATACCACCTCAAAACATCAGATACACCAAAAGAATCAAAAAAACATCAAGAAAAAATGTAAGATATAACACTAAGGGGCCGATTCTGATCTCGCTGGGAGAAGGCTCCGTCTGACTCGGATCCGGAGGGCATTCCGACCGACTCGTGCTCCGGGGCTCCGAGCGCCCAAGTACGATGCGAACAAGCGCTGACGGACACGGGACGCTCGGAGCCCCATTGAAGTCAATGGGAGCCTGTTGTACGACGCGTACATAGGCTCCCATAGACGAAAAAGGTACGTTGCGCACCCGGGCGCCCCCTGCAGTGGGGATGCGTCTGTGCCACCTGAACCGTACATGCATGTGTAGGGGGACCCTTGGGTCCCCCCCTGTGATCGACTCGTAAGGCTATGGGTGTAGGGGGTCCCCCGAAGTCTGACCCCCTACACCCGACCCCCGACCCCCGAAGTCCACTTCCCGGAGAGTTTACGTGTCGGAGGCTCCGACTCGATCCGGCTGTCAGAATTGCGCATCGTACTGGCTCGGTCGGAAATCGCCTCCATTGCACGGCACGGTTTGCTTACGGCCGAGTCGTACGGAGCGGTTCGGACCCGGAAACGATTCGGTCGGCGATTTCGCGTTTCCCGCATCGTACTTGCTTGCTCGTACAGCTGGTCGAGTCGGTCGGGAAACACGCGTACGGCTCGTACTTTTTCTGGCCGGATCGCGTTCGGAGCCCTTCCGAGCGAGATCGGAATCGGCCCCATTATAATCTGTTTTACAACTTAACTATTTTTCTCTCCTAGGTGAATAATTTCGATTTTATAAAGTATAATATTCATAAGCAACAAGGGTAAACAATTTATTCAAACTTCATAGTGCATTATTTTAACACAGTATAAAAATATGCATAAAATGGTCACAAACTTTTTTGATCCAAACAGGAAATCACCATCACTTAAAAATATATTAACCGTATTCTTTTTTTCTCTTTCAATCCATTACAGATAATGTCTTCAAATCAAGAGGCAAAATACATCTCCTCCAGCCGAGGGAACTGTCTCCTAAAGCATAGTGGGTATATTTATTGTAAGGAGAGACTAACTGAGCCCAGGTGTCATTGGAGGTGTGTGCAATACTACTCATCCCATTGCACAGGCAGAGCGGTTACTCTTGGTGACTCTGTTTTAAGAACCGCAGAGCATAACCACTCTGCCTCTGCAATGGAGATTGAAGTACGAGAAAATATAAATGAAATAAAAGCTATCGCATTCACCTCCAATGAACCCTGTGGTGCAGTTTTAAGGAAGGTATCCCAACACTTTCCATCTCATGTTGCTAGTAGTATGCCCACAATACCAAACCTATGCAGAATTATACAGCGTAAAAAACAGGCAAGTAACCCACAAAGTGTAACACCCCAAACCTTTTCTGACATTAACATTCCTCCTGAACTTTCTATAACAGTTACTAATGAACCATTTCTTTTACATGACAACAAAAACCCTCAAAAAAGAATACTAATCTTTATCAGACCCCATAACCTTGTTAAGTTGGAGAGTAGTGATATTTGGATGATGGATGGGACGTTTAAATCCACACCCCATCCATTCACCCAAGTATACACTATTCACGCCTATATTAATAATGCAGTTGTTCCCTTAGTGTACAGTTTACTCCCTGATAAACAATCTTCAACATACACTGAATTTTTGTCAGTAGTTCCCTTAGTGTACAGTTTACTCCCTGATAAACAATCCTCAACATACACTGAATTTTTGTCAGTGATGGAAGCTAAAACAGCAAACAAAAGTCCTAGAAAAGTAATAATTGACTTTGCATTACCAATGATTAATACAATCACCAAAATGTACATGGATACCCAAATTCAAGGATGTTTTTTTCACTTTTCTCAGGCATATTGGCGAAAAATTAAAAAAACATCCTTAGTTGAGGATTATATATCAGATAGCAAACTTCAATTTGAATTAAAAAAACTAACAGCCCTTTGTTTTGTTACTCCTGACAGTGTAGGCAAATACTACACGTCTATTACAGAATCTGAATACTTTACATCAAAAGAAGACAAATTGGCACCCTATCTAGATTACTTTGAAGACACATGGATTGGCCATCTAAGCAGGTCAGGTCACAAGAGGAAACCTCGTTTCCATGTGAAGTGGTGGACCTGCTACCTGACCTGCTTGGAGGGAGGAGCAAAAACAAACAATGCCATAGAGGGATGGCACAACTCCTTCAATAAATCAATTGGCAAACCTCATCCTAACTTCTATCATTTCTTGGAAATTTTGAGGAAGGAGCAAAGTTTCCAAGAAATGAGAATGTTGCAATCATTAACTGGTAGTCTGAACCCACAAATATCCAAAAGAAATATCCGATTTGGGTGCAATTCAACAATTTATGTTGATGGTGGCTTCAGACTACCTAGATAATATTGCACATATCCTGCATTTCTAACCTCCACTATCACCTTACTTGCCTGTTTTGCCCAAATAATCCCCTAATTCAATTAACGTTTTAAAAATAACATAAATTAATTTTTAAAGTTGGGTCTCCTTACCTTCTGATGTCTTCTTTGTTCAACTCTTGGACTTAGGTACAATCCAATGTTTCACCAAGAGTCCTTTGTAGTCATTTAATCCATTGCAAAAAATCCATAATCCTTTTAACAGTCCATGACCCGAATACAATTTTAAAAGAGTGCACAGTTCTTAAAAACATATTATAACAGTATTTTCTTTGACCGTTAAAAATATCTGTGCATACCTACAAAAATCGCACCCAAAAAGTAAATCCTGAAAATAAAAAATGGTTTGGCAAAAAACACAATAAATATCCAACGAAGCAATCCAATCTCGATCGAAATTAAACCAAACTGTAATCCACGTCCCGAAATCCATTGATGAAATCCCATCTCGAAAAAAACCAAATAGATCTTCCACAAACCAATATGCAATGGATTAAAATGTATCCCAATTCATTTTTTTTTAAAAAGGAGACCTTTTTGTAAAATTAAATAAAAAATATATTTAAACGCGACGACACTTTAACTTTATTTTCATTAAAAAAAACGTTGCAAAACCATAAAAAAGAAAAAAAGATATCTTTCTAAGCCCTTTTGTTTTTAAAAATGTTAATCTATATATTTTTAGAAACTTTAATAAACAAAAGGTGTTACGAAAAATGAGACCCAACGTGGGCTTACTACTGCAACCTGTTATGAAATGAATTTGCACATTAACACACAATAAAAGTACCAAAAACACATTTACTACTTCTAACCACCTCCCTACTCTCTCCTTACAATAAACATTACCACTATTTTTTTTTTATAAATAATTTGAAAATGTCTTACCTTGACGGAGCTCTCCCTTGCATCTGATCCGTAGCGCAACGATCCTCGTAATGACGAAAATTACGTATACGCGGTAACGTCATGACTTTCTGTAAAAACGAAAAAATGACAATTTCTCTCATTGACTTCAATGGAAAAGCGGGAAAACCTAGAAAAAAAAGTGAATAAAATGTTACTGTACAATAAAAATTCTATATATTTTTTTAAAGATAATAAATAATATAGTATTTTTTCAATATTTTTGTGTATTTTATTTCTAATGCTATGTTTATAAAAAAATTAATAAAATATTTTTCTTTCTGAAAAATTATTTTTAACCTGTCTTTTTTCCCTTTTTTTTACTTTTATTAAATTAATATGTACTGTTTACATTATCTATATGTATTTTTATAAAAGTATACAGTTCCAGAAATTTTACAAATTTGATTATTAGTATGTCTAAATATTTTTATTTATTTATATAAATCAATTATAATCATGTTACTCACTATATTTACTTCTTAAATATATTAGTTTCTACTCTGATCCCCTCTCTTACAAAACAAATGTAATCATGAATTTTAGAGTAAATATGTATTATTATTTACAAAAAAATACATATTTATTATTTAAATTTTATTTTCAATTAATTTTTATAACAAAGTATTTAGGGGTCGATTACGATGGTGGGCGGATCGCAACCGCCGTGCCGGTGGTGGCTACCGCCGGCCTGGTGGGTGCTGTTTTGCCTACCACGGTCGCAAATCCCCGACCGCCATATTACGATGGGCAGACATAGGCCAAATCCCTACCACCGCGGTGTTTTTAGTTCCGCCAGTAGTTTGGTTCCGCGACGAGGGCGGACGTAGCCAATAGCGGGAGACCGCCGTGCAGAATGACGTGTAGACCGCCGCCCGAATCACAATGCCTCCAATAGGCAATCGGACCGCAACGGAGAAACCACCCATTGAAACACGACGGAAGCAATACTGCGGAGGAA
This sequence comes from Calotriton arnoldi, assembly GCA_963921515.1. NCBI lineage: Eukaryota > Metazoa > Chordata > Amphibia > Caudata > Salamandridae > Calotriton > Calotriton arnoldi. The sequence goes on along the minus strand of CAWUFW010013802.1, from coordinate 104,176 downwards.
AACGGGAATCACACACAACTCCACGCGTTCGCTATCCGCTATGGATCCTGTTCTACAAGCCCTACCGCTGCTGTTCCTGATCCACGATCAACAAAGACGCTGCCGCCGTCGACAACACTGCAGTTACGTCAATGCCACACCTCCGCATCGGGGCCATCCATCAACAACATCATCACTGCATCCTCCCGGTCACGTCACCGCAGCGGTGAAGACGCAGGAAAAGTTCCTCACAATCCAGTAGGCAGGTCCAGCGGCACGCATGGGCATTCACAGGGACGTGTAAGGATTGTGTTGGCCCTGGGCCAAATGTATATTGTGTGCCTCTGTTGGTAGCAGCTGTCATTACCTGATACCATCACAGCTCCTACCATCCCACCCTGTTCAACATCAAAATGTGTGCCATCTGATATTCAGGGATAGTGATGTATGTGAACAAGTTCATTGGTGTATTGTGGCAAAACAACACCTGCATAGTAATGCCAAATAGGTGCTTGTGGTGTTAAACCCCCTTCCTGCCACTGCCAAGATGAGTATTAGGGGGCAAACCCCACCTGCAAAGTAATGCCAAAAAGGTGCTTGTGGTGTTAAACCCCCTTCCTGCCATTGCCAAGATGAGTATTAGGGGGCAAACCCCACCTGCAAAGTAATGCTACAAAGGTGCTTGTGTTGTTAAACCCCCTTCCTGTCACTGCCAAGATCAGTATTAGGGGGCAAACCCCACCTGCAAAGTAATGCCAAAAAGGTGCTTCTGGTGTTAAACCCCCTTCCTGCCACTGCCAAGATGAGTATTAGGGGGCAAACCCCACCTGCAAAGTAATGCCACAAAGGTGCTTGTGGTGTTAAACCCCCTTCCTGCCACTGCCAAGATGAGTATTAGGGGGGCAAACCCCACCTGCAAAGTAATGCCAAAAAGGTGCTTGTGATGTTAAACCCCCTTCCTGCCACTGCCAAGATGAGTATTAGGGGGCAAACCCCACCTGCGAAGTAATGCCAAAAAGGTGCTTGTGGTGTTAAACCCTCTTCCTGCCACTTCCAAGATGAGTATTAGGGGGCAAACCCCACCTGCAAAGTAATGCCAAAAAGGTGCATGTGGTGTTAAATCCCCTTCCTGCCACTGCCAAGATGAGTATTAGGGGGCAAACCCCACCTGGAACATACACGTGTGTAGTTGGCATGTACAGGGCCACATACACCTCAACACCACTGACAAGGACAGGCCAAGCACACTGTGTGACCACTCAACTGTACACATCCAAATATACCCATGTGAGTACGAAGACAGGCCTACACAAGATTAACACACACACACTGCTGTTCACACATCCAAACACATCACACAGACATCGGCAACCTTGGACACCCCGCAAGTTAGACTGTGTGTAGAATTCACCTCTGTTGTGGTATGGCCCCCTAACATGACATGTGTACAATCATACTAAAATCAACAGCGAATGATGATTGCAAGAGTACATCAACACCCACAAACATCATTGCACCCCCAAACCTCAGAGTCAAGCAGACCAAAAGTGTGTGTTACGTTTGCCAAACAATGACAAAGTGAATGAAGTAAATGGCAATGTGGAAGTGCCATGCAGAGCATGTGGCACATTTATCCATACCCACACATTAAAATGTTTAATTGAGCAAGGGCAGTAACAAACTATACGACAGGAGTAACAGTGTTTATTGCAAAATATCCTAATAGGCACAAACATTCAAACAAATAAAAGGCCATTGGCCAGTCCACAGTTCAAACAATGCACATGTGTGCATGAAAATGTTCACAGTGAATGTGTAACACCGTACACTGCCATGTGAATGACCAAAGCACCGGGGATATCAAAGCTCAGTCCAGGCACTGCTGTGGGAGAGATGGGTATGGGAGGGGGTCTGTGCCTCAGACTTGCCTGTCAGTTGGACTGGGAGGTGGCTGATTGTCGTGGCCACTGGCAGAACTGGACCTGGGAGAGATAGGATCATCAGAGTCAGAGTCAGCAGTGGCTGTGGCAGGCGTAGGGCTGCTTGGACCGGGTGGCATGGTGGCACGTGGAGGTGGAGAGATGCTGCCGTGAGACACTGAGGCAGTAGTGGCTGTGGCAGGTGTAGGCCTGCTCGTACCGGGTGGCATGGTGGCACGTGGAGGCGGAGAGATGCTGCCGTGAGACACAGAGGCAGTAGTGGCTATGGCAGGTGTAGGCCTGCTCGTACCAGGTGGCATGGTGGCACGTGGAGGCGGAGAGATGCTGCCGTGAGACACAGAGGCAATAGTGGCTGTGGCAGGTGTAGGGCTGCTCGGACCGTGTGGCATGGTGGCACGTGGAGGCGAAGAGATGCTGCCGTGAGACACAGTGGGTGAGGGTGAATGTTGAGGGCTGCCTCTACACTTCTTGGGTATCCGATATTGCAGAAGTGTCTTGGGAGTAGTGGGAAGTGTGGCTGGCACAACAGAGGCCCTCTCCACCAAAGGTGTGACAGGTGCAGGTGGCCCTCCTTGTGGGGATTTGCTGGATATGGACTTAGCCTTGCATTTTGCTTGCCTTTTGCCCTCCATCCCATGTAGTCCTGGTGAACCACTCACATTGCTCTCCTGACCACGCTTCACAGGGGTGTGGGTGGGAGTAGAGGTCCTGGGTGAAGCAGTCTTAGGGAGCTTTTTGGGCTTTCCCTTCAGCGGCACCAGCACCACAGCAGGCATGCCAACTGTTTGTCTGTCACTTGGAGCAGTTGTGTGGATGGGAGTCTCTTGTGATGGGTGCAATCTTGTGGACCGTGAGCTACAGGCCTGCTTCTTTGCCTGATGCCCCTGAGTGTCATGTGAAGGGCTTTTTTCTTTGCGTCCCTGTGTGCCTGTGTTACTTTTTGGGGATGGTGTCTGTGGTCTGGCACGCTTGGAGCGCTGCTGTCGTGTGCTGGGTGTCGACGACTCCGGGCCTGAGGGCTCAGTTGTGTGGTCACTCTCCTCAGGGGTTGCCACTGGCAGAGTGGTTGTTGAAGGCATTGGGGCTGGACTTGGATGCTGTGATACCTGAATGGCTTCCGTCACGGTGGAGGACAAACCCTGGACAGTCCTGTGTAGCCCACCCACGTCCGAATGAATGCCCTCCATAAATGCCAGTACCTGTCGCAACTTCTTGTCCTGATCCTGGAAAGCATTTAGGAGAGCTGTCTGACCCACACACAGCTGTCGCAAGAGTTCTACCGCCTCAACACTGAGGGCAGCAGGGGAGACAGGGGCAGGGGCAGTGGTGTCTGGGGCGAAGGCGACTCTACCCTTAACAGCCCTGCGGGCACGGACAGCACTAGTGGTAGTAGCCGGGATGGTGGGCACTGGCCGATGTGTAGTGGAGGAAGAATCAGCATTGTCACTCCCTGTGACCACCATTGTCGCTGACTCCCCACTTGAGTCAGATGATGTTGAGGTTGGGCTTTCTGCGCACGAGTCGTCAAGGACACTCCTGTCCCCCTCCGAGGCGCTGGTCACCTCAGTGTCAGTGATCTCATGGCTATCATGCGTGCCACATGCTTCAGCACTGGTGTTCGTCTCATGGCCTTCCGTGCACTCGGTAGATGCTGCAATGGACAGAGACATAGGTCCAGTACAGTGCCATACACACAAACATCAAATGCAAGCACAGCACTAAACTAGATAATGACAACCCCAAGTTGCACAACACCCTGTGCAGTCTGCATGTGCAACAATCATACTAAACACAGAAGATGCATGGAAATATGCATTGTTTACATCAATGAGCCATGTGAGGTTCACACAGGAAAATAGCAGGTCCCTGCCTCCTTGTAATCCAACATAAACATCTCTGCAAGCATACCCACGTGCCTGTATGTGAGAGAGGCATACATCTCAGCATGTTGCCTCTGTCACATATGGAGTCACTGTAAGGGGACAACACAGATACAGATTCAAATTTGTACTTTAGAATGTCCATGAGCTACTGATGTCTAACAAGTTGAGCAATTCATCACGCAGACTGTTGCACGTTGGTGTCAGATGTGTAGTTCACACCATTTACAAGTCCTGCAGTGCACACATCGTTAAATGCACACTGACATGATGCACACTGCTGTACACTGCCTGGTGATGTCCATGACACCCAGAATGCAGAATATGTCATAAGGCCACATCTCATCATGCAATGTCAAGGGCCATTGTATGAAACACATGATAAAGTCCATCTAGGGAAAATACATAACACCTGCACTCAACACATGGGCCACTGAGAAGTATTTCCTCAAAATGTTCACAGCAGCAAGATCAGCAATGGCTCCCGGTCGCCATTCATGCAGTCACTCACACCCAAAGTCAGCCTACGCAGAATACTCACCACTAACTCCCTGCTGATGGTCCCTCAAATGTTCATACAGCTCTGGCTGTGTCACAGACAAGATGCAGGACATTAGTGGAGTAATGGTTCTGCGCACCAACCTGCCACTGCGAGGGAGCAGCCCCACCGTCATCTCTGCCACTGTCCTGCTCAGACGGGAGATGTCGTCCCACCTCTTCTGGCAGTGTGTGTGCCGTCTGTTGGATACACCCAGATTCCGCACCTTCCGTGCAATGTTCTTCCATGTGGCCTTACGCTGGTGGACCTTAAGCTGCAGGCATGGGAGACAAGAAAAGGAAGTATCAGAGACCCTGTGGCATTCACACTGTGTGTCAGTATAGGAGAACATAAATGCATGGCACACAATTCGCTACATCTTCATCAGAGGCCATACAGCATGACACATAGTACATGTTCATTACAATACTACATAGAAATGAATGCATGTATGACGCGGCACACAGTACATGGCCATCTCATACACATGCACAATGGCAGCACAGACAGCTATGTGCAGAAGGCCCTCATCTGTGATGCAGTATGTGAGTGACCATGACATGCAATACAGTGCTAATGAAGTGTAGTGGCAGACTCACTGTGTCCACCACTACACACCCCTCGATGCCCTTGGCCTGTGAATGGCTCAATGCATTTTTCAGGAAACATATTGGGACATAATCTGAATTATCACGCCCTTCTCACAATGTTAAGTTCTCTATTGTGCAATTCTCAGGACTATGATGGCTCAGTGAGTATTAGGTGTGTGGACTAAACACATGTTTGACTCAGTCCAGTTAGGCATGGCTCAGAGTAACATTGGACAGTGTCTGTGCAGGCCAGAGGAACTCACACTGCGGTTCAACATGGTCCCTCAGATAAATCTCATGGATGTACAGCATGAGAGGGTGAAAAGTGCCAACACATGCGAGACTGAACACATGTTCAAATCAATGTAAGGATGACATCTACTACTTACATTGATGTGAAGTCTCATAGTTGCATTAACATCAAGTGGGTTCCACTCATGCATTGGACTATTGTGCATGATGCTCACATCAACATAGTGCACTTAAGAAATATACAACACACATAAGTTATTGCTCCATTCCAATATACATTTCAACAGTTACATATGAGGTTGTAAAGAGTGAGTGGACAGTTACATAACATGGCACAGTAAAAATTAGTCCCGACTTGTACTGTTTCAAAACACCATCGTATCTGTGTGGCTGTTTAAACAATGCATGTCTCCCCCTACCTTCAATCAACTTATGTAGGTGTGGAAATAAGCCTACAGACACCATTGACATGAAGTTAGCATGCATGGCAGTGTAACACACATTTACATCACCTAGTCTCAGACCAACATGTTCATTAAGTTTGTGCAAGAATGGCTGTAGGAGTGTCCATTTTCTACACATAATCAAATGCAATTTCCACAGAACATGTATGGTGCATGCCATGGTAACTATTAGGATGCCTGTACATCGACTTGCACTCACAGGCACATACTACTGCACAGCAACATCATGGTATCATTTTGATCACACTCACACTTGGAATCAGGAACACTTACCAGTACATCTGGCGCACCAAAAAGCCTCCCATACTGTGCAAGGACCTCATCCACCAGAAGCTCCAGCTCCTCTGTAGTGAAGGGAAGGGCCCTGACATACTCTGTTCTCGCCATCACTGGGTCCAGGATACAGAAAAATAGGCAGTTGTAGAGGAATGGCAGTCAGCAGTGTCTGAATGCATCTGAAATGTGTGGCTCTCCCACAGAGATTTATAGGCCCCTGGGGTGGTATCAGTGGCAGTCAGCTGCTGCAATTGGTCCACCTGGCTGGTATCTTTCAAGTGTGGCCAATGAGTGGCCCCGCGGTGGCAGTGCACGCCTACCGCGGTTTTCAAAGTAGCATTTCACTACCGCGATCGCGGTTCCCATTGGCTGCAATGGCATTGGTGGTGTCACACCACGGAGGCCAGGCAGTCGCTACCGCTATGCTGCATCTTTCAAGTGTGGCCAATGAGTGGCCCCGCGGTGGCAGTGCACGTCTACCGCGGTTTTCAAAGTAGCATTTCACTACCGCGATCGCGGGTCCCATTGTCTGCAATGGCATTGGTGGTGTCACACCACGGAGGCCAGGCGGTCGCTACCGCTATGCTGAATCTTTCAAGTGTGGCCAATGAGTGGCCCCACGGTGGCGGTGCACGCCTACCGCGGTTTTGAAAGTAGCATTTCATTACCGCGATCGCGGGTCCCATTGTCTGCAATGGCATTGGTGGTGTCACACCGTGGAGGCCAGGCGGTCGCTACCGCTATGCTGCATCTTTCAAGTGTGGCCAATGAGTGGCCCCGCGGTGGCAGTGCACGCCTACCGCGGTTTTCAAAGTAGCATTTCACTACCGCGATCGTGGGTCCCATTGTCTGCAATGGCATTGGTGGTGTCACACCGCGGAGGCTAGGTGGTCGCTACCGCTATGCTGCATCTTTCAAGTGTGGCCAATGAGTGGCCCCGCGGTGGCGGTGCACGCCTACCACGGTTTTCAAAGTAGCATTTCACTACCGCGATCGCAGGTCCCATTGTCTGCAATGGCATTGGTGGTGTCACATCGCGGAGGCCAGGCGGTCGCTACCGCTATGCTGCATCTTTCAAGTGTGGCCAATGAGTGGCCCCGCGGTGGAGGTGCACGCCTACCACGGTTTTCAAAGTAGCATTTCACTACCGCGATCGCAGGTCCCATTGTCTGCAATGGCATTGGTGGTGTCACATCGCGGAGGCCAGGCGGTCGCTACCGCTATGCTGCATCTTTCAAGTGTGGACAATGAGTGGCCCCGCAGTGGCGGTGCACGCCTACCGCGGTTTTCAAAGTAGCATTTTACTACCGCAATCGCGGTTCCCATTGTCTGCAATGGCATTGGTGGTGTCACACCGCGGAGGCCAGGCAGTTGCTACCGCTATGCTGCATCTTTCAAGTGTGGCCAATGAGCGGCCCCGCGGTGGCGGTGCACGTCTACCGCGGTTATGGACACATTATGCACTAGCAATGGCAATGGTCAAATTTAACAATTGAACACTATGCCTCCATAGTGTCTTACTCCACTTGTTTTGTACAATGAATGCTAGTGTGACATTCAACTCACTGATGCCTACACATGCCATGTCTGTGGAAAATGTGACATGCATTGCCATGCACTTACTCACGTCACCTATGATATGTGTGTGGATGTACATCTATTGGTTGTATGATGTTGTCTCATCTTTGAAATCAACTCAATGTGTGAGATGGCTAATCAAACAACAGTAATGATTGCCTGACCACATAATGGTGGAATTTTACTGTGCCCATAGCTGATTTAAGTAGGATATGTGATCAGCTTACACACACTGTGCACATTGTGATGATAACTAGTGGTCTGTGCAACTTAAGCAAGAAGGTGTGGCAGGTAAAGCAGCTACATATGAGTCAGCAGTGTTGCTGTCTCAAACATCTGCTGTGTCACCTACTCCTAGGCCTGGGGACACCAGATGTATTGGTGTACCATTCACAACCTCTGATTATGTTTTTGGGGTAGTCAGTATGTACAACATGTCCACTTGTAAAAACACATGTGGTGAAGGTGTCTCTGCATCTGAGTTGTGGATTAAGCAATTGTTGGAGTACATTCATTGTTTCTGCTGCGTGAGTCAAGATGTGAGAAGTCGGACACATCTCATTGTGTAATTTGAATAACATTAGTCCTCTTCCATTTCATGTAGGCGGCGACCAAATGTGCACCGGCCTTTCACAGTCCTGGCGGACATGGAGGATGTGGACATCATCTGGAAATTTTGTCTGGATCGCGTTACACTGCAAGAGCTGTGTGCTCAGTTGGAGCCCCATCTGAGGCCTCAACGGACATATCCAACTGCCCTATCCCCAACAGTGAAGATCATGGCAGCGCTGCATTTTTTTGCTACGGGCTCTTTCCAATACACGGTGGCCAGTGCCGGTGGGATGTCGCAAGCCACATTCAGCATGGTGCTCTGGGATGTGGTGTCCGCAATGATGCTATACAAGGACCAATACATACAATTCCCAAATACAGCAGATTTGCCTGCTGTGAAGGCTGGTTTTTATGCCCTTTGCCACATTCCTCATGTAGGTGGTTCCATTGACGGCACACACATTGCCCTTGTCCCACCACAGGCACGTGAGCAGGTGTATAGGAACAGGAAGCACTACCATTCCATAAATGTGCAGTTGGTATGCCAAGCTGATATGATCATCAGCCATGTTTGTGCGCAATTTTCTGGCTCCGCCCATGACTCCTACATCCTGCGGAATAGCATTGTACCCCGGCTGATGGAAAATCTACATCAGGAGCGTGCATGGCTTGTAGGTGAGTACACTGAGTCAAGTAGTGTGCTGTGTGTGACATGCTGTTCTCGTCAACTGTTTGTATCACAACATTTCTCTGTGTATGTCACACCTAGGTGACTCAGTGTATCCCAACAGGCCGTGGTTGCTGAGCCCACTGCGGAATCCAAGTACCCCGGGTGAAGTCAGCTACAACGAGGCACATGGTAGGACACAACGTGTGGTGGAGCGCACTTTTGGCCTCCTGAAATCCCGATTCCGGTGCCTGGACAAGAGCGGAGGTGCACTGTTGTATTCCCCACGAAAGGTGTGCCGGATAGTTGTAGCATGCTGCATGCTACACAACCTTGCCTTGCGCAAAGCCGTTCCACTGATCATGGATGACGATGAGCAGCAGATGCCCCCTCCTGCACGCCCACACACTTCCAGTGTGGACGATAGTGGTGAAGAGGAAGGTATTGACCTGCGTCAACAGCTCATTGCCAACTATTTCCCTTGAATGTAAGTGACTTTGTAGAACAGTGACATTGTGTGTTTGCTTGGATGTTAGTATCAAGGCATAGAGAATTTTAACTGCTGGCTGTTGCTGTGTGTGTGATAAGGGATGATGTGTGTGGCACAGGGTATTTGTATCCAGGTACATCATGTGTATGTTGAGGTTGTTGACCATTGCTATGGGTGCTTGTTTTTGTACCTTGATGCCTAGTGTTGTTTTTCTGCTGTAAAGGCGTCACCTGATAAGTAAATGTCATTCTCTTGTGTCTTTGTAGGTTCATTCACCCTCTCAATGCCTCCTCTGCTTCAGAGTTGTTGGAACATTGAAATCTGATTTGTCATTGTACATACTGGATTAAACATGTAGCTCACACAGACATAGGTATGTGAAGAGTGTTTATTTAAAATTAGTTTTTGTGCAAGTGAAGGGAATATGTACATAAATGTGAACAGTGAATAAATGAGTTGTCAGTCATGGTAGATGAGACAAATAGTGTAGTCACCACAAAGCTGAAGTCACACAGTCCAACAGACTCAGGCCATCAACATGGCAATGTGGGCAAGGATAGTCAACATAGTCAATGCAAAGGGGAACAACAAGATACCATCATGGCTGGCTCTGTGAGTGGCGTTGGTATGGTGGCCTGCCACCAAATCCTCCCCTGTGGATTCTCGGATGGCCCCTGGTGCGTTTGGGAGGGGGGGCATCTGCTGCAGGGTCAGTGGTGTCTGAGAACTCACTCTCCTCCTGCACACCCCTCTCTGTGGCTGCAGCTGGTATGGTGGGCTGCACAGCAGGCAATCCACTGGAGGGTGTTGGAGCTGCACTTGGGGCTGGGAGTCTATCCCTCAGAACACCCACTAGCTGGCCAACAAGGTTGACAAGTTGGCCCATCCAGGTGTCCTTGGACTGCTGCAGCAGGCGGATCTCATGCATGTCTTCAGCAAGCTGGCCCATCACTTCATGGTTCTCTTGGTAGGCACCAAGGACTCTTGCAATGGTGGCCAGGAATTCAGGGTCATTGTCCTCCTGTGTCTCTGCCCCAGTTGTACTCCCACCTGCCCTCCTGACACGGACCTGTGGCATAGTCCCCCGACGCACTGGCGCACTCTCCCTGGCATGCTGTGATTGTGTGGTGGTGTTGGTAACCACTGTGGCAGTGCATGTGTTGCAGGCAGCAGTGGTGATGGTGGTGGTGGAGGCCACACAGGTCGTAGTGGCAGGGGGCAGCACAGTTGTTCTTGCCGTGGTGGTGGTGGTGGAGGCCACACAGCTCGTAGTGGCAGGGGGCAGCACAGTTGTTCTTGCCGTGGTGGTGGTGGTGGAGGCCACACAGCTCGTAGTGGATGGGGGCAGCACAGTTGTTCTTGCTGTGGTGGTGGTAGTGGTGGTGGGGATAATGAGGGCTTGAGACATGTTAGTCCCTGCCACACCAGAGGGGCCAGCTTGAGAATCCTCGTCCGAGAATGTTGGGGAATCTGCATCCGAGAGTCCACGTTCCAGGAGGGGAGACTGGCTCCGCATGTTGGTGTCATCCTCTGCAGTTAGTTGTTGATCTCCTGTTGAACAGAGGCCATATGGTAATTGAGTTGCACGCAACAAGCTTGATGTTAGACAATTGTTTGAGACATTTGATACAACATACACTTTACAATGCAATGACTTTGAAAGCCTGCTATTTACTGTGCACCATGACATGACGTTGAGGTACATACCTTAGTAGTTCATGGTGTCCGTTGTGAATTGAAACTTGGTGCAGTGTACAGATAGTGTAGCTGCACGGACATGTCCTCATCTGCCTAATTGCGTGACATCAACTTTCTGTTGTGCGTCTTTTCATTTAGCTGTACATGTTATCTATTTCAACAGAGCTAGAAGGAACGATTGTCATGTTATACATAGCTTTGGAATCACATGTACTTACCTTTATTTTCATGTGGACCATGCATGTTTGGTGTTGAGATGGGCATTCATGCTCAGACACCATGGCACTTCCACATTGCATTCTCTGCTGTGCATGATTGTGGGATGCATTTGTTTTACTTGTGACTTGGTGAGTATGAGTTCAAATATGTGACAGTTACGTGCACTTAGATGTCTGCACACTGGATGTGGCATTTCAAACTATGCCAAGTTGGCTGACATGTTAGTGCTGATGTGGTTATGTGGCTACATGCATTTAGAAAAGGATGGCGGTGTGCATGCAGTCACTACCTACGTGTAAGTTTTGGGAGAGCAATGCGATAGCTGCCCCATGCTTGTGGGTGTGGGGAATGCTCCATCCTGCTGAGCTGTGGGACAAGGGGGCCTGTTGGGAGTTGTAGTGCAGACTTCCCAGCCACAAAGACCCCTCCCTGTTGAGATGGCTACCTACCTGTAAGGTTACACATTGTAGGGAAATGGCTGCCCCATGCTTGTGGGTGTGGGGAATGCTCCATCCTGCTGAGCTGTGGGACAAGGGGGCCTGTTGGGAGTTGTAGTGCTGGCTGCCTGTACATGTGCCCCCATGTAAATATTGTTATGTACCTTTGTGGTGAATGAGAGGGAGTTATTGTGGGATCTGTGAGACATGTTTGGGGGGAGTGTGGTGGACATGAGTACATTTGGGCCTAGGAGGCATTGCTTTTTAGTTGTGCAAGCTACTACATAGCAGTGTTATGGCAGACTTTTGTTGGTACTTACCAGCCTCCATTCCCCCCTCAATTCCAGTGCAACTCTCTGGGTGCAGTATGCCAAGCACCTTCTCCTCCCATGCGTTGAATGTTCTTGGTGGAATGGGAGGGCCACTGCCAGTCCGGTTTGCCAGCTCACGGTTCTTGCTGTTCTTCTCCTTGACCTTGCTCTTGAGGTCAGTCCACCTCTTCCTGATCTCCTTCCTGTTGCGTGGAACTTGCCCTACAGCATTGACTCTGTCAACTATCCTTTGTCACATTTGATTTTGCCTGGCTGATGGGGTCTGTTGGACCCTGCTTCCTAAAATATATGGCTCAACTCTTATAATCTCATCCACCAGGACTGACAACTCACCATCAGTGAATTTGGGCATCTTCTGTGCCATGGTGTGTGATGTGCTGAGTGGTTAAGAGTGCAGGTGTGAAGGTGGTGGTGGTGGTGGTGGTGGTGATGTGTGTGGTGTGTGTGTGTTTGTGATGGTGTGATGTGTGCAGGGTTGTCTATCCTTTGTGTGATATTGTTGGGCCCTTCAGTTCTGGAGTTGTGCAAGGAATTGTGGTCATGCAGGGGCTGGTTTTATGCTCTGCTATGTGGGTGGGTCCAAACTGAGTATTCATGTCAGGTGTGTTGTCTGTGTTGAGCTGGGATTTGTAGTTTTTATTTGCCAGGGACATGTGTCAATGGGGTGTGTTAGCTGTTTTTATTGGCTGAGCCAGATACACAGCCACATTTGGTAGTTTTGTGGTGTAGTTGCTTTCGACCTCCATTACTATTTCCGCGCGAACACCGCGGTCGGACTGCAATGGTCATTCCTCCAGCTCTCCCATTCATCATTGCTGACAATCGCGGCGGTTGGAAACAAGCGGTCGTACCGCAGGCACCGCGGTAAGATCATAATTGCACTCGTGGACATTCCGCTTGTGTATCAGCGGTTTGTGAGCTTTCCGCAGTGAATCCGACCGCCGTGGAGGGGATTTCTCCTTTTCCGCACGTGCCCGGCGGTGTTTCTTGGAATCCGACCGCGGCGGTCGGATTTTTCCGACAGTGCATCGTAATGTGATCGGCGGTGGTGCCGCAGGCCATGCGGGCGGTCTTTTCCCATTGCCACGGCGGGCGGAATGATTTTCCGACCGCCATCGTAATCGGCCACTTAGATTTTTCATCACTCCAAACCACTATTTTATTAAAAACCCATTCAACAGCTTTTTTCTTAAAATTTCTTATTAAAAATTCTATGTACTAATGAACATTATTCTATTTAAACTCTATTATTATATTTACATAATCACCCACTTTCTTATAATCAATATTTTTCAATTCAACTATTTATAATTTTATGATAAATTGCTCCAAAATTACTTTTTTAAACTCAAGTAATAATTTTAATACCTGAGTATTAAATTGTACCCCCACTATTTAATTTCTATTTTTTAAAACAATAATTCTTTTTAAACAATTTTTTCACTATTGTATTATTACTAAAAATCATCCCTGTAAATTTAAATAATATATATTTAATACACTTTTTATTCTTAAATAACAATAATTTCATCCTTTAAATAATATCTTTATTACTAAAAATAATCTAGTAATACTATTAATACCTGAGTATTAAATTTATACTACCATAAAGATAAAATTCATTAAAATTAATTTCCAAATGAAATAAACATAAAGCTTACTTTAAAAAAAACGAGTATTCTTTTCCCTTATTTTAAATTTTGAAGATTAAGAGTACTAATATTCAATTTTAACATGCATATACAAAAAATAATAACTTATTATAAATACTTACCTAACAATACTTACCAATGCGATGTAAAAGCATGCGTTGTAATGGTATGCGTTGTAGTGGCATGCGTTGTAATGGCACATGCGTTGTAATAGCATGCAATGTAATTGTGCCTGCGTTGTAAAAGTTGCGTTGTAAAGGCATTACGATGTAATGTCTGCGTTGTAATGGACGTCTCCCGCTAGCTCACAGTGCCACTAGAAACCCCTCTTAACAAGGAGAGAATAGTTCTTGGCAACTATCGTACATGACAACTCTGTCCCATCAGGAATCGTGGAAACAGTGCAATACTTTTCGCTCAGTCACTCGTGCTCACTTTGTCTCAGAGAGAAAACACAGAATAAACGGCGGGGACTTTTTAAATAATCATTTATTGAACCAGCGTCATTCAAGTGTAAAATAGGTGTGCTGAAACAACCATTAGACAGAAACAGATATAAATGATTATAAGCACCAACAGAGTAAAAGGATGGTAGATTTCTACTATAGTGCTAAAACAATAAATACATGCAGGTATAAAAATACATGACAGTAAAATGCATACTCCTACGATGCAACCCCCTAACTAGATGTACCTAAGTGTACCTAGCATGTATGTAGGTGTGTAGCCAAGAATCCCTCTAGGATAAAGTCAACCCCATTACCTGAAGTGAGAGTCTGGGGGACCCCGTCTTGGTCTCGAGATGGACACCCCACGAGGGATATCAGACCACTGCGAGCTGGAGTGTCTGCGTGCAGGAGCCTCAGCATCTCACGTCAGTGTGTCAGCATCAAAGTATTTTTCTCCTCTCCCTGCCTCAGCAAAGATATGGTGTATATATCCCCAAAGTGGTACCCCCGGGGTTTCTACCTTGCTGTGTCATGTCGGACTTCGGATGACGGAAGGAATGACCCTTATACATAGTTATTATGCAGGAGATGGTAGTCCAGCTGAGTTTCCAAGAATCCTCACACATAATGGATGAAGTTAGTTTGCAGGGGAAACCCCACATCCTGTAAGCAGTACCGTAACTAGGTAAAAGGTCAGTCCCAAGAACCGTTATGTGATGTATGGTAGGGGAGAATATAGGTGAAACGTTAGGTGGTTCTCTGAGCCTATATTGGGATACCTATATGAAACATAACACCCACTCTTCATCCGACTGGACACCATACTATAATTTTAATGTACTTCTAGGCATTTGTACGCTAACAACTAATTAGTCCAAAACATTAGTGCATTAAAAAATATCCTAACAAATTCTAAAATCGTATTTTAAGTGGTAGAAGTCTCACTAAAATATGTTCGTATATATAGTTCAAACAACTACGAGTGTCTGAAAGTCATGCAGTCCAGCAAGAAAAAGTGTACATTGTTTAAAAATTCCAAATCTAGCTGTTTTGAAAAAGGCCAAATTTTTCCCAGCACACAATGAGCCAAATGTTTATGTGTCCTGGCTGGGAGATACAACATCGCTGTTGCTTGCCATCGCAGATGACGATCCCTGCAACACCTCGCAGATTAGGTCAATCAGCACAGATAATCTTCTTCTGTATCCACAGCCGATGCAGGGGAAGCCTGTGTGACATCCAAGGCCAGAGTATTTGTTGAGGAGCCGGAATCCGTTCCAACAGGAGCTGAAGCATCCTGTGGTGGCTCTAAGAATGCAGACATCAGCATGGGAATACGTTGAGGAGAACATGGGCCGTTATTGGGTCCAGTAAAGCATCAACGTCTGGTAGCACAACCAATGGAAGTGTTAGACAGAGATCCAACATGCATTCTTGCCAGCAGAACAGACATCGGAGGATAGGCAAAATACAGTCAATCCAGACTGGTCTAAATGACAGGAACCAAGACTCGCTCAGTTCGCGAAGGCGAGGTGTGCCAAGATGGAGTACTATGCAATCATGATATCGGCGCTCCAGGAGCGTTTTTTCCATCTCCTTGGTGACTGGGATGACCATTGCGTAGTAGAAAAATGACAATCAGTATACCTGCTAATAGGAACAGGATCAGCAGCAGCCCTCCAAAAATGCTTCCAAACACACAGTGTATGAAGTTGGGAATAACTCCGAAGATTGTCTGAAAGGTGCTTAACAGTCGAGAACCTATGGTGTTAAATAGGTATACTATACCCGTCGTATCAGACATGTTAAAGATACGTTGTACCATTTCTGTGAAATGGAAAGGGCAGTTTGTTCGTACTAGTGCCGGTATCTCAGCTGAGGACCTTGCGACCTGAAGATCATAAGTCGGGCGGAGGTTAAGGGCACAATTTTCTGTAAAAGCATGACTTTTTTATCCGGCTCAGAGTATCAAACCGTATTTAGGAAACATTCAACGAAGGCCATAATGGCACCTCCCTGACTGTGTGGGTCAGTGGAAACAATACTTGCCTACAATAAGTAACCCTGGAGTCTGCAGTGACAAGATATGCGATGCCCGGAAGCACCCCACAACAACCCTGATCATTCAGCATCAAGTAATTCCCATTCAAGAGCAACTGCAACACCAGATTAATCACGGCAACTGGGGACCCTTTCAAATGATAGGATAAGTTGGCAAAGGAACCATTACAGGCCTCGTGAAGCATGATATCCTGGCATATGAGAGATCCACTTAAAGAGTCCTCGCAGTTTGTACCGCTTAGAAACACTTCCATGTCCCCACTGCTGCATCGAAATCTGTATGGCAATTCCCACGAATCCTTGATGAATTCCCTACCCATCGCTTCATATCTGCCTGCCTGCTGTTGTTCTAGGCAATACTGAAACTGGAAAGTTGTGACCGGTAGTGTTATATGGACATGGATTAACCATTATGTGGATGGTGACTCTGCCACAGTAAAAGCTAATTGGTCCAGTTGTTCAATACGCAGCATTGTATATTCTGCTACCCTTTGTGCCATTGTTATCTGCTGCTTAGTTAGATTGTATGCAGAAAATAGGGACGTACTGTTGATAAATCGCCAAGGCACATAACCAGCGCGCAATGATTGCAGCGTCCAGCTTAATAACATAATAGAACATAGCTGAGATTGTCAGTGTTGTAGTATGGACAAATCCTGTTCTATTACATCTATAGCAGAAGATACAATGTTGCCCAGTGAATAAATCCTGGATGTCAATGTAGTCATACCATTGTCAACTACAGCTAATGCCTTTTCTAGGTTAATTCTATCTATTTCACGAAGTCTCTCTGCAGCTTCTTGTTGAGAGATCTTCCAGATTTCATTATAGACAGTGTATAAGAAACGTTTCTGACGTGGCTTTCGGGGACCTAATAAAAAATCCCTTAAATCCAGCTCATTTGAGAGTAAGGATAAGTGCTGTTTCACCTGGGACTGTGTTGAGGTTTTTAGCTAATCGAGGCATAACTTCCCAACACTATATGATGTCAGCACCCCTGGATGTTCTCTTTGTACATAGCGTTGGTCGGGCCTATGGCTACTAAACCCTTTGGTTGTATCCTTGAATTTTGATAGACATCTGTTTGTGTCTGTGGGCCAAACTAACCATCCCTTCCAATTGGGGTCTGATGAATTGTACTGTATGATGTCATCTATTGTATCCCCTTCACGTGATGTAAAATTGATGTGTGATGGTGTGGGAATCCGAGGTGTGTTCAAATCCTTGTTCTTGGCTAGTCCAAGACAGGAAGTCTGTTGCACAGTTTCATTCAGAAATATTATCTGCTGTGGAATGAGGCACGCTCTAAATAGTGCTTCTGTTCCCTGAACCTGCCATTCCTTTGAACCCCAGACTGATTTAATGTCTATGGTGTCCTTCCATAAGTCGAAACCCTGTTCAGACAGTTGGGAAATAAAGGATGCAGAATAAATCTGTTTGGTGTTAGTTAGCATATCTTTCTGTGCAGTTGTAGATGCAACCATATAGTAATATGAGCTTGGGTCAGAAGTTTTAATCTCTGAAAAGTAAGTAAATTTCTGTGCAAACGTTTTCGAACTACCTTTTTGTGGTGTCGGGCAATGTTCCCATTGGTGGTATGTGAAAACATTATGTGGGATACTGGATTTGTGTAAAAAGTGATGACCATAATGATGGTAACAGTACATAGTGTTATAGTCTGATGTTTCTTCTAACATTTCTATGCTTGAAAATGCAGCGTATTGTTCTAAATGAGACAACATATTATTTACAGTTTCAAAATCCCAATCGTCAGAAAATGTACTGAGGTAATGATATCATTTAGTGAAATTTTAAATACATGTGGTATTTTCAAAAGTTCTGTGGGACCAAGTACATCATAATCAACCTTGACCCAAACTATACCATCAGGAATTGGGACAGCTGTAATGTTCACGATGGACAGCTCTCTTTGTTCACGATGAGATGACATTTGACATTTCAGGACCAAGTTTGCGTTTGAAACTGCAGAGTGTTCTGGGAGATAGTTTCCATTCATGAGTAAGCAAAAGACAGTCACTAGGCCAATCCAGAACAGAAAAAAATAGTATTCCAGTTATTATCCAGAGTTGTAGCCATGGTGAGACCAGGTAAGTCTTTTTCAGAAAAGTTTAGAAATCATGAAGTTGTTGCTTATGGGAAACTGGAGCTGGCCTTGTCTAGGGTTCACTGGGATCAAGAGAGAAGGTATCAAAATCGATGAAGTAGCCAGATGCAGTTCAATCTATTTTTGGTAGCTCAGCAGGTTTTGTTGAACTGGCAGACGTCTCTTGTAGAGGCATATTGATGTAGACTTTGGTGTTAGGCCGAATTGATATTTGTCTTTCATTTGTGTTTTGATGTTCTGTTTCCAGAGGAGCAAGTTCCATTTTATTGTTGGAAAGTCCATTACCTGGTATTGGTGACTCTTCAAATGTTATGAGTCTTTCTGTCTGAACTTCCTGTATGGTAGCGAGAGGAGAGTGTTGGCTACCCAGGAGCCCACAAGGCCTTCTATTCAGTATCGGCCACATAGTGTGGTTTGATCAGATCAATGGAGCCGAATCTCTTTTCTTTTTTGCCGGCAAGAGGGGAAGAAGTACTGTTCTTGTTCCTTCGACAGCCAGGACAGGTACAGGCTTTCTGTATGATGGCCCAAATTCTTTCTTGTCCACAATCTTTTCCCTGACCAGATCCCTGACTTTTGGGATCCAGGCAGGTCTTGCCGTGACTGATTTGACTTCCCCAGTGGCGGTGCATTTTACTTGCACATTGCTTTTCAGTGCCCGGAATTCATTCAGATCTTGTAAAACAGCCAAACGTTTATTGATGTCAAATGGTTTTTCATCCGCCACTGTGCTTTCACAGTCGAGATCAGGTACCCACATTCTCATCCCAAATAGGTTCTCGTAAGGAGTGACACCTCCTAGGGAACTTCTTGGCATATTGTTAAGGGGTCTTTGGACCCCGTATAAGTGATTGACCCAACTACAACCTGAACCTAATACCCTTGCTGTTAAAGATTGCTTTAAGTCTTGGTTTTTCCTCTCCACGACCGAATTTCCCTCAGGATGATACGGAGAGGAGTACCGCAATGCAATACCCAAACCTCCCATGACCTCCTTGTAAGCCCTAGAGCTAAACACGGGGCTGCAGTCAGAATGTAATGTGCCAACTGCGTATGTCCCTATAAAGACTCGCAAATCTTTAATAACAGTTTGAACATTACCCGAGCGCTGAGGCCATACCCAAAGGAATCTAGAGCATGAATCCACTGCCCCCAAGATATACTTGTGAGCCCCATCCGATTGTAGGGGGCTGCAGTGGTCCAAATAGACACAAGCGAGTAGTCTGTCTGATATTAGTAATGGTGTCTTCGCTGGATGCGCCACAGTGGTTCCCCTTATCTGCTGACAGATGCCGCACGTTAAGACAAAATTCTTCATCTGTTTAGTTAGTCTTGGCCACCAATAGCATTGTTTCAGTAAAGAAACCATCGCAGTAACTCCTGCGTGTGCAGAACCTAGACCCTCATGTGCAGCTAGAATTAAACCTAATCTGTGATCCATGTTTGGTATTACTCTATCCCCCACTCCTGGAATTTGAGCATACGGAATATTTTGCATCTAACTTGTAGGAGTACTTGAGTGGTAAACCTTTCGGTAAGGCTGTGCTCTTTTTGCGTGAAGCAATGACAGCTACCATTATCTGTCCATCTATTCTCGTTTTTGAATGAGTTATTGCAGCTACGGCAGCAGTTCGTACTGCCCCCTTTGTGGCTTCATCGGTCAATGAATTCCCTTCAACGTGAACGCCATCACGTTGATGACTCAGCGTGTGTATCACGTGAGCTCTTGGTAGTTCGTTTTTCAACTCAGCTACCTGTTTCCATAGAATTTTATGCTTAATTGTGCCACCTTTTGAGTCTTTAAACCCATTTTGACCCCAGTAGTGAAGATACTCATTGTATGACTGGACACAATAAAAAGAATCGCACACAATCAGTGTGCTGAATTCTCGATCTGTATTTATTAGTGCCAGTATCAGGGCTTTTAATTCTGACAGCTGTGCCGTGCAGTCTCCTAGAGACTGTGTCTTCGTACTGCTAGGATGGAACTTGCCTTCCTGCATACGACCCTTCACAATCACACACGCAGCACTGTATTGCTGTTTACTTCTTACAGCCGGCTAAGCAGATCTGTCAGTGTAAATAATGTATTCATACTGATCTAGAGGCATTATTTCATTCCATAGAGGATATTCTTGTTCATATTGCAGGAATGCTTGTGTTTGAAGTGTAGAGTCAAATTTATAATCTACATCTGTTACAGTGAGAGAATTGGCCCATTGTTTCCATCTTGGATGTAAAGCTTTAGCATTTGGAATGCTTGCTTTTGTAACAGTCTCTAAAGCCGGTACTGGAGTTACGACAATTATTCCCTTCCCCTGAGCCAGTGCTCTTTCTCTCACTACAGCAGTCTGTACTGCTGTCAGAATTTTTTCTGTTGAAGCAAAACGCGTTTTCGGCGTTTGTGTACAAGAGTGATTTGTATGCTATGGGTACTGTTTCGCCTTCATTGAAGGTTAGGTAAGTGTACCCAGAATGACCCGCTATAACACAGGTCACAAGATTTGTGGTGTATACATGTGTGTGTAAGTGTTTGGATGCTATCATGTCAGCTTGTAGGGAAAGAAGGATATCTGTGTGTTCCTGAGTCCAATGCCTAACTGAGAAATCAGGTCTTATTAAGTCGTAGAAAGGTTTTACTTTTTCTGCGTAATCTAAAATGTAAGTTCTGCCAAAATTTAAGAATCCCAACATGGATTGTAAGTTCTTCAGTGATTTAGAAGGTTGGAGCAGCGCAGACTTTTCTAAAAGTTAGCTGCCAGGCTTTTCCCTTCACTTGAAAGCTCGTATCCCAAAAATAGGACATTGAGGTGGGCTATTTTTTATTTTTTTAAATTAAATTTGTAGCCCTCAGAGGCGAACCCCAAAATAATGTTGTTCACCCTGGACAAGTGATCCTTTAAATCATCATCCATCAGATAAATATCACCTACATAGGACAATGCCTCTTCATCCAAATTCAGAAGTAACTCTGTTACCTTAGCTGAGAATACCTAGGGCTATTCTTATACCTTTGGGGAGTCGACAAAATTGACGCTGATAACCGAGCGCTGAGAATGCTGTCAAATACCTGCTCTCAGGGGCTATATTTTTGCAGAAATATCCATTTGAGATATCTAATGTTGTTTTGTATTTTTTCCGCACAATGTTATTCATTAATGCAGCACTGTGTGCATTCTGTACTGCAAATGTTTTAGTGCATGTGTTCAGATGTCTGTAGTCTAAAACTAGACGGAATGAATTATCGGGTTTCATTACGGGAAACAAAGGATTATTCATAGAGGAGGTGCAAGTTTCAATTACACCCTGGTATTCAAGTTGATCTAAGATCTCCCTGACCTGTTTTTTTGCTTCTTGTTTTATTGGGTACTGTCTCTGTGGAGTTGGAGTAGTTTTTACTGGGATTGTATGGTGAGGTGACTCAGCATCCCACCCAACATGGTTGCGATATAATGCTGGAGCAAGTGCTACCGCCCATTCCTGCACGTATGTATGTTTTAAGTATATAGGAATGAGGTCGGAAAAAGCTGGTAAAATTACTGTTTCTCCCTTTGGGCAATTCATAACAATTTCAGGCGGCCAATCTTTTTCAGCTAAAAGGATGTCATAGCCATAAGTCAGGTTCTCCCAAAAGAGATTTTTTTGGGTTTGTCCCCCTCCATTTGGAGTGTTATTTCATGTAACTTATGTGGTACACTTACCCTCGTATCAGGTGTCTCCACTGTGATATGTTTATTCAACTCCACTGTCACCAGAAATTCCATCAGGTTCTGGCGCGCTATTGTTACTTCTGCTGCGCTGTCTAGCATCGTCAGAGCCCATTCCCCGTTCAGAAGTTGAGTCCTCAGAATTCTGGGCATGTCTAACTTTAAGGCCTGCTACATTCTTCTTTTTAAATTGAGGTTTTGATTTTGGCTTCTCTTCTTTTAGAAGTATAATCTGAAGCTCATTGCGTGTCTCTGGACTTTGTATGCTCTTCTTGTCTGTGTTCTGACCGTCCTTCCCTCTCAGACTTTTTTGAAGAACCCTGAAAGGAACGAGAGGAACGTGTATGAGTATCCTGATACCTGTCAGGTTTTTTAATGTTATCACAACTCCTAAGGTTGTACCTCCTTTCGGAGGGCTCCTGTTCAGGAGACCCAGGCCTGGATTGTGATCTGCTCTCTCTATTCTTTTGTTTTTTATTGTTATTATCCCATTTCTTCTTGGGAGAATTGGGTGCTTGCTTGGTGTTATCCTTTTCAGGAACACCCATGAGTTGAAGTTTTGTTGCTCTAGCTCCCAAACTATCTCTACCTAATTCAGCATAGGTGTCTTCAATAATTTTAGATAATTCACGTTCCTGTTGTAAAGGAGTGAAATCCCTCAGGTGTTGGCATATAGCCACTGCTGCTGCCTCCCCTTTTATGTTAGCTAATATAATAGCTGACACCTGGGCAAAATTACCTAATAATTTCATCCCTATGTTTCTTCCACCGCACCAGAAGAAGTGTTGTGTCTTGTTCAAGGAAAATAGTTTGGTGGGTTATAATATTCCTGCAGTGGTGTGTTTAAAGTGCAGAGCACAGCACGAATTGAGACAGCTTGCCTTCCTCTTTTTGTGTTTTCCCTCCTAAGGAGTATAGCCTTTGCCATCATTTTGACTGGCTGATTTTTAGCATTCTACTGTCCACTTCTAGGGAATTACTTTTTCTTTTTCATTAAGCACTTCATTATAGTTTTCCTGTGAAATACGGCCCCGTGCTCAGTACTGCTCTCACCCTCATGTGCAGCTCTCTGGTGAGCTTATACCGGAACTCCATCCCTCAGCACTCTGTTGCTCTTACCTTCTCCTTCATCTCTTCTCCCCGAAGCTGCTTCATTTTCATTTAATCCCTTCCAAATCTCCGTGGCTTGTTACGACTCTTGTGCAGGTTTACTGAATAATGTGGGCAGCAGTACTGTGCACAATGTGTGTCATAACACAGTTTCTTTGTTTTTTGTTGCCAATTCCATACAGCATATGCAAAATAGAATTGGCAAAGCCAACAGGCCCAACAGACGAGACCTAATGACTTTGCCAATACTTGTTCTTTTTACATTTTATTGAGAGTTTGAGTGAAAAATATGGCTAGCCATTTATAAAGATTTCGAATATTGAATTTAACATACAGTTTTGAAAAACCTTAAGATGTGTTTTTATTTTTCCTGCAGTATTTTTAAATGTTTGAGCCTCCAAAAAAAGGAGTACAATATTGTAAAGTGACACAGAAGGGCAAGGTGGGGTAGTAGAGCAGTGTAGTTTGGGGAACAACAGTGGAGCAAGAAGTGTGGTGAGGTAAAACGTGAATGCTGCTGAGTGCCAGCAGCAGGGGGCCAGGTGCAGTTGCACAAAGAGCGACAAAAAGCTTGTGGTGGCTTTGTCAATGTTCATTTTGCCATGGTTGTTATAAAACACTACACGAGCTGCAATGCCCTAGTCCAGTTGTCTCCAACCAGTCGATCATGAGCTACAAGTAGCTCCCAAACTCCTTCAAAGTACCTCAAAGCCTTAAGTTAATTTTTAAATAAGCACAGGGTTCCATTTTCCTTTTAAAGTTAAAGAAAGGCTGTGTTTATTTTGTATTATTATCTTCACACTACTGCAGATACCAGGACCTGATGATGAGCAATACACAGTCAGATTTATGACCCAAGGCACAGATAAGTATGGAGGTATTTAATGTTTCAATAAAAGTCCTTGTGAACTCAGTATTGGAGCATGAGAACAAAATGATGTTTCTGAATGCTTTTAAATGGGAGAAATGTAAAATGAAAAGTTATCTTAATGATCAAGTTAACTCTTCATTTTAATATTTTCTCCTACTTCAAACTGTTGCATTTATAAACAGCAGGCCTCTTTCTTCTAAAGGCCAGTAGACACTCTGCTATATGTAGAACTTAAATATGCAATCTTTTCTTAAATGTTCAGAAGGACAAAAAGATGTTCATTTAGCCCATCAATAATTCTCTGACAACAGATGGACCCAGAGCAATGTGAGCCTCCATGCGGCACCTTGCTTGCAGGACGGTGCCAGGCAAAAGAGGCATAGTGGCCTACAAGTGTTAGCCATATTAGAGACATCAGACACCACAATGCACTTCGTTAAGGGCTTCATACTCAGAGCAGTTTTAAAAGGGCCACATCTAAAGCAGATGTCCCCAAACGTAAAACAAAATGACATCTCCCAGCAAGAGCAGCATTTTTGTCAATAGCAAGGGAATTCAACACCCATTGGAGTGTTTTGTAGAGGTAACACCTGTATGTTACTGAAGTCGACCACTTCAGATCTCACCTGCCCACCAATGCAGCCTACACAGGCCCTTCTCTGCAAGACACACTGCAGAACGCACCTGCCCATCACTACAGCCCACCACTGAACACTTTTCTCAGACATGGACAGGAGAGGGAACAACAGTGCAAACTCCCCCACATACAAAATCAGTGGTGATTTCCTAACATGGGCATAGGGGCATCACCCCCTTCCATTTTCAGGACAAATTCAGTTTTCTTTACTACAGGGTTTAATCAGCCATGTGTGATTTTAAAAATGTAAACAAGAAACACCTCACCAGTGCTAAATTTGTATAAAAAAATAATAATTCCCCTGGCCCTCATCAGGAGGCCACTATAGCTTTCACCATCAATTGCCCCTGCCAGCCCTGACAGACAAAACTAGTAACCATCACACTCCTAAAAGTATGACAAGTCAGATTATACCATGCCCCCAAAGATATAAGAATGGCTTGGGCAGTAGGTATTAGTCACTTTTAATGTATAATTAATTATTAAAGATTTGTTGTTGTGCTCATCTCTAAATTAGACAGACAGGGCCACCATGTGGTAGACTGTCATATGTGCAGGAAACCACCCACTCAAATTAAGCACTGCGCCTCACACTGAAATACACACAATCCGATCACTGACATGGGAGCTGCATTCACTTTCCCAATCCCGTCACGCTTGCTCCCTTCAGGCTGGGGTTTAGGAATGTGCTTACTTAAGTGCATGTGCAGACTGACGATCCTCCTGCAAAGAACATTTGTTGGGCTGACAATCTCACTGCCCTGTGATCTATGAGGTCATCAGCTCAGCAAATCTTAAGGCTCCCGGATGATCTCCAGCCCATGATAACATGGAGGCAAAGTTAGCCCTGGGCACTTAAGGCTCAAGACTTTCAGCGCTAGGGGCTTCAATCAGGGAATGGGTATCATAGTTAACACTCTCTTTGACAACTCGTCACAGAGTGGGGTGTAGTCTGCCATCTTCACGAACTCCACCCCATCCTGTGACACGTTATCAAAGGGTGGGGTGGAGGTAGAAGAGGCAGGTGGGAAGCAGAGAAGTCAAGTCAGCACAGTATGTCATCACAAGTTTTGATGATACACTGTGTAGACTTTAGATGTTTGCTTCCTGTGCCTCACTTTGCTAGCATGTACGATAGCAGAGTGTAAGACTGAGGGAGTTTGCACTGCAGTTGCAGAGATCATTCTGCCCTAAACAATCTAGCCTTTCTTGCACAGTGTCCCCATTCAGCCAAGAGTGGGCCCACTAAGAGAAAACATGTTTATATTGTATATTAAAATTAAACTGAGTTTGCCTCTCTTTGTTCAGTAGAATGTTCTAGTCAGCTGTGTCATTATTTTCTCTGAGCACAGTTCAATGTTGAACCCTGGTTCCAACTTCACCTGTCCCCATGAAGTGAAATAATTGAGCAGGCAGACTGGGCAACATGAACCTTCTGTTTTTGCAGTGTACTAATGAGGCAATTAGGAATCCAGTATATAAAACCAGGGGGCATATTTAAAAGGAGCTTGCACCGCCGCTGCATCATTTAATTTGATATAGTGGTGGCGCATTCAGTGCTCCATATTTACAAAGTGAAGAATGAGGCCTAGTGCGTCAATTTTATCTCTCCTACGTTGCTTTTTCCTACGCTAGATCCGAGTGCATCAGGTAACACCATGGATATGCAAGTTAGGCATTCCCCCTTAAAAGCCACTCAGATCTTACATAGCCATATTTATAAGCAAATGGGAAAATGACGCATCTTGGCAAAGATGCGGAGAGTCTAAAAATGTAACAATTCCTATGCCTCAGCAAACCAGGCATAAAAATGACGCATTAGCACTGGTACATAAGCAGAACATACCCAATTCCTTTTGGCAAGCTCTACTACACAATGGACCTACTCCTACCGCAGCTCAGAGCACCAAGATGTCCACCACCACCTCCAATAACCACAGAGGCAGCACAAGAAAAGGGAGTGACATACTGGCAGAGGATTACCCTCATTGACCTCAGGGAGGAAGAGGTCATTACTCCTTACAGGATTGGGAGGAAGTCCATTTTCCAACTCCTTCTCCAGATTGCACCAAGACTGCAGGCAACATCTCAGTGGTGCACTAACATCCCTCCGCAGGCCAAGCTACTGGCGGCACTACACACGCTGCCATCTGGAACATTCCAAACCACCACAGGCAGAGTGGCAGGAGTATCCCATCCTTTTTGGCATTCTTACCCTCCATTCTGGATGCCATCATAAGCCTCACACCCCAGTACCTCATGTTCCCCAAAACAATGCAGAAGCAAATGGAAAAACAAGCAAGGCTTCTATGCAATTCCAGGATTTCCACATGTGTTGCGGGCAATGGACTGAACACATGTGCACATTGTGCCTCCAGAAGCTACATCCCACCTGTACCACAATAGGAAGCACACCCATTCCATGAACATGCAGGCAATAGTGGCCCATCTGGTGCTGTTCATCAATGTCCTGGCAAAGCACCCTGGGCGTGCTCATGATTCATTCATCTTCATCAATGAGCGCTTCCAGAATGGGAAAAATGGGAATGGTCTACTGGTTGGTAAGTACTTCTCAAGCACATGACTGACCACATGACAGTTAATAATGTGGGATAACATCACCATATTATTGTTGGGCTGAATGAGACAGGGCATACGTAGCAGGTGTGGGCCTTCATACTTGTACCATACCACATGGCACATGTGCAACACAACCCTACAAGGCACACATGTTGAGACCGCCTATGCCACTGTGGGCCACATGTACAAGTGGAATGCACTTCTGAAGCACCAACGTCCAAGATGCTCTGGTGGAGCAGGTCTCTCACTCATATCTATGAGGCAATGCAAAGTCAGCCTGTGTGCCCTTGCATGGCCTCATAGATATCTAGTAAAGCAAGCCAGATCAAAGTGTAGAGTTGCCTCAGCCTATGTCAAGGATGTGTTCCATGGGCCTTGCAGTGGCTTTTCCCATGCAACACCAATGAGTTTTGACATATTCCCAGATTTCCAAGGAGCTGTGACCCCGGGAATGTGCCCAGAATGTGTGCCTCTCAGGGGGAGGCATAATGAGGAGAAATAACAACATTTCTCCTCGCCATTTCCTCTTCCTATGTGTGCTGCATTCCGCAGGAAACATAGAATGAGGAAAATGCATAGAATTTCATTTGTATGTGCAGGAAGGTGCCCCTTACAGCATATATTGTTTGAGGCCACAACGCTGGCACACGTGCACCATGGTGCAAGGGTGTGTGTGTTAGTGCTAGTCATCAATATGTAATGGTGCGTAGGTGGATGGACCACAAATGTGACGTATGATGGTAATATGCAAAAGGAATATGGCACATTCCTGCCCTTCCTATTGTATGCAGGAGTAGCGCAGCCAAGTGACATCCTGTGCTGCCCTGTGGCAAAAACTGGTAAATGTGTGTGCATCCAAATGGTTGAAGATCCTCAGTAATGCTACACTTTGTAAAATGTTGTGTCACAACACCGTGTTGAAGGAAGGGACTCCCTTTCTTTTGTTTGTGTGGCCACATGTATCTCCCGTGGTCATGAGGCATTTGATGTATCCAAGACCTGTGGAACAAAGAAAATAACTTCTATTTTTACCTCTCAAGCTCATGTGTACCATGCAAAATTACATTAGTCATCATATACACACCTCCCATCCTATGTGTCCACCATTTTATGGCACACAAACCTACTCTATTAGTCCTCTAAGGTTTTAGACTGTGCAGCAAGGTACATTCTCATTGCCAAAGTACATCTCAAAGAATAGGCAGCCACACAGTCACCTTGTAAATAATGTGCCTGTCTTGGAGAAATGCTGCACATTGTCTGCCAGCGCAGGCAGCAAACCCTAAACACTAAATCATGTGGGAAATATGTCCTACACTGTCCCCAATCAGTGCGGCAGTATAGTGTGATAAGTTTCCCAGTTACACTGTACATCAGAAGACTCCCACAAATCTCAAACCCTTTGTGTACTGTCAACATAGTGGGCATAGTGCACTGCCATGTGTACACTATCATGCCCCACATGTACATCCACTCACTATCCCCCCCCATGAAAGTATCTATTGAACAACAGCGACTCCAACTCTTACTGCCAAATATGTGTGAATGAAGTACACAACACCTGCTCCAGGTAGAAAATTCAGAGATGTATCAGGTCAGAAGTGGCAATAGTAGTAAAAAAGACACAATAGAGGAGTGTGAGAGAATTGTCTCCTTAATGGATAACTGACTCTCCTTACTGGTGATAAATCACCACCTTCATGGCATTGGCACTGACAAGTATGACTAACAGTATGTGTTTCACAGAGGACAGTATACTTGTATGTGTAGTAGTGTCAGTCATATCAAAATTCAAATTGCATGTATGCCAAACAATGTCATTGCACGTCTCATACTGTTGGCAAAGTGTATGAGTCATTCAGGACACATAGCAAAATCTATATGAATGTGGGCCATCACCTGTCATGACCATTTACTAATTTTACCCCTCCTGTCTATGCAGCTGACCAAGTGTAGGACTTGGCCTTTTTGGTTAAAGTTCCCTAAACTTTTTGCTTTCCCCCTAGACTGTTTTCCTGACCTAGAGATGCCAATTTAGATGCTTTGGGTACTTTGCCAATGCTGATCAGTGTCAAAGTACAGGAGTTCCCTGCGTAAAATGTATGGTGATTGGTTGGCCATGACTGGTATGTTTGCCTTACTAGTAAAAGTCCCTAGTGATGTGCACTGTGTGTGCAAGGGCTAGTAATGCAAGGGTGCGCAGAGAAGGGAACTCAGGCCTTCAGTGTAGGGCCTGCGCGCAGAATGCTAAGTTAGCATGCTGTCCTGACAAGTGCGACCACTTCTCAGGCCTGACTTTCCCTTTTACATACACATGGGGCACCCCTGTGGTAGATCTCAGGTAACCCCTGGGCAGGGTGCAGTGTAGGTAAAAGGCAGAACATAAACTGAGGTGTGTGTTGTGTTCTGGCAGTGAAAAACTCTCCATTTCGTTTTTCACTGCTGAAAGGCCATTCTGCCCATAGGACAGAATGGGGAGGCTAGATGTTGTATTTGTTAGCCTAGTTTCCTGTCAGTTTATAATGGAGAGGTGAAGTTTGGTATGTATGAACTCACAGTGTCATAATGCATCTTTCTGTAAGGGTGGATTTGTCACTGTGTGTTTATAAACCACTCTTTTAGAAGTGGCTGAGTTTTGTGCTCTGAGCATTTCTGTGTGTCTCTGAAATGTGGATTGTCTGTCTGGAATTGAAAGGTGAGAGGAGCTGGGAGAGGTCTTGACCCAGGGAGGGGTTGAGATGGCACCAGGCTGCCCTGCATCTGGAGAGTAGGGGAGGAGAAGCCCGGGAGGTGAAATGGCCTGGGCTGGTGCTATAAACCAATTGACCCATCTCCTGCTGAGTGATTAAGGATCCAGACCCCCAGTATGAAAGGGAGAGAGGTGACACTGGGAGGGAGACACCCAGAACTGATTTAGGGAGGGGTCAGGGACCCCTGAGCACATACTAAACTTCAAAGACAGTAAGGGGTATAACTATGAGAGCTGAAGCCCCTGAACGTTGGAATGAAACAGATATGGATTGAGACTGAAAAGGCTTGGACCCATTCTGTGGTCAAGAGGAACCTCTGCTAAAGAAGGAACAACTGAAGAGACTGTGGTGGATAGACCAATGCTTGCTTCGTGATCTGGGGCTGGTCTGCAGTTTGCTGTTCTAACTAAGGAAGAGACTGTTGGGACTGTGCTTGGAGGCGCTGGGTCCCCCTGCTTGAAGAAGACTGTGCTTTGTGCTGTGTCTTGTAACCCCAAGGGCCCGAGGTGAGCTGGCTCCCTGTTTGGAAATACAGGATCATAAAATTTTCCGGAGAAGTCCCAAGCAACGCGGTGTGCGCGTGCTTTGTGCCGCTTGAGACCCTCAGAAGTTGTGCCGTGTGATCGTGGGCAAGCAGGAGTAAGCTAAGTCTAAGATGCGCAGAGTGCGTGTCATGGTGCAGGCCAAGGCATTGGTGAGGAGCGTCTGGTCATGGAGTGTACAGGGAGACGAGGCGAGGCTCGGACGTGCAAGTGTGTGTGTCGTGGTGCAGCCCAGGTGCTAGTGAAGAGCACCTGGGCCTCGTGTGCACCAAAGGAAGCAGCGAGACTCGGACGCACAGTGTGCGTGTCGTGGTGCAGTCAGGGCATTGGTGAGGAGCGCCTGGACATTGTGTGCACCAGCAGAAGAAGTGAGTCTCGGACGCGCTTGGTGCGTGTCGTGGTGCAGCCCGGGTGTTGGTGAGGAGCGCCTGGGCCTCGTAGGCACCAAAAGAAGAAGCGAGTCTCCGACACGCAGGAGTACGTGTCGTGGTGCAGCCAGGGCGTGAGGAAGAGTGCCTGGACATTGTGTGCACCGGGAGAAGAGGCGAGACTCAAACGCGCAGGGTGCGTGTTGAGGTGCAAGCGGAGCGTTGGTGAAAAGCGCCGGATCGTCGTGAGCACCAGAGAAGACGCAAGTCTCGGACGCGTGGTGTGCGTGTCGAAGTACAACCTGAGGTGCTGGTGAGGAGTGCCTGGTTAGGTGTGTTGTCCAAACTGAAGTAAAGTCTCCACAGTGCTGAGGGCGGGTCTCGGTGTGGACCGAGTCCGCCGGAGTGAGGCCAAGTCATCGGGGCCCTCGGAGTCCATCAGTAGCGGCCCGGACCGGCAGCCACAGAAGAGCTGAGCCGCCGGCCTGAGTCTGCCAAAACCCGTGACGGAGTTCTGGATCAAGGCCCAAGTCACTGACGTCGGGGAGGAGAGTGGGATCGTGCCCCCAGGTAACGTGGATCAACACCTGGTGTGGGGTGCGGGCCCGGAGGGACACTCTCTCGGCCTCCGGCTCAGTTAGCTGCGCGAGCCGTTGCTTCGGCTCGGATCCCAGCCCGTGCTGACCCAGGACGGGGGCAGTACTGGGGCCGGAGTGGGAAGCAGTACTGTGTGTGTCATCATTTGATCCATAACGGGGGCACTGTTACTGGAGCACGTAAAACTTTTGTATTACACAATTGCATTATTGCTGCTAACGAACTATCGAACTGTCGTATGACGCCTGACCTCATTTGTGCCTAACAAACTTTATGCTTGGTGCGCTACGCACTGCGTTATTTCTCCCATGCATATCATTTGATTGTAACATCGCGCATTGTATGATTTCGTCAGTGCACCGCGTCTGAGTATAACTTGGCGCAGTGTATTATTTCTTTATTGCACCGCACAGGATTGTAGCGTGACGCATTGCTTTGTTTCTTCCTGGTACAGGGCATGCTGGTGGTGATACGCATTGCATTATTCCTACAATTGCAAAGTACATGACTGTGGCGCTACGTATGGCATTATTTATCTGTTGCACAGTATAAGAGAATATCGTTACGCATTGCAGTATTGTTTCCTTATGCAACGTGTGTGTTTCTAGCAATACGACTGGTCTAACCTATTGGGAAACGGTTAGAGAAGAGCTTAACTGTTGGTTAGACGTGGTGGTTGGGATTAGAACCTACCAACCCACCGGAAAGAATACTACCCATTCTTATATTTTGATTTTTGTATCGTGTGGTCGTATCGTATAATTTCTTATATAACGATTATACTCTTTTTATCAATAATCGTGTGGAGTCTATTTGTGATGACATCATGGGGTTATTGTGAGCGTGGTTGCACATACTGAACACTCGTGCCTTGGAGATAAGCCTGCCTGCTCGTGCCAAGCTACTAAAAGGGATGAGCAGGGCTATCTCAGACGGTGTCCTTACTTAGCCTAACGTTGAAGCGAGGGGCCGAGGGCGCCCGCCTACAGCATTTGGTGGCGGCGGTAGCGACAGGGACCTCCACTTCCAACACCAAGGATATGCAGACATGGGTGATGACTCTTTATAAACACCTATAAACACCCCCATACGGACGCCCAGCAGAGCTACAATCATGCCTTAAGAAGAACCAGGTCCATAGTAGAGCAGACGTTCGGAGTCCTAAAGTCCAGTTGTAGGAGTCTGGACATGTCTGGGGGCCGATTGCTCTACTCATCACCGATGGTATGTAAGATAATACTAGTGTGCTGCATTTTGCACAATATCTGTGTGCAGACCAATGTTCCATGAGACAATGCCAATGAGAAGCATGAAGTGTCGGAGGATGATGAGGAGGAAGAAGAGGAGCAACATCAAAATGTCCCATCACTTGCAGCAATGTGGCAGAGAGACCATCTAGTACAATATTTTTTTAACAATGCATGAGTGATTTTGAGGATGTACTAAAATAATGACAAAATGAACACAGTGTACATATCTGAAAATGAATTTATGAGCACTACCAGTTTGTAAGCAATTTTACTTCATATTCACAGTAAATATCTAAACACTCACATCACACCTGCTAGAAATTGCCACACAAAAAAGTTACGTAACTATGTGTAACAAACAGTGCTGAACAACATCTTGTACATCCAAAATAGTGTACATGGAAAAAACCTGTACCAAATAGTTCTCCATTGCAAACCACAATGAACACGGTGTGCTAAAGTAGATAGTGTGCTATGACTGTGTGTGTGTCTCGTACAGCTAGCCATTTGTAGGGCATCATACTCATGGAGAATAGTAGAGTTTAGTCATAGTCTGATGACTGTGAAGTGAGCCACATAGTATGTCCATCGGAACACAGTCCAACCCTTACAGTCTACATATGCAACATCCAAATTTGCAAGCACATATTATATCCATTATGAGATCTCATGTCACACATATAAATGCTAAATACTGTACTTTGCCACTGCAAGAATGTCTACCCAGTGACAATGTGGCCACACTGGCCCCACTAGGCTACGATGCCAATGGAACAAGCAGTGATGTAGCCTACCATGTTGCTGTGTTGCACTCAGATACAAACAATGGCTGAACTCCTATGAGTACAGTCTTAGTGCGAATGTGAAAACACAACACCAAGATTCAGAAAATGAAACAATTGACCATCAGAATTAACAAAAAGCAAGGCCAATTCAGTCAAGATGCCGTGCACTCATGCACTCATGCATTCCAAGACATAGTGGCAGAATCTGGCAAGAAAATCACAGGTGAGCATCATGTGAAAACATACCCACATCCATACTTCAGGTGACCACACAATATAGAAACATATTGTGATAGGAGCCAATGGCAAACATATTTATGATTGGACTAGACCTAACTAGTTATGGATAGACAAGCTGGCCTCGTGATCATCAAATCATTGGCTAAGCTTGTGGGTAAAGACAATGTGTATTTGCAATGTGAATGTGCCACACATATCCTTGAAGATACAAGGACATACAGCCAATGTTTATGTTTTACAATATTATATGGTGGGTGTTTGTGAAGGCTCTCTGGTAAATGTTGGTATGCACAAGGGTCATTAATGCAACCATATATATTTAGCAAATGTAGACCATCCATTTGGCCCCTACATGCCACTTGCACTGTAGAGTGGCTAAACAAGACGCTGTCGGTCACTCCCTGAATGGGTCTACTGCCACCACAAGACATCCTAGGAGAGCAATTTATACAGGCCGGTGACACTGGTGGCACACCACTCTTGGACCATCTAGTAGCACAAGCATCTCAACAATATCCATTAGGCCAAGAAAACTCAACCTGTGTGGCTTATCCTGGACTCATTGCTATGGCATAAATGAAGGCACCACAAGAGGCTGCCTAGTCTTACTCTGTGTAATGTGTGCATTGCAGGGATCTAGTGTGTGCAGTCTTGTTGGCCAACCCCCATGGATAATGAGTATGAATCCTGCATACATATGGATGCCAACCTGGGCCTGTTTAAAAGCCCCATGCCTCCCCCAAATCTATTGTCAACTTGCATTTCAGTTCTGTCAACTCTTCCCTGCACATAAACCATATATGGAATAGTTATACATAGTCAGTGTGAGCAGCAGGATGCAGGACACATGGACACAGATGAGCCAAGGTGATATCAATTAATACATCCTTGTTCTGGCTCTGCTGGGGATGTCTGACGTGTTTGTGACTGTACCAGGTCCAAGTGAGTCTCATTACCTGTCTCAGTGACAAACTACATGGGTGCTGTATGTGAACACCCACTACAACGCCCATGCATCACTTCCTTGTTGCAGAGTATAGTAATGGTGTATTTTATGCTGACTTGCTGTCCTCAATATTTAGTAGGTCAATGCATGCATGGTGATCTAGCATTGCACCATCAGCATCAGTGAGAATCCTGTGCCCCCAAATGTTGAAAGTGTTACTTTCCTGTGGGGTAGGAGCCTTGT
This sequence comes from Calotriton arnoldi, assembly GCA_963921515.1. Classification (NCBI taxonomy): domain Eukaryota; kingdom Metazoa; phylum Chordata; class Amphibia; order Caudata; family Salamandridae; genus Calotriton; species Calotriton arnoldi. The sequence goes on along the minus strand of CAWUFW010013802.1, from coordinate 69,371 downwards.
GTATCAATGCCCTATAATCAACCACTCCAGAGCACTCACTTCTATATCACATAACACATTCTGAAATGTTTACATGACTGTCATTATGCATCCATGACACAGGTTTATATCAGTAAAATCAAAAGCCAGGCAAGGGCCAATCTGCACTGCCCGGTGTGGGATAGAAACAAAGGTCATGCAAGTCATTGTCTTATGCTGCATTGCATAGCACTTCTGAATGGAGGCCGGTCCAGGGGTGGGGCATGCCCATTCTCATTCTTCCAACCATGGATTTCATGCAATCCCAGAGTTCCCAAGTTTTTAACCCGGGGATATGGTTGTTGTCACCATCCATCACCGAGCATGTTAAAACAATGAGATAAATATGTTAGTGAGTTTGCTGTTTCAACAACTAATGTGTGCTGCAATCTATAGCACACATAGTACAAAGGAGATACTGTGATAGTTTGCCAATGCGCTGGAATGTATTCCTACCTGCACATAAACCAATCTCTTTGCAATGCTGGCACACAAGCACCATGGTGCAAGGGTGGCTGTGTTGCTGGTAGGCTCCATGAAGTGCTTTAGTGCAAGGAAAGTGAAAGACGGCTCCACATTTCCATGTATGGCCCAGTCCTGTTCTAGCCCTTTCATGCAAAACAGCACATCAACTGGGCTGGATGCCCTGGGTTGTCTCCCCTAACACTCAATGGACACATTCACATGCTAGACAATGAGAAAACTGCACTTTCTGTGCCGCAGTGTTCACACCACGTGCTATATGGTAGAAGTGCAGCTGGTGCACAATGGACTTTTGCACACACTTTGTAGCCCCCCAGGGTCCTTTGGAATGCCAGAAGGGCAGACACAAGCTTGTGCAACCACTCATGAAAACGCTTAGGTGCAGGGACACTTATACTGCCTGTGCCATCAAAAGAGGGTGCACCCTCTTGTGCAGGGGGGAATTACCTCATGCAAATATTCTCATCACTCTGAGTTGGCATCTACGCCATATGTAACATGTGGCGCCAGAGGCAAAGTCAGTCTCTGGAGGTGAACTGGCAGTGTGTCTCCCGATGGGAGCCCTGCCTGCACTTTGGTACACGGCGCACATTACCAAATGTCTGCACGAGGATGCGCTGAAGCCATGGCAGTGCAAGTTTGTTTCAGCCCTGGGAAGCTCACGCAATGTAATCGGGTGTACTTTGCACACGACGCGCATCTTGTAAGGTGTGCCGTTGCACAAACAGAGGGATCAGGCCCTATGCGTAGTATGATCCCATTAGTGCATGCACTCTCACATATGTACACTGTTAACACACACTTGAAACACATGCAAAGAGACTCAGCAGGTCAATTCCACTATTCACAGGAACACAACGATCCCTGTAAATTTTTACATGCATTGCACCTCACACTACACTAAAAAGCACCCATTTGCACCATTGCATCTAAAAAATAAACGCATGCACTGCAAGTGTAAATTTTTGCAGCCATTGCATCAGGCGGAGATGACGCATCTAAGCCGACAAGTCACAATTACCACATGGTGCCTTGTGTCAAATTGCAGCACTGGCTAAGTTTCCATTGGAAGCGTCAGAAAAATCGACACATTCGCTGAAAATGTGACGATCCGCCCAAGAGATGTTGTAATGGCTCTGGCATGCCGCAAACCACTAACTGTAAAGTTACTTTCATTTTCACTTTGCCTCACAGTCTATCTGTCTGTGCTTATGAGAGGGTCTGTTTTGGCTGTGCTGGAAAGTATCTTGGTGTCTTTCTGAATTTGCTGCAGTGTCTGCTGTCCCTGTAGTCTTCCTTAAGTTAAATTTGTGCTTTGTATTTGTGTATCGTATTGTATTGTACGGTGTTTTGTCGGGTGTTTGTCTTTTGAGGTTTCATTGTTATTAGAGGTAGTTGTGGGTTTTTGGGTATTTTTGGATTGTGTGGGTATTTTTGGATTGTGTGGGTTCAGATTGTGCTTGGGAAGGGACATGTGTGGGAAGGGAGGGATATTTGAACTCGTGATCGAAAGACCAGACAACAGAGAAGCGAGTTCGCTGCCAAATATATATTTGTGGACAATGAATATTCCAGAAAAGCACTGGGACATCAAAATCCATATGTAAAAATAAGAACACGATTCCTTGATTGATGACTGCAATATGTGGATACAAGTTTTAACTCTTGGCCTTATATGAAAAGAAAAGGAAATATCTTCTAATACATCTTATGTCCTGAAGTTTTTATTGGAAAGGATACTTACTCCATGAAGTTTGCGATTAACTCATGTGCTTAAAGATCATCATCTGCACATTGAACAAATACTGTTTTTAAAATAGCTTGTCCTAAAGAAGGTGGTAGAACCAAGTGAAGTCCACCGAAACGCTGCGCCGAATACTTGTTTTTAATATGTATGTTTTATATAATTTTTCTTTATATAAAAAAAAAAATTCTTGTTCATAGAGGATTGATGGATTTCTGATATATGTATCAACTGTAATTCATGTAAAGTGACTCATATTAAAACCAGTGGAGGGAGTGTTAACTGTCTGAATATGAGATAAAAATATGCTACGACTAATGTACTGTTTATGAAAAATGTATTTATCTACATATAGGATTTCATCCCTATGTTTTTATGTATTGACATATCTGATTCTATGTTTTAACAGTGTATATTATTGCTACATAACAATTTTTAATAAAGGAGAAGACACTTTTTGCAAACAACAGGACTTGAAGTGTTTCATGATTGTGGATGCATGAGTGGTATAAGTTAGTGAAGTAGTAGGGTGCTTCTAATAGCAGAATTAACAGCGCAGAGGGAAAAGGCATTGTTGTTGGGAAGGGCACACAATATGAATGAATAGGACTTTGGGGGCATTCTGTTGCTTATCACACATTATCTGCCAAAAATGATAGCCATTGGTGGACGGGTGATATGAGGCTACCCCACAGTGGCACGGAAGCTGAGGAGGAGAAGGTGCACCAATACATGCTGCGGCTGTATGACATCAACCACACGGTCCAGCAACTCAAACATTGCTGGGCAGATGTGTTCAGCATGCAGGGTCACATCCTCAACTACCTTGGGATCGAAGTTGGTGGACTTGTTGATAAGTACACATGATGTTTGAATTCTTACCTGTGTCTCATTTAGCTAGAGATGAATTCTATTCATAGCTTCTGTGACTCACATATGTTTTTGCACAAAAGTGCTATGCCCCCCAACACAATGTTTAAAAGATGAAGCATGCCACAGAGGCATTAAAACACTGGACATTATCCCACACTGACCAGTGGCACTATCATCATCCATACTGAAAACCTTCTATGTTTGCACCACTGTGCACATGGAAACTGTAGTGCTGTGCGCAAACGGATAAAGTGTGCATCTTTCCATGTAATGGCCTGTACTAGGGCAGACGCACACTTGCCCTGCCCTAGGGTCAGCACTCTATCCTGAAAAATGGTGCATGTTCAAAGCAGCAGCTCTGTGTTTTACTTTGCATGTGTCTATCCACATGCACTTTCAAGGATGTGTAGAGATCCTCTTGTAGGTGGGTGAAGTGAGTGACTTCACCCGCCTGCAAGATGATGTCAGGGTGGGCCAGAATTTCCCTCTTCCCCCTCCAGAGGGCTGCCATCAGGGGATGCACTGCCACTGCACCTTGTGATAGCTTATTTGTATCAGTCCCTGCATCTAATATATGGCTCAAACACAGAGGAAAAGGGATTCCCTCATTTGCGTGTGGCCACACACCCATGCATATGAGGGAAAATGCTGTGGTGATAGGGCAGGAATTATATGTGCCCCAGTGTAATCTGTGTCACAGAAAGGGCCACACAGGTGTCAGAAGCCCTTTCCATAATAGGAAAGTGTCCCAGGGAAGCATATAGCTACTACACTTGCCCGTACGACCCCAGGGCAACTCCTCTGATAGCAATCCAGGTAGTGCAGGGCAGCCCCAGAGGTGCTTCTTGCAACACAAGCATTTGTCAGGTACTGTTGTGATGGGCCATTAAAGACCATAAGTTACACACAAAGGTTTCAGCAAAACTCTGTGGAAGTGCAATTCACAAGTTATGGTGCAGCCCAGTTCAACAAGGATTCTGGCTGTGCGGGCCAACATCAAAAAGAAAGAGCAGATTTGGTCTGAAGTCATTTATAATGGGGCATTCCATTGCGTTATGCCTGCACGGATTCCCTATTTGGTGTCTGTAGCATACACAGTCAACCTTGTCCCATGGTGCAGGTGTGTCTGCTTTTTTGACATGGTTGTTCTAGTACCAGGACAGCTTCCTGCACAAAGACATTAAATGCTGTGTTTTTATTTTTCTATGTGTAAAGTGGAATGTAGCACACATACAATACTGAATGACACATAGATGTGTGCTGATGATCCTCCTTGTTCTACCTCCCACGGTTAGGCATATAGTAATGAGGCCTTCCATGGTTTACATAGTTTAGCAAATCAGGGAAGGTGTCAAAGCACATATAACTTCTTTGGAACGGCAATTGCTATGGAAAATGAATGCCTCCTTGATGTAGAGTATCGCTACACTGTGCTTTGCACTGGCTTGCCTGACTCCATACCTCTGAATGCATGGCAAGTCTCGCAGGATGGCTTTGCATGGCCTCATAGAAGTGACTGAGAGGCCTGAGCCACTGGACCTGTTCTTATAAATGATACTCCAGTTGTGCATTACTCTTGTAAATGAGGCCCAGTGTATGCTACAGAGGGCCCACTCACATGTTACTTTTTCAAAAAATATGACAGGCTAAATTAGACACATCTGAATATATCTCATACATGTGGTGTTCATTTGTCAAAAGTCATCGCTGGGGATGCACAGGACATATATGGACAATGGCTGGTACTATGCAGCACTGACAGGTACTGATCTCCATTAAATTAAGGAACAAGGATGGTTACTGTGTGGTATATATTGCGTTGTCGTGTAAAAAAATGAGGAAGGTATGTGTATTGCTACACCTTGCTGAGTGTGGTATGTGAGCTATTTACATGCAGAGAGCCATGAAAGTCAGCTACCCTTGTGAAATCTTGTAGCAGTGAGGTATTAGAAAAGGTTCCACAATTTGCCCACCAGATGCATATTTTGGCTGATCATATGTGTGTGTGTGTGTACACTTTAGCCTACCTTACAGATCTGTATCATTAAAGCACGTCAACTGTGCCATTTGATTCATTACAATCTGAAGGGTTATATAGCCAATCGCCATTCATATGTACTGTGCTTCACTTGCCCGCAGCGCATGTGTTCTACTTTCACAGTGAAATGTTTCATGTTATGTCTTGTAGGCAGGGACCAGACCCATACACGGCTGGTGAGGTGGAAAGTTTCATGGATCCAAGTATTACCAGTGAGAGTAATCCTGAATGCTAATTGTGTAGTGCAAGGATCGTGTGTGATGTAGGATGCTGTGTGCAATGCCATGTTCAATGTGCATCCCAACACAAAAAACATATGTAAAATTCAGAATAGGTCAGAAATGTGAATGCTAATTGTAGCATGTGCAGTCACCTCTGACCAATGTCAAAGTGAATATATTGCCAATCTCTGATGGACCACATGATAGATGGCCTGAGAGAGGATCCATGATCAAAATGCCATTTCATGTAAAAATATGTGGTAGTGGATTCCTAGTCAAATATGCATGTAGATGGGGAACCTACCAAATGCATGTCAGATGCACAAATCTACTGTAGTGGCTCACATGGAATTCTCTGTCCTATTTGTATGGCTAGTCCATGCAGGAGGGGAAATTACACCACAGTAAACTTAGAAAGACTATGGGTCATATTTACAAGGTCATCAAAAACCATGCAGGCTGGCTTGGTGTGGCTTGTAAATATGGCACTGCTGTGAGCACCACATGACCCTCATTAAAAGTCAGGTTCCGGCGGGACAGAGAGGCTTGTGAATGAGCCCCTAAGTGTGGCAAGGGCAGATGTCACCATTCCACACATCATAATGCATTAGAAGGCCTCACTCTTGTTGTCTAATGCCCCATACTCTAAGGTGGATACATCACCATACCTTTGCCTCATCTTCTCAACAGAAATGCCAATGTGTGTTTGGCCCGAGGCATGTCTGCATAGTATAGTCATCCAACATAACATTGCCCAATCCACCTTCAGATTGTATTGGCCATGATAGTCTACCAAAGTTTTCACAAACAGGATAAAACTTTGGACAGCAATTGCTATTTACATCACTTAATTCTTGGACAGATGAGATGTAGAGCAGGCATGCACACACCCATCACATGGATGTGTTGAGTGCTGAAGTGCTGCAAGGTGACATTAATATCTAACACAAAGGGACAGACACTAGGCTGTGTAGAGGCATACATGCTATTACATTGTAAATGTTATGAGCCGTGGCATGGTCCACCATGGACTTACATCAGTTCATATAGGAGATGTTTCATACACCTCTGTGTGATGTGAATTAGCTATCCACCTTCCATTCTTAGTACAATTACCTGGCACATGTTAAGTATAGGTAGCAATGCGTCCAGATATGTGTCCTTGCCATTTCAGGGACCCAATGTTGAGACATAATACATGTACTTTGCAGAGATTGCTCATCTTACTTTGGCTAATGCCAATGGAATCAAGGCCATTGCAAGATGCAGAAGGGACACTAATGAAAAGTAAAGATGAGATGTGTAACATACCATGGGTACAAAACAGCATTGTTACTAAGCATGCTCTGTATTGACATGGTCATACCTACATGTGCCAAGATGGAACAATTGCACTGTGTAACATTTACTAATCCTTGATACTTTGGACAAGGATGTTGATGCAGACAAGGGTGGTTCTGCAGGACTTGTTGCAAGCACCTCCAAAGGGCAGCCCACACGACCAGCTGTACCCCACGCTCAGCCCACAGGACAAGTTGGCTCCTTTCAGCAGGATGTGAGGAATGAACTTTTGGACCTCAAGTACAGAGTGGCAGAGCTGGAGCACAAGATGGCCACGGTCATTCGGCTTCCCCAGGAAGTCATGCAGGCTGTGAAGTGACTGTCACCCTCCCAATGAGCCACAGGGCTCCTTTCTGCCCTACCCCTTGTATAAGGTTGTTTTTAGGCAATATATGCTTGTTTTAGCATACTGTAGGTTAGTTAGTATAGATATAGTGTCAGTATGGTAGCTTGAAGGGTTTAGGTGGGGTCTTTTAAATCTGAGCAAGTAGTGGTAGTTAGATTTTTTTAGTGGGTGGGGGGTTGATGTGTTTATATGTGTAAATACTTTTTTAAAACCCCAAAAATATTTTTTTCTTTAGGATCATATGTGTAGTAGTTAGTTGATATATAGGTATAGTTTCTGTTATCTTTGTATGATGCGGTGTATTAAGGGGGTGGGGGTTTGATGTTTATCATATTGTGTTAAATGTGTTGAGTAAGGTAGGTTGAGTTAAGGTAGTTTTAGATGATTTTAGGATAATGTAGGATAGGTTAGGTTAGATAAGTTAGTCTAGTTTAGGTAGTTTTACTTAGGTATAGTTTGAAAGTTATTTAATATCATTGTTTGCTACATGCAAGTCTACATCTTCATTTACTGTGTAGGAGTGTGCATTTATGCGAAGGTATGTTAAGTACATGCTGTTGGCTTTGCTTGCAGTGTTTGTCAACATGTGTGACTGGGTGAATGAGCTATGGACAGGTACATGTCAGGTTGGGCATGGAATCTCATGAATGATCTCCAAACATCATTAGGCACTATATGTGGCAATCTTGATGTGAATGGATACACAGTCTGGAACAGGTTATTACATATTGTAGCTCTGTGTGTGTAAGTCATGCAACATGCATTGGAGGGTTGGTGTTGTTAAAGCATTGTCCCTGGTCCGGGATATTTGTGTTCACACACTAATGCCAGCCCCTTATACACTCTCACTTGCATCATTTGCTTGTCACAGCAGTGTTGTTTGCTGGCCAGTATCCATGGATAGACCACCCAGCTGTGCTGTGACTTAAATCACCATTTACATTAACTGCATACCTGTTGCACTTCATGCTAGTGACCTTGAGTAACTATTTGCTAGTCAACATTCACATCGTGTTCACCAAATATATTTCCCTCTGGCTGTGTAGGTTTGTACCTGACTCCAATCTACACATGTTCCTTTGACAAGTAGTTGGTGTCTTTGCCTCATACAATGCGCCATGTTCAATTTAGTCCAGACTTCGACAAGCATACAACACACAGGTTGTACTGAGTGAATTTATTTACATGTGCAAAAGGAGGTTTACAGGAACAGTTCATAGGACAACAACCCTGTTAGAAATGGGATCTCTGGTTGGCTAAGGCTTGCGCCAAAGCCAGGCAGAGACCACCACTCTAGTCAGGGCGAGGGAGTTACACGCCAAAGATAACCCCTGCTCACCCCCTTGGTAGCTTGGCAAGAGCAGTCAGGCTTATCCCGGAGGCAATGTGTAAAGCGTTTGTGCACGCACACAGCAACAACATACCAGGCACACCACAAAAAGGAACTCCACACAAGGTTATATATAAAATTAGCCTTTGTATTATCATAAAACACATTAGAATAGTACTCACATAATATACATCGTGCCACCTGGCACGGGGTCATATTTACAAGGGATTATTTACACCTGACAGGGCCAACTGGACCACTGTCAGAACCAGCACTAAGCGAACTTAGTATATGTAGCACTTATAATAAATGTAGAACACATCATAAACGTACAACCAGTAATCACTGGTAACCACTGTACTTAGCATCAGCCTGTAACATAAACCACAATGTGCACAGTATCACATTAGGCGCAAAATACCTTATATGCCAACCTCATAAGCCTAAACACATTAGACCAGAACCGCCTAAGCATAACTCACATTAGGGCATAACTCACAGTAGAGAATAACTCACAACCTAAACGCATTAGGTAATAATAAAATCACTAGCATAAAAACATTATGCAAGACCTCATAATCATAGAACTATATTTAGAGGTATAAAACAGGGTGCGTAAATCATGGTAAATGCATCACATTTCCTAGCACCACATAACTCGCATTAGCACATAACCTCGTAGTAAAAAGAACCATAGCAGAGGCATAAATCACATTTAGGGCCTGGCGCCCTATAAATCTAACAGTCCCCCCTGGCCATCTGGCCATCTCAGAAAGGGGGCTCAAATGCCCTATGTCCCAAGAGTCAGGGCTGCTGCCTATGCAGCGAAAGTCAAGGGTGCGCCACTGCGCAAACCTAAACGGTGCAGTTGCCCACTACTTGCTGGGCAGCTGGGAAAGTATGGGGCCAAAGGAGTGCCTCTCACTCCTAACTTCACAAGAAATGCCCCCAAAGAACTGTGGCCTAAACGATGCAGCTGCCCACTACTTGCTGGGCAGCTGTGAATATCAAATGAGGCCTGGCACCACTGTGCCCTGCAAGCAATTATGCTCAAAACGTTGCAGCTGCCCTCTTGCAAGTGGGGCAGCTGGGATCATGGCAAAGGGGAACAGCATGGGCCCCTCTGGACCCTTGTAAAATTATCATGCCATCGTTGGAGCCACCTAGGCTCTAAAAACAATTGTGTGCCACGTCGTTGGTGCCATGTGGGCTCTGAACCAAACTAGGCCCCTTGTTAGAGCCACACGGGCTCTAAAAATAAATGCGCCCAACATGGGAGCCACACGGGGCTCTACAAACAATTATGCCCCAGGTTGGGGAGGCCCGCTCTCTTGCGGGACTGCCCAGGAAAGCTAAACACAGTGCCTTCACCACACCGGACAAGCCCCTACTCACCAGGCTCTCCAGGCAGCTGGGGACTCTGCTCCTCCACCGGTCTCCTCTTCTCCTGGCGTGGGGCTTCCCTCACTCACGGGAGCCCCGCCGATCAGCTGGCTTCGCCCGGTCCCTCTTCTGGGACCGGGACTTCAAGGTGGAGCCCGCGAGGCTCCAGTGCGCCTTCCGCTTCACCCGGGCCTCGGCTGCAGGCTCCTCTGTCTCGCCCGGGACTCTTCACTGCTGGCGCCTGCGAGGCTCTAACTCACTCACGGGAGCCCCGACTTACCATGCGCCATGCTTCACCCGGTCCCCCTCCTCAAGACCAGGACTTCGAGATGGAGCCCGCGAGGCTCCTTCACTTCCCGTTTCGGCCGCGCTGCAATTGGTCAGCCGGCCGCTAGGCCCCGCCCACAACCAGGCAACGGTGCCCGTCTTCCGGGTCGCATTTGGCAGCGGCCCGGCAACGTTTTTCTTCTTGGCTGCGGCGATGCGGGGTGGGCACCCGTTCAATTAATAAAAGCTAAAAGCGCACAATGAGGGGTGGGCTCCCTCCTAATTTAAAATATAAAGCGGGGTGGGCTCCGCAGGAACCTAACAATGCGGGGAATCCCTATGCCGGGATTCCCTCTAAAAGGATAGAAGTGCTCCTCCTCAGCTGCAGGGAGCACGGCGCTATGAAAAGCGCTTTCAGGAAATAAAAGTAAAGCGCTCACAGGGCGCTAGGGAGCCAAAGTCCAAGGAAGGGGTTCAGGGGCAGAGCTGGGCCCAGGGGCCAGCACACAGGGCCCTCCAGCAGGGAGGCAGCCCCCATGGCGGTCCCTCCTGGGCCCCAGCAGCAGCAAGCCCCCCTCCGTCAGGAACAGCACAGGAACTGAACAACTTCATGGGGTCACAGCCCCTATATTTATATGACATTTTCCTTTGTCTAAAGGTGCAGGGTTTAGGGAACCAGATACAACTGGTTTAGGGGAGTTTTGGAGCACTTTGTTTTGCTCAGCTTTCACAGGACAGGCTAGGGACATCAGACGCACCATAGGGGGTAGAGCCAGCATTGTGGAGGGAAGGCACAGCCCTATTCAGGTCCCAGGTGCAACTCCTCCCTCCCATCTAGATGCAGATCCACATACTAAACTCGCCCCTGCACTCCTCTCACACCAGGAATTACCATGGACACACATATCCCCCATGCATTCCTATGGGAGGGCAGGACAATCTCACCACACGCACTCAGCGCGCACGCACTTTACACTGGACCACAGTGCTAAAGTGCCCAGAGACTAAAACTACTAACATACAAGGCAAAAAGTTTTAGGGGTGAACCGGCCAAAAGGGCCAAGTCCAACACAACCCCCTTCCAGCCAAAACGCAGGGCAGACCAATCACCACCGTGATGGGCTTCCCTGCTTGAGGCGATAGAACACGGACGCGGGCCCGCACTGCAGGGACACCCTCCGGTTCTCACGCCACTTGGAACCCATGGAATCCATCTAAGAAAAAAAACTCAGGACCAACTAGGCTACCCCACCGGTACTCCTTAGCTGTCCACGGCCAGGACCAGGCCCTAGGCCACCCAGATGCCACTGGTCCTTGCCAATCCAGAGTGGGGGGGCAGTAACCCCTGGCATACAATAGCCATTCTCCACTCTCCCTCTCAGTGTAGTTCCAAACTACCACTGATCCTTCAACCTAGGGTCCGCACCCTCAGGCTGACCAGAGGTCACGGGCGAAGCGTCTCCTCACCCTACCTCTACTTCTGACGTTTCACGCTCTCCCAGGAGAAGCACCTACCAGAACACAACTCTCCCACCAGTTCAGGACCTCTCTCCATCACTGGTCTACCACCTGGGACATAAATTCACTGGCTGCACCGGGGTCAGAGGCGAGGACTCCCTCCCTCTGCACCCCCTTCCAGAGATCCGATACCCTCCCAACTGGAGTGGTACCCCCTAGAAGGCAAAACCGGCCAGGACACTGATTACAGTCGCCCTACCGTCCAGATCAGGAAACACCTGCTACTGGCTCCCCAACCCAGGGACGTACCCTTTGGTCAGATGCCTGGCGAACCAGGACTTCCGGGGAGCACGCATGCCCCCCATCCTGAAGAGCAGGGTCCCTTCACTCAAGATAGGCCCCACCTGCCCTCAAGGTAGTACTACCATACTCAGCCAGGGACCCTAAAGATCCCGGCCAGGCCTGTACCACCCCCAGAGGGTAACACATCTAATGTGTTGTGTGACAGTCTGCCGGGCACAAACCCAGGGCAGAAGTGGTGTCCCCATGGCCCCTTCTGGACCCACTGGTTTTCCCACTGGGGAACCTCTCCCCCTCTCACCCCTCAATCAGGACTTCTGCACCCTCCACTTAGGAGCGGCACTGCCCAACACTAGGATCGCTGGAGCTCTGATTACAGACACTCCATGTCCTCTAGACACTGGGAGATCCTCCTCAAATGGCCTACAAGTACAGCCTAGGCCCCCAACCTGGTGTTCCCTGAAGAAAACATCCAGGCCCTGGGACTGGGTTTCAGGCACACTCACTCCTTCTCCTCTGAGACAGGACGTGAGCCCCTACACCCCTCCCGCTACACTGGGACCTAGCTGGGCTACACTGAACCTCTTCCACCACACAGGACCGGAAGATACCCGAGGCACTCTTATTGGACTCACTCCCCCATGCAAGCTCCTTATTTCAGAGAACTCACACCCAAGTATTCAGCAAGCTCCTTATTTCAGAGAACTCATACCCAAGTATTCAGCAAGCTCCTTATTTCAGAGAACTCACACCCAAGTATTCAGCAAGCTCCTTATTTCAGAGAACTCACACCCAAGTATTCAGCAAGCTCCTTATTTCAGAGAACTCACACTCACTCGTCCAGTGCAACACACCATTTATCCACACACACCCCCCAGACCGGTAAGACAGTATCTACTGCCCCTGAATCTCAACCTGCACCCCTCTTACTGAGCACCAGGTACCATACTCTCGGAACGGGACGGGGAATTCATGCACTGGACACACTTCTGCTGCCACCACTGGATCCCACCCTTACTGGGGAATCCAGAAAACTCACACTGCATTTAGGGGATAATCTACCCTCCCGAGCTAGTGACTCCATGCCAATTAAGTCCCCACTGTAGGCCAACCCAAGAACCAGCAGACAGCACAGGGGCAGTCCCTCCCTCAGCTGCAGGCCAACCCAAGAACCAGCACAAGGGCTCAAGGGCAGTCCCTCCTCCAGCTTTAGGCCAACCCAATAGCAGTCTGCACAAGGGCAGTCACTCCTCCAGATTCTCTGGTTTCTGTCCTTGGCAGGACACTCAACTCACAGTGCAACAAGAACACACATTTCAAAGAAATGACTCTTAAAACAAACTCAGAAACAATAATCCCTTTCCATGTGACTATCTAAAATGCAGAGTTTTGTAATGCATCCAGTTGTCGCTGTGGTACTGCGCAAACGCAAGTCCTATCCCCACCGCTGACAACCAATGTTAGAAATGGGATCTCTGGTTGGCTAAGGCTTGCGCCAAAGCCAGGCAGAAACCACCACTCTAGTCAGGGCGAGGGAGTTACACGCCAAAGATAACCCCTGCTCACCCCCTTGGTAGCTTGGCACGAGCAGTCAGGCTTATCCCGGAGGCAATGTGTAAAGCGTTTGCGCACGCACACAGCAACAACATACCAGGCACACCACAAAAAGGAACTCCACACAAGGTTATATATAAAAATAGCCTTTGAATTATCATAAAACACATTAGAATAGTACTCACATAATATACATCGTGCCACCTGGCACAGGGTCATATTTACAAGGGATTATTTACACCTGACAGGGCCAACTGGACCACTGTCAGAACCAGCACAAAGCGAACTTAGTATATGTAGCACTTATAATAAATGTAGAACACATCATAAACGTACAACCAGTAATCACTGGTAACCACTGTACTTAGCATCAGCCTGTAACATAAACCACATTGTGCACAGTATCACATTAGGCGCAAAATACCTTATACGCCAACCTCATAAGCCTAAACACATTAGACCAGAACCTCCTAAGCATAACTCATATTAGGGCATAACTCACAGTAGAGAATAACTCACAACCTAAACTCATTAGGTAATAATAAAATCACAAGCATAAAAACATTATGCAAAACCTCATAATCATAGAACTACATTTAGAGGTATAAAACAGGGTGCGTAAATCATGGTAAATGCATCACATTTCCTAGCACCACATAACTCGCATTAGCACATAACCTCCTATAAAAAGAACCATAGCAGAGGCATAAATCACATTTAGGGCCTGGCGCCCTATAAATCTAACAGTCCCCCTGGCCATCTGGCCATCTCAGAAAAGGGGCTCAAATGCCCTATGTCCCAAGAGTCAGGGCTGCTGCCTATGCAGCGAAAGTCAAGGGTGCGCCACTGCGCAAACCTAAGCGGTGCAGCTGCCCACTACTTGCTGGGCAGCTGGGAAAGTATGGGGCCAAAGGAGTGCCTCTCACTCCTAACTTCACAAGACATGCCCCCAAAGAACTGTGGCCTAAACGATGCAGCTGCCCACTACTTGCTGGGCAGCTGTGAATATCAAATGAGGCCTGGCACCACTGTGCCCTGCAAGCAGTTATGCCCAAAACGTCGCAGCTGCCCTCTCGCAAGCGGGGCAGCTGGGATCATGGCAAAAGGGGAACAGCATGGGCCCCTCTGGACCCTTGTAAAATTATCATGCCATCGTTGGGGCCACCTAGGCTCTAAAAACAATTGTGCGCCACGTCGTTGGTGCCATGTGGGCTCTGAACCAAACTAGGCCCCTTGTTAGAGCCACACGGGCTCTAAAAATAAATGCGCCCAACGTGGGAGCCACACGGGGCTCTACAAACAATTATGCCCCAGGTTGGGGAGGCCCGTTCTCTTGCTGGACCGCCCAGGAAAGCTAAACACAGTGCCTTCACCACAACGGAGAAGCCCCTACTCACCAGGCTCTCCAGGCGGTTGGGGACTCTGCTCCTCCACCGGTCTCCTCTTCTCCTGGCGCGGGGCTTCCCTCACTCACGGGAGCCCCACCGATCAGCTGGCTTCACACGGTCCCTATTCTGGGACCGGGACTTCAAGGTGGAGCCCGCGAGGCTCCAGGGCGCCTTCCGCTTCACCCGGGCCTCGGCTGCAGGCTCCTCTGTCTCGCCCGGGACTCTTCGCTGCTGGCGCCTGCGGGGCTCTCACTCACTCACGGGAGCCCCGACTTACCATGCGCCATGCTTCACCCGGTCCCCCTCCTCGGGACCGGGACTTCGAGATGGAGCCCTCGAGGCTCCTTCACTTCCCATTTCGGCTGCGCTGCAATTGGTCAGCCGGCCACTAGGCCCCGCCCACAACCAGGCAACGGTGCCCGTCTTCCGGGTCGCATTTGGCAGCGGCCCGGCAATGTTTTTCTTCTTGGCTGCGGCGATGCGGGGTGCGCACCCGTTCAATTAATAAAAGCTAAAAGTGCACAATGAGGGGCGGGCTCCCTCCTAATTTAAAATATAAAGCGGGGTGGGCTCCCGCAGGAACCCAACAATGCGGGGAATCCCTACGCTGGGGATTCCCTCTAAAGGGATAAAGTGCTCCTTTTCAGCTGCAGGGAGCACGGCGCTATGAAGCGCTTTCAGGAAATAAAAGTAAAGCGCTCACAGGGCGCTAGGGAGCCAAAGTCCAAGGAAGGGGTTCAGGGGCAGAGCTGGGCCCAGGGGCCAGCACACAGGGCCCTCCAGCAGGAGGCAGCCCCCATGGCGGTCCCTCCTGGGCCCCAGCAGCAGCAAGCCCCCCTCCGTCAGGAACAGCACAGGAACTGAACAACTTCATGGGGTCACAGCCCCTATATTTATATGACATTTTCCTTTGTCTAAAGGTGCAGGGTTTAGGGGAACCAGATACAACTGGTTTAGGGGAGTTTTGGAGCACTTTGTTTTGCTCAGCTCCTCTCTCCTTTCACAGGACAGGCTAGGGACATCAGACGCACCACAGGGGTAGAGCCAGCATTGTGGAGGGAAGGCACAGCCCTATTCAGGTCCCAGGTGCAACTCCTCCCTCCCATCTAGATGCAGATCTCCCTATTCAGCCCTGCGCTGACTCACCCTGCCCCTCCTGGAGCCACACACACCTCCCAGCCCCTGTCACTCACAAGCCAGACATGCAATTCACATCAGGCAGGCAGACACAGAGCACACATAAATGCCAACTTCTAAAAGTGGCACTTCTCCACTAGTCACAATAAATCTGCGCACACCATTGTGCAGCATTTATTCTCACGAGTTCGCACATACTAAACTCGCCCCTGCACTCCTCTCACACCAGGAATTACCATGGACACACATATCCCCCATGCATTCCTATGGGAGGGCAGGACAATCTCACCACACGCACTCAGCGCGCACGCACATTACACTGGACCACAGTGCTAAAGTGCCCAGAGACTTAAAACTACTAACATACAAGGCAAAAAGTTTTAGGGGTGAACCAGCCAAAAAGGGCCAAGTCCAACACACCCCAAAAGATGTTTTGAGACAGTGGATGTCCAGACAGAGTCCATGGGGGTAACATGTCACGGGACATGTGGAGGCGAGGAGTGCTTCATTGAGGAGGAGGACCACAATACCATTAGGGAAGATAAGCCACATCGACAGTCCACAAATGGGTGAGGTCAACAGTTGGGAAAGCAAATTGAGGACAGTGCCAGTTGAAATTACACTGCCATGATCATAAGCACAGGGCAAAGGAAAAACTGGTAAGTGGCAGAGAGAAATGCTATCTGCCACTATTGCGGTTGAAAGAGGTGCAGTCCACATCTTCCTCCTCTGATGTGTGTGGTGCCTTCAGTGAGGGGGGTATTGTAGGTGAAGGAGCCAATGAAGGGCACACACACATCAGGTGCTGAAGATGTGGATCCTGTGTCTGCAGCAGCAGTTCTCTGTAGCAACACATAAGGCAGCACAGCAGTGAGGAGAATCTGCTGGTTTTGCAACACAGCAGAAACATCGCAGTGGTAGGCAGCCATGGTAGCAAAGTCCTGCTACAGCTCTGTGTACTCCAAGATGGTACTTATTGCTCCCAGCTGTTTGACAATCTTGCTAGTGCCACTTTGGCAGGGCACCAGCGATGTCAGCCAGGGATTGCTGGAGGCCATTGAGTGAAGAGTAGGTGCCTCTTATGGCTGCAGAGTTGTCCCTATTGGGACTGAAGCACCTACACCATGGTCTCCATCCCTGCCCACAACTGATCTACCAACTGATCTACAGCAGAACGTTGTAAAAGTATTTGTGGGTCCTCAGAGTCCAGGGCTCTGGATGGGCTAACAGGTGGTATCTGTTGGTTGGTAGGTGGTACATCTGGAGACCACGCAACACTGTTGACCCTCCCCGCACCTAAAGATGGTGTGTGAAGGGAGGCCAGGATTTACTGGGGGGGTGTCCTGGTCGAGGGGTGGCAGGTCAACATCCACATCATGGCTGTCATCAAGGGCAGTCAGCTGTGCAGGAGGAGTGGGTACTTCCTCTGCAATGAAAATGAGATATGTTAACCCCTTCTATGCTGAGGACGTAATGGTTACACCCTTGTCTGTTGTCTGTGGTGCTGGTGTGCCGGGAATGTAACAGTCCGCGGCACACCACCCAGAAATCCCTCTGCTGTTTACAGCAGAGGGATTTCTGGGTGGTGTGCCGAGGACGGTTTTCAGTTTTTTAGCCACGGGTGCTGGGGAAGTGCTTCCCCATCCTACAGAGGCATTTTTTTTAATGTAATGATGATGGCACACATGGCTCGCTGACGTGATTACATTGAAAGTGAAACTGAAATGAGCCATTGCTTCAGTGCTCATGGGGCTGTCTCACTGAAACACACGAGAGAGGTATCATTGGAAAAGGGAGAATCTCTCCTTTCCAATGGTACCCTTTCCTAGTGGATCCCTGCTTGGGGATCACCACCTGAGGGCGATCCCCAAGCAGAAATCCACCACTAGACACCAGGGAGGAGGGATCGTCCCCTTCGGCAAGAGCTTTTGCTCCTCCCCAATGTTTTTGGAAAAATGTAGCCTTTCTGCCCCCCAGGTGGGTCATAAAGCCCACTAGGAAGCCAGGGACTATTTTTAGTGGATCCGGGATGGGGGCTGCCCAGAATGGGCATGCCAATACCCTCACACACCCCAAATATAGCCACAGCCTTTCTGCCCCCGGGCAGAAAAACCCCTAAGCACCAGGGAGGTTTTTTACCTGGAGTAGGGGTGGGAGCTGTCCAGAATGGGCATGCTAATGCCTCCCACCCCACTCAAAAACAAATGGGCAGAGTCTTTCTTTAGTAGTTCAGGGGTGACGTCTGCCCAGAATGTGCACGCCAATGTCCCCAACCCCCCAAAAAAAGCCACAGTGTTTCTGCAACCGAGGGCAGAAAGCCGACTTAGCACCAGGGAGCATTTTTTTTTAGCCAGATTAGGGGTGGGGGCTGCCCAGAACGGGCATGCCAATGCTCCCCCCACTCAAAAAAAATAGGCACAGTCTTTCTGCCCCTGTGGGTCACATCAGAGCAATGGCCCCCAGCCTGAACCCCCGGGAGGGCAGAAAGCCCACTAGGCACCAGGGACATTTGTGTTTGTATGTTAGGGGTGGAGTCTGCCTAGAATGGGCATGCCAATGCCTCCACCTCTCCAAAGAAATAGCCACAGTCTTTCTGCCACCCCCCGCTTTTCATGGCCTTGTAGATATGGAGTGAGGCTACACATCGCAAGTCGCTGCGTTGCCTCACACTACGATGGGTAAGCGTGCCATGGGCATTATGATGGGTGTTCCCGCGTAACACCAATGGCATTTGACAAATTCCCAGATTTACAACAAGCTGCAAACCTGGAAATGCATCAAAGGTCTACGTCTCCCCAGGGGTTGTGTGGGGAAGGTCCAATGAGGAAAAATCGTATTATTTTTCCTAGTTTTTTCCTCTTTCTATCTGTGCTGCATCACACATAGAATGAGGAAATCACCTCCATTGATTGTTTTTGTGCAGGAAGGTGTCACTCCAACAACTCAACCACCCTTGCACCAATGGCGCAAGGGAGCCTCCGTTGGCGCGTGGCAACCATTTGGGTACCAGCATAGCGGGAAAGGACAGCAATGTGCCATATCTGATAAATACAGTGCATTCCTGCCCTTTTTTTGCTGTAGGGCAGGGCAGCAGGAAGGCTTGTGGCACTGCCCCTACGACAAAATATTGTAAATGAGGGCCCAAGTGTTCAAGGTAAACACTTTCAGTTCATCAGTGATGCATAGGACATCTGTTACACATGGGTACTGATGGCAAATTGCACTGTAGTTGCCTTTCAGATGGCTGTGTCTCTCCATTGTTCTCACAACCACTGTGAGACAACTCTGAGAGGCTGGGCCCAGTCATACCGGGCAGATTACTGTCACTGATCTTCACCTCATGTTATCATGACCATAGTGGGTTATCTGCAGAATGTCACACATTTGTTGACTCAGACCCACGCACTTCTATGTGAACATGCCTCCTCTAGCTAGCCGCAATTTGGTCCTGGGACATGAATTACTACCAAACAGTGATGCGACCCAGATCATACATTAACTCTCATGTGCCTACAACACCTAGAATATGCATGGCCATAACCAATGGAGTGACATGTCAGGCTGTTATTGAGGGCTATGAGTCAGGCAGCACCCCCCATGTTAGTAGTGCTGGAAATGGTGACGTACCTACCAATGTTTCCCACACAATTAGGCCCAGCCACCTCAGTCCCCGACTTTCCTTGACTCCTGTCATTTGATGTGGACAAGTAGTTCTTCTTATCCCTTGACAGAACTCTGCTTGACATCCTCCATCTTATACATGTGGCACAGTGAGACAATGTTGCATAAGACTCCATCCTGACACATGCTACTTCTTCCCCCAGCTCCACATGACATGTAGGATGTAGTAGCCCAATGGACTGTTCTCTGTCATCCCTAACCAGCTGTGACACAAGTGTGGCATAGTCAGACACAGCAGTGTATGTGTATTGGTAAGGCTTCCTTGCAGTACACTTGTCCGTCCTCAACTTCTTGCTATGCAGAGTCTCCCCATTCAGACAGAGTGGCAGCTTTACTTGCACAGCCAGAGCCTACATGTCACTGCACTAGCAGGGGCCCACCAGGCCCACATATCATCATTAGTTTGTACACACATGGTCCTCTGGTGTGCAACTATTGCATTAACTCCCACATCCAGTCACATTTAGTAGATGAGAGACTTCCAGGTGGTCCCTACCATGGCAGCTGACACCTGTGTGCTCTCACCCTGCATGCCAGGTCAGATGGGTGCAATATACTTTCATGCAGGGTACTATAGATGTGGCTCTTGGTATGTCCCTGTATGTATCTACTTCCCATGGCCCACACCTGAGCCCCTCTCAGCTGAGTGGTTTCTCCTCTGACAAGCCCATTCCATTCCATGGATCTACAGTCTCGATTAGTGTGGGCCCAAGTGAGACCGAGCAGCTTCATGGTGCAAGGTGGCCTGCATGGTCACAGTCAGGTTGTGCAGGGTTGAAGTGTGCATGCATGATGTGTTGGTCCAGTCCATGATTTTTATTTTGTTTTCTGGGAGTTGTAGTTCTGGTGACTGATGTTGTTGATGCAGCGCGTACAATAAAACTATTCTCCTCCTAGGTCACTTATCGGTCATCCAGGGGCAAACTATATTTTCTCACATCCACATGACGATGGGGCCCATAAACATCGCCTATCACACACACACACACACACACACCTGGATTTCCTTTATACCTTTTACGAAATTCTGTACTCCTAGGAGAAGCATGAGAACTAAATGGAAAACACCATTTATGTACTGCTGGAAAGAGCCGGGATACCTTATTACCTATCGCTTTCTTAGTTATTCCTTAAGATATTCCTGCTCATTGTTTTGTCGATGGATCATCTAGTAAGAAATTAATTTGTAGTGATTAAGACACAGCTAAATCACAATAACCAATTACTAGTGTAACAATCATTTAGTAAAATAACCACTGAGTCGTTTGATTTAAGAATCTTAAATTTTATATAATTTTTAAAAGCATGAGAAAGAATTTAGACTTTTTATTCAATTATTCATTCATTGTTAATTCAAATATTTATTACGCAAAATCAATTTTATTGCAGAAAGGAAATTTTATCATGAAGCAAAAACCCTAATTACCTGCCTATCTTCCCTAATTTAGCCTAAGGATTTCTAACCTAAGTTTACGATTTAAAAATATCTTGATTCTCATACTCAACTGAAAAAATAAGACAGCAACAGAAACTTCAGCTCGTCAGCATCAGCTACCTGCAACCCGTCTCATCTAACAGTCTTTCAGCATCTCCCGCTCAGTAAATGGATCGATCTGGACCACCCAGCACTGGAAGCCACCAACACCACCGACTCTGACTGCGACTCTCCAACTCCGACTGTGTACCCCTCCCACTAAGAGTAGGCCCTCTTATACCCTAATTCTAACTTTGCTAACTAATTGTTGCAACATTAATAACACGCTTTTCTTTCATTGGTCCATTCATTTCATCTATTCGTTCTTAATCAAGTTCTCCCGGATCCAACTTGTCCTTTGGAATGTATATGATCATTTCCTTTCTCACAGTTCAAGACATGTTTCCATCCGCTTCGATCAGTACATTTGTAACTTCTTTCGATACATTCGAGAACTCTGCAGGCATTGTCCTTTCTCTTAAAACGGTTTCCCACGGTTCCTTGCTGATCACCACGGCACACTATCAGTTCAATTAGGTCACATCAGCCTTGACCATTCTTGCATCCTAGCCTCTCAGCCTCATCACGTGGTTAGCTTTTCTCCAACTTTTTTTCCCTTGTCACGCGTTTCCCCGCACATGCGCACTTCATTAACCGGCAGCCATTTTATATCGCCACTCGTTTATACTTAGAAGCACTATTTTGAAATAAACAAAACATAATTAAAATAGAGAAACATAGCCTTTTCGTTTCCCACCCGTCATCTACGTACCCCAATTAGTTATAACTAGCAGAAAGCAACATTTAAGCTGTTCCTTACTTACCATCACTATTGTTTTTGCAACGACACGTTTATATTCTATGAAGCACAAATCATGCATTTATTATAAATTTAGTACGCAATTATTTTTATGTTATAATTAGATACACAGACATTCGTTAATAGATTATTCAGCCCATATACTTGCGTGTTACCCTTCCCTCACGTACAGTGTTGATTAATACCTTTAAACGAACATTTTATTAATTATTTATAAAATTTGTTAGGGGTTAAAAAAATTATTTTCTCTGCTCCATCAACTCCCCCTTTGGTGATTTTTAAATCACCACATAAAACCAAGTTATACTTCTTTTTCAAGCAGCATATGTCTTTCATCCTTTTGCTCTTTGTTAGTTACACATCTGTCTCCATTTGATCTTGTCTTCTCGTCTCTTTATACATGCTTTCTTTCATTTTCTCTAACTCAATTTCACCCATTTCTCTCTCTCTCTCTTTCATTATTCTGTTATTTCTTTTTATCTTATTTTGTCTTACTTTTCTTTTTATACACGTTATTACAATTTTCAACACCATGGCTAACAATATTGCTACAGTTGCTATTATTATAACTTTCCCTATCATTAGTCTACTCATTCTTGTTAACCAATTTGCTACAGAAGAAAACCCTCTACCAAGTTTTCCCAGGACACTTTCAACCTCCAGTGGAACTAGTTCTTTGTGCAAATTTGTAATATTTGTAATATACTTTTGTATATTTTCACTTTTATCAGGAATGTAAGTGCAACAATGTTGGACTTTCAGCATTCCACAGACTCCACCCTCTTTTGCCAAAAGAATATCAAGGGCAAGCCGATTTTGCATCACCATAGCTCTCATGGCAACCATTTCGGTTTTTACCATCAAGAACCCTCCCGCAGTATCTGTAGACAAACGATCTACTACTGTGGATAACTTCCGAATCTTAAATGCATTCAAAGATATTCCCACTGCTGGTATTAATGCTCCAAAAATATCACCTACAATTTCTGAAAAACTTTCCCTCTTTCTACGTATAAAGCTATTAATCATCTTGCATGTTCCTTTTTCTTCTCTGTCCATATGAAAGATTTTTGGAAAGACCAGGCCTACATAGCAAGTTCCATACCAATGGTCCGGTAACCTGTAATAAGCTCTATTCCCACAAATATAATAGATACCTGGAAATATTGGATCTTTTCCACCTTTGAATCCCCAACCTCCCAAAATTTGATAATTGTCATGGCAGATACTGGAACCTACAAAGTAATTGTCATAGACTGTCTTATTTCTCCTAATACACAACTTTCCTGTTTGCGGCCAATCTAATGTCATTGCTGCATTTATCTTTTTCCCTTCATGATTTCCTTCCTCAAACGTCCATAGATGTGTTCCTTCCTCTTTTATTGCTTCTTTTTGAAATTTCATTCTTCTTTCTTCAACCATTTCTAAAAATACCTTTGCTTCTTTCTTTAATTCACAGGTAAGGTTGTTCTTAGCTATTTCTTCTAAGGTTAATTTTCTATGTTCTAGAAAGATTTCTCCTAAAACTTTTGCTTGTTTTACTTTGTTAAGTTCTGGTACTACCGGAACGTTTGCAAAAATCTTATCTATATCAGTATAATAAGACTCTAATCTACCTGTTTTATAAAATAAACTTGCTATTACACTACAGGTTATTCCATAAGTTAGAGGTAGGTGATGATAAGTAACACCTTCTGACACTGATGCAGGCAACTGCATTCAAACATAACAATCTCTCACATCCATTGTCTCTATATATTCGTACAACAATTTTGTAAAAACAGTTTTAGAAAAGTCTGTTACTGACTTATCCTTATGTAATTCTGCACTACTTCTTAAAATAACTGGTTCTTTAATATTAGTTTCTTTTTCTGGTTTAGTATCATTCTTCGCTTCTATTACAGCTAAACTAATAGGAATTGTGATTGCTAAAACTATCCATACGGTCATTAATAAACCTGTGCAAAAGCAGCACATTTTACACCATCTTTTTACAAACTCACATTTATCTCTTCTATCCCTAGTATTTTCCATTTTGCTTTTATCTTTTTGTTAAGTTTCAGAAAATTGTGTTACTACACCTCAGAAATGACTTAGATGCCACTCTGCTTTCAAAAAGTCTTTGCTTGGTACTTTCTTTTAATTCTCTCCAGAATTCTTTCGTTGTCACATCCAGTGATTTGTCATATCCAGTAAAATTGTCACGTCCGGCAGAAGCACTATAAGTCTTCACTTCAGGTTTGTTGCATCTCACCTTTACCAATTCAATTTCTTAGTCTCGGGTTCTCGTGAGTGTTTCCTTCTTCTTTGTAATCCGTCAGTGCGATATACAGCCACTCAGGTGACTTGTACTTTGCATTCACTTTCTTCGTTCTTTTAGACTTTTGCAGTCGTTTTCCACTTGGCTTTTCTTGTTCCTTTTGACTTGTTATTTCATTCACTTGTTCAGCACTTTTTTCTCCTGTTCTTATTATTCTATATCTCAATTTTCTTATATAGTTGCTGGGCCAATTATCTCCTTTTCTTGGCCTTTTGGCTTCACCTTCTTTTTCTTCTCTTTCTGATTTCCAGTTTCTTTTTCTTGATTCAGTTTTTGTTTTCTCTTCTTCTCCACTTTCTTCAGATTCTGTTTCAACCTTTTCACTATTGTCTCTTATTTTGAAGCTTATGATCTCGTCTTCTCTTACTGGTGGATCTGTTTTCTCCTTCTTGTGTTCCCTTATTACTGTCCCTCCTCGGTGTTCTTCCGAATTGGTATTTTCCTCACTCTCTACTTCTAAATTTCCCTGTTCTTTTGTTTCACTATCTGTCCCTATTGCTCCTCGGGGTTCTTCTCGATTCTCTAACTTTTTATTTACTTCTTTCCCTACTTTGTCTATTAATATTATTTTTGAAGGATTTCCACCATAACTTGTACTTGGTTGCTCATCTAGATCATTTTCTTGTTCATTTTCTTCTCTAATTGGTTTATATCCCCAAGTTCTCCTTCGAAATTCTTCACAGTTTGCAACTGAATCATCAGATCCTGAACTTGTGTCAGATATTTCCAGATGTCGACTTACAGGTCGATCTTCAGGTTCTGGAATTTCTGAAATTCTTCCTTCTTTTTCTTCCTCCTCTTCTTCTCAGGGGTGCTTGCAGTTGGGGTTTCCAGATGTCGACTTTCAGGTCGATCTTCAAGTTCTGGCACCCTTTCTCTTATTCCTGTTGTCCCAGTTGTTAAACTCTTATCCCACACTTCCAGACGTCGACTCACATGTCGATCAGTAGGTTCTTGAACTCTGATTGTGTGGCTGGCATGGACCCAGTTCTTCACTCCTGCACACTTGACTGCAGTCGCTGTCACTAGGATTACCTGTCGTGGCTCGTCCCAGCGAGGAACTAGACAGTTTCTTCTCCTGTGGATTTTTATGCGGACCCAGTCTCCTGGATTCAAGTCGTGGGCTGGTTTTCTTTCAAGAGTGGTCGCATCCGGTCCAACCTGATGAAACACAGAACGCACCACATCAGCCAGTCCTTTGCAATAATCCAGTACTAGATCATCAGTTATAGTCAATAACTTGTTGACAGGTACTTGTGCTTGTCTCATTGCTCGTCCCATGATCATCTCATGAGGACTAAGTCCAGTTTTCTTTTCAGGGATGCTTCTGATGGTCATCAGAACAAGGGGCAGTGCATCTGGCCATTTGAGTCCTGTAGCTTGACACATTTTTCCTAATCTGTTCTTAATTGTTCCATTAATTTGCTCTACTACCCCAGAAGCCTCTGGTCTGTATGCACAATGTAGTTTTTGTTTAATACTCAATGCTTCACAAATCAATTGGATCAACTCATTTTGAAAATGTGTTCCTCTATCTGTCTCAACCGTGACTGGAAAACCATACCTTGGAATGAACTCTCGCAGCATAAGTTTTGCTACCGTTGTTCCATCATTCCTTCTAGTGGGGTATGCCTCCACCCAACGAGAAAACAAACAGACGACCACTAGAACATATTTTAGTCTGTTACAAGGGGGCATTTCGATGAAGTCTAATTGCATTCTAGTGAACGGACCTCCTTCTCGTCCTATTGTTCCTAGACTCACTATTGTCTTTCTTCCTGGATTAAACTGCTGACAAATAAGACATCTTTGACAAAGACTTTCAGCTATCGCTCTGAATTTTGGGTTATACCAGGTTTGTCTGAAAAGTCTGATCATTGCATCTCTCCCAATATGAGCTTGTCCATGGTACATCCGTGCCATGTCTGCAATCATGCTATCAGGCATAACTGGTCTTTCATCTCTGTATACCCACACACCATTGTTTTCCTGTCTTCTACATCCTGCTTTTATCCAGTAATCTTTTTCCTCATCATTTGCAGCTTCCTGTAACTGTCTCACCTCATCCCATGTCTCGACAGTGTTAGTAAAAAGCAAAGGAGAAGAGATATGCTCCCTTTCTCTATTTTTATTTAGGGATACCATGTTCTCTGCACAATCCAGCGTAGTTATTGCCAACAGCTATGTAATCTTCGTTTTTCTTATGTGCCTTGCACTTTACTACAGCTATCTGTTTAGGCAGCTGTATCGCCTCAAGCAGTTTCTTAACAAAATCTCCATTTCTGATAGGTGTTCCTGCAGACGTCAAGAAACCTCTTTGTGACCAAATCTGACCGAAGTCATGCACAATACCGAAACCATACTGGCTATCGGTCACAATCGTAACTCGCACATTTCTTCCCAACTTACATGCTTGAATCAAAGCAATCAGTTCCGCAACTTGTGCAGACCTTATTCCTTTCAGACAAGACGCTTCCATCACAGTTGCCACTGTGCACACTGCGTAAGCTGCGCTTAAAACTCCTTCTTTCGTTCTCAAGCATGAGCCATCCACAAACATGACATAATCTGATTCCTTTAAAGGTTCATCTTTTATGTCAGCTCTTGGTTTTGTGCAATATTCCAGCACATTCAGACAATCATGATCTACTTCGTCTTGTTCAATTATACTCTCTTCATCTGGCAATGATGTTGAAGGATTCACATTCATACATCTATCTATGGTCACATTTTCAGCACTCAAGATTACTTTTTCGTACTTAGTCAGCCGACTATGTGTCATGTACTGTGTTTTTGTTCTTGTCAAAAGAATTTCTACTGAATGGGGAACATATACTCTCAGTGGATACCCCATCACTAATACCTTCACTTTGTTCCAGACTTACACAAGTAGCAGCAACTGCTTTCAGACATCCGGGCAACGCTTTTGCTATAGGATCTAAAACAGCTGAAAAATAAGCAATTGGTCTCTTCATTGTTCCATGTTTTTGTACCAGTACTGAAAACGCACATCCATCTCTTTCACTGCAGTACAATTCAAAATCCTTCTCATAATCAGGCATGCCTAAAGCAGGGGCCTCACACAATTTCTTTTTCAACTCTTTGAAAGATTTCATTTCTTCGTTATTTAACTCAAAAGGGTCTCTTACATCTTTCTTGGTCAATTTTTGTAATGGTTTAGCAATCAAGGAGAAACCACTTATCCATTGTCGGCAATATCCAACCATTCCCAGAAACATTCTTACCTCTCTTTGCGTCATTGGTGCTCTCATTCCTTGAATCATTCTTACTCTTTCTGTCGCTATCTTTCGCACTCCTTTCTCAATTTTATGCCCTAAATATTGAACTTCTTTTTGGCAAAATTGCAATTTTGAAGGGGACACTTTATGTCCTCTTTTCTCTAGATGGTTCAGTAAAGCAATTGTATCACTTACACATGCTTCTTTTGTTTTCGATGCCACCAACAGGTCATCGATATACTGCACCATCACTGACTTTTCTGGCATTTTCAAATCTTCCAGAGATTTCTTTAAAATCTGATTAAAGATTGAGGGGCTTTCTGTATACCCCTGAGGAATTCGGCACCATGCCAAAATACGCTCTCCGAACCGGAACGCAAATAATGGCTGGCTATCTGGATGCAAAGGAATAGAGAAAAATGCGTGACACAAATCTATCACTGTGTACCACTCAGCTTCGTGTGGAATTTGATATAGAATTACTGCAGGGTTTGGCACTATTGGACAACAAGGCACAACTATTTTGTTGATCTTTCTCAAATCCTGTACTATTCTATATGTTCCGTTTGGCTTTTTCAGTCCCATAATAGGTGAATTACATGGACTGCTCATTATTTCTTTTAGAATTCCCTGTTCGATCATTTTATTTATTACAGGAGTTATTCCTTCAATTATTTCTGGGGTTAATTTATACTGTGGCGTATTTGGGTAAGTTGTTCCTTCTTTTACTGTTACTTTTACGGGATCAACTTCTTTCATTAATCCAATATCTTCTCCTGTAAAATCCCACACATTTTCTTTCACTGCAATTTTTAGTTCTTCTGGAAGTTTTTCTGCATCAAATGCAGGAAACAAACCATTCATTTCAGGTTCCTGATTCATCAAAGTTACTTTATACAATACATCTTCATCTGGGGTCTGAAATCCAATTCCATCTGGTGTACAATAAATTGTGCAATTCATTTTGCACAAAAGGTCACGACCTAAAAGATTTACAGGACTACAATCGCACACTACAAATCTATGCATTTTGCTAAAAGAACCAATTTTTACTTCCACTAATTCAGTAAGTGGTGTTTTAATCTGCTGATTTGCTACTCCTACTACTTGGATGTATTCACCTGAGAGAGGAAGGTTTGGAATTTCCACTGATCTAACAGTAGAACGGGTAGCTCCAGTATCGACAAGGAATGTTACATTTGCACCATTCACTTCTCCATCCACAAAGGGACCAGACTGATCTACCTCTAGAGTTGCGCCAAGTACGCACTCTTTTCCCTCTCCTAGGCACCGTCATGAGCTTTCATCCCATGTCTCATCCTCACTCTGTCGCAACCAATACTGAGAAATGTTAGCTGCTCGCGGCAACTGTGTTACCTGCTCTCCTCCGTAGAATCCTGTTTCTGTACTGTATCTTTGCTGGTTAACAGTGTTGGGAAGTGGTGGTTGTGGCACCTGACCTTGTTGAACAACTACCTCATTCTGCACCTGTGGAGTTAATGATTGATTTTCCGGATTAGGTTTAGGTGGGAACTTACACTCGTTTCTCCAATGCCCTAATTTTCCGCAATTATGACAGGGCCATTTCTTCTTTGCCTCCTCTAGACTCACTTGACCTTTCCCTTTACCTATGTTAGGTCGCGTTTTATTCTGTCCTGTTTCATTCCCACTATTATTATCCAATTGAGCTTCTTGTTTTTCTGCCACTTTCACCTGTGCCCACATTGCCTTCTCTTTCAATTTACGCTGTCTACTCTCAATATCATCACTGCAATACTTAGCATACCTCAGTACCTCGTCTACTGTGCCATTCTGCCAATTAATCATATGCTGTTTAATCATTTCACTAATCTCTGGTTTCAACCCAAACACAAATCTGTATACGAAATGGCTCATATCTTTTTCACTTAACTCCTCATATCCACTATACTGTTTGAAAACCAACAACAACCTTTCATAGTATGCATGTACAGACTCTTTGCTTTCCTGTGTAGTTCTATCAATTTTCACCCAATCTGTTTCTTTAGGAGGAATCTTATTTTTCAAAAAGGTAATCACCTTATCATACTTCCTCATCACCTCAGGACCTGGAGCTCCTGTCTTAGGATCTCTTGGATATTCTGTAGTTGGCCAGTCAACTGTAATTTTACACTCTGACCACAAATCAGTTGGTACCACTATGTCAAATAATCCATCTAAATCTATCCACAACACTTTTGAAACCTTTACAAACCTCTCTACTTGTCGGTACCATTCAACTGGTTTCTCTCTCAGCTTCGGAAATTCATTTGTGAATGACAGTATATCCTGCCTAGTCCAGGGAACATGCACATAACTACCACCTGGAGTTTCTCTCATAGGGTATTCTCTGGCAACAGGTTCTTTTTCAGTTATCATAAAAGCCAAAGAAGCTTTGTCTGTAGTTTTCTCATTCTTTTTGTCCATCTAACCTTCCATCTGTCCACATCACCCCATTTTCTCAGTAACACAATTAACTCTTTTATCTGTGTCAGCCTTCCTGCCGTGTTCAAGTTTTCAATATCTTTTTCACAAAAGTCTACTCTGTAGGGTTTCTGCAATGTTTTCACTTTCGCAAAATCTATTCCAATTTCACTGGCTACCTCTTCTAGTTTGTCATGTAAATTCTTTGCTCTCCATGTAATACTTTTGCACAGAAACATTATTTCATCATCCTGGTAATTTTTTATCTTTTCTGTACCAATCGTTCCTAGAATTAATTCTTCCATGTCAATTTTTAACCTAATTACATCTAATGGTTTTTCTTCTGGTTCTTTCATTTTAAATGCCTTCATCCACTCATTTAACTCATCAGGAGTCGGACCTATGGGTGTATTATTTAGTTCTATCCAATTACCACTCTTTTCAGGAGTCTCTGTTGCAGATTCTGTTACCATATGCATTTTCCTACCATTGCACTCATTCACAGTCAAATTTGTAGGTGGACTTGGTCTGTAAGTACTAGCCAAATTACTTGTACTTGCACTTGGTTCCATCCTTTCTTTTTCTCTCTGAAATTGTGAACTCATGGGAATCACTAAAGACCGTTCATCAATTTTCTGATTCTCAAAAACTGGTATTACTGGACCTATTGTTACAGGTACAGTCACAGCTTCCATGTTTTTCGTTAATTCTCTAATTTTCTCAGTTAGTTCTTTTGTTGTACTTGCCAATTCGCTTGCATTGTCACTTTCTATTCCTTCATTTTGTGAAGTTCTTATTTGATCTTGTGACCTATTTATTTCAATTCTTTTTACCGGACTTTTATTTCGCACAGTCTCTATTAGCGGCGCATTTGGTGTCACCACTGTAGAACTCTGCTGATACGGAGGTGGATTTCTATTTAAAATATCTTCCAGCAATTCATCATCCGTTTCGCTCTCACGCATATATTTCTCCCTCTCCATATGTTTCTTTTTCTCAGTACGTTTTCTCTTAGTCTCTTCCTCAACTGTAAAAGCCGGAAACAAACCTCCTGTCATGTTAGCACATCTCCATCGTTTTATTCTATCCTCATGATTTATTCCCCACATTCTTCCAGGCATAAACTCATGATCTCTTAAACCTCTGAATCTCTCTCTCTCATACATCTCATCCTCCCATTCCGTCAATGCCTCAAACTGTGTCGGTCTAGGTCTAGGTTCTAGATTTGTCATCTTTTCTCTCAAATTTCGCAAAACCGCTACACTAAATGAACCATTCTCAGGGAAAGCTAATGCACCATCATTCTTCGTATACTTTGCCCAATTTTCCAACCATATGCATGTATGATATCCATATTTCAGCATCATATGTGAAGCTGCTGATTTCGGCGGAGGAATTACTTGTCCCTCTCTAGTCACAACCTTTTTGTCTTTCTTAAAGAAATTCTTTATTTTTGTCGTCCATGACGTTCTCTCCCTTTCATACTCGTAATACGGCATGTTTTCGATTGGTTTTTCTCTTCAAACCAACACTGTTCCGTGTACGGAACTTTAACCAATCACAGCGCGACTCACACTAACGCACCAATCAGAACAATTCCCTTCGTCCGTGGACCAACCAATCCTAGCGCGGCACTTTTCTACGTCACTCCTGACTCTGTGTTCACGTGACTAGCGCACTATCCAATCCTAGCGCGGCACTGTCGATGTCACTCCTGCTCTTTTACCCCTCCTTTACAAAAATTTATCGGCAATTTTCTTTTCACTGTTTTCTTCGTTAGTTACAACAATTAAAACAATTCCATAGTCTGATTCGCTAAACAAAAGTGACAGCTTTGTCCTTTTACACAAGAATCCTGTATTTCCAGTAGGCAGCGCTTACCTCTACCCTACCACAGAATTATCAACTCTCGCCGATAAAGTAGCACTTCCCTCTACCTTACCCTTCTTTCAAGCAAACAATTAACTCGTTTCTCTGGGGATAAGACACATGTGGAGACTAGGCTCCTGAGAATTAAGGCCAAAGTTTCACAAGAAAACGTGATTTGCTATTTCAGTTACACACCTTTCGTACAGAAAATCCCTAACATAACACAACCTGTGTTATTACCAAAATGAATTCAGACCATGTACCAAATTCCATGTGACTTCTCTTGCCACACGTGTTCCACTTCCTACATCCCAGAAGCGTGAAAACTCACATATAACATAACACGACTCAACATATAGTGTTAGTCATAATAAAAAAAAAAAATGAATAATCAATAATCAATAATCACTAAACTAATCTATAGAAACCCTAACTCTGCTACCAAGAAATCTGATGCAGCGCGTACAATAAAACTATTCTCCTCCTAGGTCACTTATCGGTCATCCAGGGGCAAACTATATTTTCTCACATCCACATGACGATGGGGCCCATAAACATCGCCTATCACACACACACACACACACACACACACACCTGGATTTCCTTTATACCTTTACGAAATTCTGTACTCCTAGGAGAAGCATGAGAACTAAATGGAAAACACCATTTATGTACCGCTGGAAAGAGCCGGGATACCTTATTACCTATCGCTTTCTTAGTTATTCCTTAAGATATTCCTGCTCATTGTTTTGTCGATGGATCATCTAGTAAGAAATTAATTTGTAGTGATTAAGACCAGCTAAATCACAATAACCAATTACTAGTGTCACAATCATTTAGTAAAATAACCACTGAGTCGTTTGATTTAAGAATCTTAAATTTTATATAATTTTTAAAAGCATGAGAAAGAATTTAGACTTTTTATTCAATTATTCATTCATTGTTAATTCAAATATTTATTACGCAAAATCAATTTTATTGCAGAAAGGAAATTTTATCATGAAGCAAAAACCCTAATTACCTGCCTATCTTCCCTAATTTAGCCTAAGGATTTCTAACCTAAGTTTACGAATTAAAAATATCTTGATTCTCATACTCAACTGGAAAAATAAGACAGCAACAGAAACTTCAGCTCGTCAGCATCAGCTACCTGCAACCCGTCTCATCTAACAGTCTTTCAGCATCTCCCGCTCAGTAAATGGATCGATCTGGACCACCCAGCACTGGAAGCCACCAACACCAACACCGACTCTGACTGCGACTCTCCAACTCCGACTGTGTACCCCTCCCACTAAGAGTAGGCCCTCTTATACCCTAATTCTAACTTTGCTAACTAATTGTTGCAACATTAATAACACGCTTTTCTTTCATTGGTCCATTCATTTCATCTATTCGTTCTTAATCAAGTTCTCCCGGATCCAACTTGTCCTTTGGAATGTATATGATCATTTCCTTTCTCACAGTTCAAGACATGTTTCCATCCGCTTCGATCAGTACATTTGTAACTTCTTTCGATACATTCGAGAACTCTGCAGGCATTGTCCTTTCTCTTAAAACGGTTTCCCACGGTTCCTTGCTGATCACCACGGCACACTATCAGTTCAATTAGGTCACATCAGCCTTGACCATTCTTGCATCCTAGCCTCTCAGCCTCATCACGTGGTTAGCTTTTCTCCAACTTTTTCTCCCTTGTCACGCGTTTCCCCGCACATGCGCACTTCATTAACCGGCAGCCATTTTATATCGCCACTCGTTTATACTTAGAAGCACTATTTTGAAATAAACAAAACATAATTAAAATAGAGAAACATAGCCTTTTCGTTTCCCACCCGTCATCTACGTACCCCAATTAGTTATTACCTAGCAGAAAGCAACATTTAAGCTGTTCCTTACTTACCATCACTATTGTTTTTGCAACGACACGTTTATATTCTATGAAGCACAAATCATGCATTTATTATAAATTTAGTACGCAATTATTTTTATGTTATAATTAGATACACAGACATTCGTTAATAGATTATTCAGCCCATATACTTGCGTGTTACCCTTCCCTCACGTACAGTGTTGATTAATACCTTTAAACGAACATTTTATTAATTATTTATAAAATTTGTTATGGGTTAAAAAAATTTATTTTCTCTGCTCCATCATTGTACATTCCATTGCAAATGCCAGTATACAAAGAAAGGAGAGTGTGGACTGATGCTTCACTTCACACATTGAAGGGAGAAAGTTGACAGAGCTGGATTGAGCTGTGCAATGTGTGACTGGGCAGTGAGGTGCACATTTATTTGATGTTTTACCATAGATAAGCCAGCAGACTACCCTTTGGCCTGCAGACAATGCAGTGGAGCGCTGGGACATAGCTGCCTGCACCTTACGACATAACCTAGTTGCCACATTGCCCCTTGTTGTGACTTACACTTTAGGTTTTGTGGCTCATCATAGCCAGCACTCTCGTGTCCCGGGACTCCTGCCACCAACTCAGATGGGATGACGGCTGCCACCCGCTCCTCCAAGGGATCCAGCTCACCCTGGTCCGCTGGTCTACCACCTCCGGTCTGCAATGCTGCCTTGAGGTTGTTAGCCAGTTTCTCCTTTGCTATGAGCTTGCATTCATGCCAGCGCTTTTTGCAGTCAGACACTGTCCTCTTTGCTTGTCCCACGCTGTTGACCTTCTTCACAATGGTCTGCCATATGGCCTCTTTCCTCCCTAATGGCACTTTTGAGGTGACAAAGATCTGATGTTGGTGTTCCGTCAACTCAGTGATCAGGATCTCATTCTCCTTCTCACTGAAGTTGCAGCTTCCTCTTCAACTGGGAGTCTGTCTGGACATCCTGGCTGATACTGGGGTTATTGGAATTGTTTTCCTGGTCTCTGGTCTCTGCAGTTTCCTCCATGGAGGGATTCTGGTAAGGGTTGCCATTTTTTTTTCACAATGAGGCATTTTTAAAAAGTTTTTGCCACTTTTTGCGTGCAAAAGGTGACGCTAGGATGGCTTGAGTTTCTTTACATGATGGAAATCAGCCCAACATCACTTATGCAGAAGTAGCATCAGATTTCCTTATGACGCAGCTCACAGGAAACATAATTTTCTTTTTACGTAGACTAGCACCTTGTGCCATGGTGCGCTGTATTGTAAATACAGTGCTTCCATGGCGTAAGATTCTGTCACACCGAGGCGTAAGTTGTTTTGACAGATCGCTGCCACAATGCGCCATTTCTCGTAAGTATGCCACCGGTGCTAAAACACCCTTCCGTAAATACGTTTTGTGTCAGGGCAGGTATCCATGTAGATTGTGTCCACTGTCCCTTCCCATTTTTTTTTTTTAAAACTCTTTATCCCACTCCAACATTGTTCACCAGCACTTACCAACCTGTGCAGCCCAGTGGGCTTGCTTCTTATGACATAGAGACCAGAGGCTCTGTGAGTTTTGTCATTTCAAGCAGTCCTTTATGTTACAGTTTTCCCTCCGACACCGCCACTAGCTTTGCAACCACGCCTCTAAAGATCACACCATTTGTCAAATGTGCCAGAGCTCGAATCATAAACCCTAAGCCATCTGCTGTCCGTGTTTGTATTACTGCAACTGCAAGCTACAGTGATTTTTAGGGGACCATCTAAAAGTTTCCCTGTTAATTAGAAGATGCTATTTTGACACACAGAAAAATGTGCCACTCATTCACTGCAAAATCGATCTCCCTCGGTACGCAATGCAGCAAGTAACAGACCCCCACAGTGGGAAATCCGATGGAATAACACTAACACTCAGCTATGCTTGCCATGCAAAGACCAACATTAAATAAATAACATGTAAATTCATAATTAGCAACACTGAAACATTATGCTTCCTCTTCCAACACCCCCCCCACACAGTGGCTTGACAGACCCCATGTAGTAATGTGCTAGTTTGATTATCAATAACCCTGTGACCTAGTTTATTCTGTTTAAGGCATCATGGAAAGCAATCCTCGGCGGTGCACGTCCGATTAGAGCAGTCCCAGGGGGATATTCACAAGAACGTGCGATAAACATCGCCAAAATAGGCTAACGCAATTTCTCATATTGCCGTCTATCGCAGGAAAATAACTATGTGTCAACATCGTATTCCCAACATGGCGGTAACATGCGATAGTTTTCCGATAACGCCTCAACTGTCCGCGATACAACCACCGCGACGGAGATAAAAAAGGAAACCCGAACGTGAAAAAAGTTGCGATGGGCCCAATTGCGATAGAAAAATCGGCGACAAGCAGCGCCAGGCTTGCAATTCCCACGTCAGGCGGGAAAAATCACCATAAAAGCAGCAAAAAAATAAAAAAATAAAAAAAACATAACAACTGCGAAGCACAATGGAGGTAGCAGGAGCAAGCACAGAGGACAACCCGGAACCCACAAGCCCCACGGAGGACCAGCCTGGGACCTCGGGGTCAGGGAAGGGCAAGGAGAAGAAGAAGAGGAAGACGCGGTTCAATCCGCAGGAAAACAGGATCCTGATTACGGAGGTGATAGAACACCATCAACAACTGTTCGTCACCTCCAATGTGTCATTGGCAACAAAAAATGGAATATGGCAGTCCATCGTGGACAAGGTGAATGCAGTCAGAGTGCTGAGGAGGACAATGGACGAGGTCAAGAGGCGCTGGAATGATGTGAAGCGCAAAACCAAGCAGAAACTCGCAGACAACCACAAAGCAGCAATGCAGACTGGGGGTGGGAGTCCAGCGCCACAGGAGGAGCTGGATGAGATGGAGGAATTGGTGTCCACAGTCATCAGTGTGGAGACGGTGGCAGGAGTCGGGGGACCGGACACTGCTCAACATGACCTGACACAACAGCAACAGGGTGAGTAACCACCAGGGACTGGGGGGACGGGGGGAGATGGGCACAATGGCACCCATGCACAATGGAGTATAGCACACTGCACAACCACAATGACTCTGGATCATGTCCCTGATCTCTTTGCCATACTGCAGCACACATAGTAACAGCAAGTAGTCCCCCGTCCACAATGTGCCCAGAGGGGGCCCACCCCACACATCACCAATCTCACAACAAACCCATGCACATGTGCTGAACCCAGCAAAGCTGCGGATCCGTGATCCCCACTGACAATGCAAGTGACACTGCATGACGATGAGCATGTCTGCAGGCCACTCATCATGACATGTTGCACGACACGACACCGAGGTGGCTGAGTGTGGTCCACATCCGGATAGGAGCAGGTCACACACTGACACATCCACGTGCACAAACAACCCCTGATGGCAACAAGACATCTGCAGACAAACCATGCCCAAGAGTCCCAACTCCCACCAAGAGCCCAATTTAGCCAAGTATGCAACATCTCAGCACTGCATAAGCACAGAAGTCAAAGGCACACCGCCTGAAAGGGAGAAGGCCAAGCAAAGTCGGAGCTGCAGGGGTAACTCTCCCACAATGCAGCACACACACAAGAATCAGAGCACATCAACATTGACAACAATGTGGTACAAACTGCAACACTTTCACAACAGAACAGAGGACACAACTGCTGCCGCTTGTGTGTAGAAACTGGCCAATCACATTTGGCATAGCAGGAAACTGTGACATGATAATGGACAAGAACAACCCCACATCCCTGATGGTGCACATATGTCCACTGTCCAGCTTCAAATAGGCAGCTCATCCTAAACAGTCACAATGTACATTGTCATGCAGTCTGTTTGGAAACTTGGCCAATGCGTGAACATACATGGAACACACTGTTAAACTGCATCTCCCCTTTACATTGCAGAGGGAGAATCATCTACTCCTGCAGAGCAGACCGAATACCTCCTCACTGATGACGAGGAGGACCTCCCCACCTTCGACACCGACGCCCTCCAAGAGCTCATGGACAGCTTCGGCACCCCACCCCCAGGAGCAGGGCAGCCAAGCTGCATCGAGGAGACCCCACCCCCTGCACAGACCACACAGCAGGAGGCACCCACCACCCTGGCTGTCTCCCAGGCCCCCCACGAACAACACATGGCCTTCCAACGCCATGTGTTAGGGGGCCAGAAGGAGATGGCTGATCAGGGGCGGTTGGGGTTTGACCTCATGGCGGCCAAACTAGATGTCATCCATGGGTGTCTACGTCCCATCAGGGACCACTTACAGTCCCTAACGGACACCCACAGTCCGCTCCATGGTCTCCAACAAGCCCTGGCTGACATCGCTGGAGTCCTGACTCTGAGACAAGAACACCTGTCTAGTCAGAGTGGCTCCAGCAATCTCAGCCGGGAGATGGGACACATGCGGAGGCTCATGGAGGAGATGGTGCGTATGGAGGCGGAATAGATGGCTGCCACAGCTGCACATCAGCGAGATGTAGCTGGGATCTACCATGCCCTGCACATCCTCATCATGGCATTGCTGCCACAAGGCCTGGCGCAGATGAATGCTGCTGCTCCTACACCATCCACATCTCCGCCCCCTGATGTGTCAGTGCCCCACAGTGCGGCCGACAATCCACCTCCAGCCCCTGATGTGTCAGTGCCACACAGTGCTACAGCCGAAACACCACCACTGCCAGGTGAGGCACATCACACATCAGAGGATGATGATGTGGGTGAGACTGCTGTTGTGGTAATGAGGAAGCGGTAGCATTCATCTCCGCCATATGGCCTTGGTTCGGCCCTTTGCATCATCACCTTCCACTGTCCCCCGATACACTCTGTGGCACTCAACTTGGACCTCGACATGGACTGCCATATTCTGTTTGGTTACCAATGACACAGCAATCAGACTGCGGACTGAACTCTTCCTCTTCCGATGAACTTGTCCTTCCCTAATGGACTCTGGCTGGCCCTCCACGGGCCAACAATGTCATGTGGGGTGTGCATGGCCCTGTACTGCTCCAGCTGCTACACTCCAATGAATGTGAATAAAACATTCAAATTCACACAGATGTGTCATGTCTATGATCCTTCAAGTATGACAGTATGGATGAATGTAGGGTCACTGATTCCCCCTCACGTCCATTTTGCACATGTTGTGGGGCTTGGGTCACAGGGTGCAACATTGCCGATTGCGGTCCGGGTGGCGCAGACACTACAACGGAGACACACGCATTGGTTACTTCCTTGTACAAGCCAGAACTGAACTATGCCCAGAGCCCCAGGCTCATTGTTCACACCCCTACGCTGGACTGGCATACGCCAGCCCAGCCCACTCCGCTTACGCTCACAGGGGGTGACGACACAGCTACATGTCCCAGGTCTTCCCTGTAGTGATCTGCTGGTCACTGGTCTAGTTGTCAGCATGCCACAGCCACTCCCTGAGGGCTGGTTTACACCCACACCACACCCATCCAGCACAGGCATCACGGGACATGTGACCCTGCCAATAAAAGGGGCCCATCACAGCACATCCCCCACTGCCGGAGGTGACATGATGGCATCCGCATCCACAGAACTCAATCATGAAGGGTCCGTGACTTGCGTTGCCCTGAGTTAGTGGCCTGCATCCGGCACGGGCCTACCGCCACGTGGCGATGACTTGCATTGCACAGAGTTAGTGGCACCCGATGGCCTGCATCTGGCATGGGCCTACCATTACGTGGTGATGACTTGCGTTGCACAGAGTTAGTGGCACCCGATGGCCTGCGTCCGGCACGGGCCTACCGCCACGTGGCGATGACTTGCGTTGCACTGAGTTAGGCCCACCTGAAGAGCTGAGCGGGTGTGCAGCCTGTGATGATGCGTTGGCCTCGATACGGCGTCCAGCAAATCAAGACTCAAATTGAATTGTGAGCCCTGCTGGACCGCAGTGTACGTGCAGGCAGCAGTCAGCACACACATGACTCTGCGGAGCAGTGCCGCAGGGTGCGCTGGGGGCCTGTGGTGCAGAATCCAGCGATCGGCTGAGGGGGTTGCACCGGCACGTGGAGGGCCCTCTTGGAGACACGCCGGTGGCTGCAGGTGAGCATTGAGGCCTGGGTGCGCAGGGGCGGGCAGTCATCGCTGGGTGGCAGACCGGTCTGGGGACCAGGGCTGGGGTGCAGCAGGCGCACAGGATGGCACAGGCACCACCGGTCATGGCAGCGGCCTCGTGGTTGGGTGGGGGGCGCCTCCCTGGCAGACACGACCCTGCATGCGCTGACGAGATGTACGCGGGTTGGCTTGGGACGTAGTCACCTCGTCTCCAGTGTGAATACGGCCGTTGAATGTGGTCGGGCACATGTGTGTAGGCCTATGGTCACGATATGGCGGACACAGAGGCACAAGCAGTAGTCACTGTGGTGGCCATCCCGGAAGTGGACCACGCCCAGGGCCCCGGGCTATTCACTCGCGACATACGCCGGCCGAGGCCGCTCCTCTCAGGCTTACAGGGGGACCACATGGCTACATGTCCAAGGTCTTCCACACTTCCTGGGGTGTTTTTGCACGGCAATGCCTACTCTGCATATCATTAGCGTTAGTTGTCGCTCTCATCCATGGCGATGCGTTTTGCAGCAGCTATCGCGGGAAAACGGGCGATGTCGGCAGTTTGCACCAGCTTGTGAATGGGGCGATAAGTCTATCGCCACTTTTGCGGCGCTAAAGTGCCGATAAATCGGCGATGGCTCCTTGAGAATATGCTCCCCAGTGTATTGTGCTTTTACATGATAAACAGCACTGCAACATCGAGCTACGTCATTGTAAAGCCTAGCGTTTACAGTGCTTAGAAAGGACAATAAACTGTAGCATTTAGCGCTGTATAAACACAAGTTATTGATTCAGCTAAACTGTCTCGGAGCATGAAGTCTGCTCAAACACTCAGATGGTGAAATTGTTTCATCATAAAATACATACAGCAACAGAAACCCGTACTTTTCCTGTAATCTACATCCATCAGCACTGGGCTGTCTTGTGAAAGGCAGGACTTACATCCCTGAGCCTTCTAAGGTTAAGGAATTGGACTATTTCCTATTACAAACAACACTCAAGATATATATTTTCTCAAGAGCAGGACAACATGATACACCTTCTCTCTCTCTCGAGAATGAGCAGTTCGGCTATTTAACAGCCTATTCTGTGGCGTTATGCACATAGGTGCAAAGTGGCCCTAGGTGATAAATGACAACTTATGCGAGTTGGAGTTTCAGACCAGAAGCACATTGTATTCTATGGTTTATACTTTCATACTTCCCATTGTATGGGCTGGACTTTAAGCCCCAGAAGGCAACTTGGGTTAGCCACAAAACAAGGACGGGTTGATGAAGTCAAGTCTACTGGATGTGCGCTCCTGTTTGCAAATGCGTGAACAATCCTACTAAGTTTTATTTTGTGTGTGTACTACACTCGAATAGAAACTGCACAATAATATAAACCCTCACCTGTGCGCTGCGGAATAATGTAATTATAGCGGAATAATATTAAATAAGTGAGTTTTGCCAATTTCTTGAGTGATTATATGTCAATTATTTTCAATTTCTCATTTGTTTCATTTGCAAGAAGGGAGATACCAACCACAAACCTCTTGCCTTCTGCACACATTCCTATGAAGGAGGTCAGGCTTAATGGCAAAGCAAGGATTTTCTTAAATATTTTTAGAGTTCTTCTAGAAAACTATTGCCTTTTAGTCATTTTATTTAAAGAAGACTGTGTTGGAAAGTTTTCAGTGCTATCCCATTTAAAAAAATGTTATAAATTTAAGGTATAACTATAACTTTAGAACTTGTAATGTTTGTATATTTTAAGTTTGGTTTGTATGGAATGAATAAGTAACGTTTTCCTACCTTTAACAAAGGTTTAACATTTGATGTTTTCTTTGAACTTCAATTAGTTTTATTTTTAATAAAAACGTGTTCCAAATCATAGAGTTTACTGTCATGGAGTAGAGTGTCATTTTTTTATTTATTTGTTTATTTATTTGAAAAGTTTTATATAGCGCTGGCTAGACCCGGAGATATCAGAGCGCTTTACAAGAGGATCAGCAAGTTACAGGTTACATAGTTACATTAATTAAATCAAAGAATCACGGAGGGAGGGGGAGGGAAGGAAACACAACTGGGAAATGAGGAAAACAATGTCAGATGACCGGCTGGGTAGGTGACGGCCGAGGGGGTGAAACCAGGGCCAGACTCCTCTATAGCTGCATATGACAGCTCCACCGGGCATCGGCCAAGGTTGCTCGTGCACCGAGGTAAGTACAAACAGTATTGGTATCTGCCCAGGGGGCATCGTCAAAGGTCCATCGGAAGTTCCATCAAAGTTCCACCAGGTGAGGGCCCTGTTGATCCGGCTCCGTGGTGCATACAATGTTCAAGGTTTCAGAGGATCAGCGAGTTACAGGTTACATAGTTACATCAATTAAATCAAAGAATTAAGTGGTGTGTGGTACATTAGAGTGGAGGAGAGTGTTGTAGAGTGTACTGTCATAGAGTGGGGTGTGGTACAGTGGAGTGGAGTACAGTGAAATAGCGTACAGTGGAGTGGTGTAGAGTGGAGTAGCGTAGAGTGTTGTACAGTGGAGTGGTGTACGGTAGGTGGAAGTAGAGTGGAGTGTTGCAGAGTAGGGTAGAGTAGAGTGGGGTAGAGTGGAGTTGTTTAGCATACAGTGGAGTACATTTTTATAGAGTGCAGTGGCGTATTGTATAGTACAGTAAAGTGCACTAGAGTGGACAGGCGTAGTGTAGAGTCAAGTAAAGTGCTATAAATCAGAGTGTTTTTTGTACAGTACAGTAGAGTGGTTTGTTGTAGAGCGTTGGAAAGTGTCATAGAGTGGAGTAGAGTGTTGTACCCTGGGGTGCAATGGCATAGAGTGGAGTAGAGGGTTGTGCAGTGTGGTGTAGGGGCATAAAGTGGAGTACAGTGTTGTATAGTAGCACACAGTGTAGTAGAGTCTCGTAGAGTGGAGTTGAATAGAGTGGAATAGAGTGTGGTACAGTGGGGTGGTGTAGAGTGGAGTGCTGTACAGTGCCATTGAGTGGGGTACAGTCTCATGCAGTGGAGTGGAGTAGCATAGAGTGGAGTAGCGAGTTCTAGAGTAGAGTGGCGTGGAGTTGAGTTGAGTAGAGGGAAATGGTTTAGTATACAGTGGAGTAAAGTGTTTGTAGAGTGGAGTGGTGTGCAGTACACTGAAATGGAGTGGTGTGTATTAAAGTTTTGGAAAGTGTTGCAGAGTGGAGTAGAGTATAGTATCACAGAGTGGATTAAAGTGTTGTACACTGGAGTGCCATAGTGTAGAATGCAGTACAGTATGGTAGAGTGCAGTGGGGTAGACTGTTGTACATTTTAGTTGCATAGAGTATCGTACAGTGGAGTGGCGTAGAGTGCAGTGGTGGATACAGTGGAGTACTGTGGAGAAGTGTCTGAAAGTGTAGAGTATATTAACTGTGGTGGAGAGGCATAAAGGGGGTTGAGTATAGTGTCATAAAATGCTATAGAGTGAAGTAGAATGCTCTGCACTGATATTAACAGGAGTTCATTGTTGTACAGTGTAGTGCTATACATTGGATTATAGTGTGGTACAGTGAATGGGACGTAGACTGATGTTGAGTGGAGTATACTGTTGTTGAGTGGAGCACAGTCGAGAGACGTGGAGTGTAGTTGGGCAGAGTGCAATGACACAGAATGGAGTAGTGTACAGTGGAGTGGGATACAATGCAATAGCGTAGAGTGGAGTGACATGCACTGGAGTGATGTATGGTGAAGTAGCATAGAGTGGAAGAGCACAGAGTGGAGTTAAGTACTTTGGAATAGCTAGAGTACAGTGGCATGGAGTGGCCTACAGTGGAGTGGCATTGACTGCAGTCACGTAGAGTGGAGTGGTGTGTACAGTGGAATAGTGTGCAGTAGAGTACTGTAGAGTGGAGTAGCATATAGTACAATGGAGTAGAGTGGATCAGCGTACACTGGAGTGGCATGCACTGGAGTGGAGTAGATTAGAATAACTTTCAGTGGAGTGATGTAGAGTTCAGTGGCATACAATGGAGTGGCATAGAGTGTAATAGCATTCAGTGGAGTGTTATAGAGTGTAGTGGTGTAGAGTGGAGTGACGTGCAATAGAATAGCGTACAATTGAGTGGCAAAGAATGGAGTGGCATAGAGTGGAGTGGCGTAGAGTGTAATAGCGCAGAGTGGAATATTGTAGAGTGCAGTGATGTAAAGTGGAGCAGTGTACAGTGGAGAGAGGTACAGTGTAGTGGCATA
Organism: Calotriton arnoldi; assembly: GCA_963921515.1. Lineage (NCBI taxonomy): Eukaryota > Metazoa > Chordata > Amphibia > Caudata > Salamandridae > Calotriton > Calotriton arnoldi. The sequence goes on along the minus strand of CAWUFW010013802.1, from coordinate 25,482 downwards.
CAGTAGAATAGCATACGGTGGAGTGGCAGAGAGTGAAGTGGAGTGGTGTACAGTAAAATAGCTTATGGTGGAGTGACGTACAGTGGAGTGGCATACAGTGAAGTGGCATGCAAAGGAATAGCATATAGTAGAGTGGCATAGAATGGGGTGGCACAGACAGGAATAGTATAGAGTGGAGTGTTGTACAGTAAAGTTGCTGACAGTAGAATAGTGTAGAGTGCATTGGCATATCGTTTAGTGGCGTACAGTGGAGTGGCGTGGACTGGACTGGAGTGTCGTACATTTGAGCAGCAGACAGTGGAATAGCGTAGATTGGAGTGGTATGTGGTGCAGTGGTGTAGAGTGGAGTGGTGTAGAGTGGACTGGCATAGAGTGGAGTGAGGTACAGTGTAGTGGTGTACAGTTGAATAGCTTAGAATGGAGTGACGCAAAGTGGAGTGGCATACTGTGGAAAAGCTTGCACTGACATGAGGTAGAGTGGAGTGGCATAGAGTTCAGTGGTGTAGATTGGAATAGCATAGAAAGGAGTGGCATACACTGGAGTTGCCTAGAGAGAAATTGTGTAGAGTGGAGTGAAGTGTAGTGTAGTGGCGTACAGTGGAATAGCGTAGACTGGAGTGGTGTACAGTGGAGTGGTGTACAGTGGAGTGGAGTAGAGGGAAGTGTTGTAGAGTTGAATACCATAGAGTAAAGTGTTCTAGAGTGGACCAGACTAGAGTGTAGTGGGGTAGACTATAGTGGCGTACAGTGTAATAACATACTGTGGATTGGCCTAGAGTTGAGTGCTGTAGAGTGGAGTGACATACAGTGGAATAGCGTAGAGTGTAGTGGCATAGAATAGAGTGTTGTACAGTGTAATAGCATACAGTGGCTTGTCATAGACTGGAGTGGTGTATAGTGGAGTGGTGTATAGTGGAGTGGCATAGAGTAGTGTGGCGTACAGTGGAATAGCAAACAGTGCAGTGGTGTACACTGACGTGGCATGCAGTGGAGTAGCACAGAGTAGAATAGCATAAAGTTGTAGTGTCTTAAAGTGAAGTTGCATACAGTGGAATAGCATAGAGTAGAGTAGTATAGAGTGGATGGGTGTACAGTGAAGTGGCATAGACTGAAGTGTGATCGAATGGAGTGGCGTAGAGTAGAGTGGAGTTGCATACAGTGGATTAGCGTAGAGTGGAGTGGCGAAAAGTGGAGTGATGTAGAGTGGAGTGGCATAGAGTGTAATAGCGTAGAGTGGAGTGTCGTAGAGCAGAGTGTCATAAAGTGGAGTGGTGTAGAATGGAGTGTGGTAATTGAAACAGATGTAGCATGAAAGTGTGCAAACAAATGTACATGAAATGCAGCAGGAATATACATTATGAGGTGTAATTGGTAGTTTTTGGTAGTATGTGTGATTAGTGCAAGTAGTGTTACAGTTATCATTTTTAAAATACCTAGTCATATAATGTGCCATGGTATACCACAGTAAGTTTGCAGTATACCGCTTTAGATGTGGATGAGAAGGCTGTATTTGATTGGCTAATGGCTGTGTTTACCAAAAGGTAGCAGGCAGCCAGGTAGCTTTTTGCATAGTTTGGCTGCGTTCTGCGTTTTGCTGCCTTCTGGGTTTGGTTCTTAGAAATAGGTAAGTAGTAGGTTTTATTGTGGATCCCTACCTTTTACCACTTAATTCAAGTGGTGATAGGTAGCGATATGTATTTATAATTTTCTATATATTTAGGGAAAAATGCACATGTAAAAAAAATATAATTAGTGCGGTAATTTGTATTTATTACCCCAGTACTCTGTGGACATTTTTGTGCAGATTTAAATATGTTAAATATGTTTAAATATGTTAAAAATATATAGAAACTTATAAATATTTTGCCCTATCTATTACAACTCTAATAAAGTAGTAATAGGTAGGGAAAACTATCAAACCTATTAACTACCTATATCTAAAGCGTAACACAGAAAACAGCCAAAGTGTATCAAAAACAACAATGCTGCGTTTTGTACCACAATACTTCTGCAAAATACCACAAAATTTCACGAAACTACTAAAACAACAGATATCACTAAGTTAAAATGCCTAATAACTTAAAAAATACTTACCATATTTACCTGTAGTACCCAAAAGGATCATCTGTGCACCATAATGTGTAATCCTGCCGATTTTCATGGAAATCCGCCCACCCGTTTTCACACTACAGCTGCTCTTCAGCTGGAGAGCAGGGACTCCTTGTGGTGGGTTCTATGGCTAAAACATGTTAAAAAAAGACTCAAAGGCATGTTGTTTTCTTTTTTTTAATAAGGCTTTATTAAAACCATTTTCTGACATTTGCTTTTATTACACATTGCAATCTGTGAATTTAAATAACATAAATTTGATTATAATTATTGGTGGCTTTTTGACAAAGACAATAGGGCCACTTTATGGATGTTAATATGCTTACCCTTTGATAAAGCCAATGGGCACACTTTTTATATTTTGATATTCAGACCCTTTAACAAAGTCCATGGCTCTACCTTACTTAAAATGACATCCTTTATATTTTAAGATTGCGTAGTCAGCCGTAGGTGCTCAGGGGTATTTGGCTGCACTGTGCCTACTTCACACCACACATGGCCAAAGGCCATGCGCAGCAGAGGAATGGACGTAGAGCCACGCCCAACCCCACGTCACACACAACAATGAACATTTTACTTCACATTGAAAAAACCATAGAAATTCCCCCTTTACATTCTAGCCAAGCCCTGGAGGATGGGGTCCCTGTAGTCAATATTGGCTCGGGGAGGGGGTCTGCATGCCCCTCCCATTTATAATAAGGCCAAGCCCCGGGAGAAGGGGTCCCCAAGGCTGAAATCGGCCTGGGGAGGGGGGCTGCATGCCCCCCACCTGGGTTGACTGCCTTTGGGGTGTTGGTCACAGGGCCTGGCTACAGGCCGGGCCCTATGTCCAACCCCTCGTCATGCACAGCTGAAGAATGTGTGTGGCATGGGGTTGTCTGTATGTTGGGGGTTGGCCACAGGCTGTGCGCAGCAGAGGTTGGATTAAGGTATGGCAATTATATATTACTTTACGTTATAAATAAACAAAGAAAGTCACAAAAAAATAAAGGTTACAGAGGCGTTGTAGTTAGGAAATGCAATTTATAAAGCCTTAGAAATTCACTAAAAATACAAAAGTTACAGGGACATTATAGTTAGGTTCACATTTTACATACACAAAGCCTTAGAAATTCAGCAATTATAATTGTTATTCAATAATCATACTATCAAGTGTCTGAGCATGCAGTGCTAAAACATTAAAAAAGGGTCTCTGTTGTGGAATAACCTATAACGAAATACCCCCATGGTATAAAATTAATCAACACTATTTAATAAATCAAAATTTGTCTATCAATTTCACAGTACAGAATATGAGAACCTGAAAAGAGAGTGTGAGGAAGGACCTGCTGTTATTCTTTTTCACATTGACCAAGGCCAAGGCCAGGGCGCTGAAACGCTTTTGTCAGTTTTGGTTACAAGCAATAAAATATATTTGGATACATAGCTCGAGAGTGAGTGGCATTCCTTTTGGGAGTTGGTGATATGTGTGTGAGACCGACCTCACGAGCTGCAACACTAACTGCACTGCAAGTGGTGGCTTTGCCTGAGAAAGCAAACGTATATATATATATATTATATATATATATATATATATATATTATCTACTGGCGGTCGCCAGTAGATAGTTATAGTTAGGACCTTTATCCATAGGAAATCCGCAACATTCTATTTGAAATAACTCTTGCGCCGGTTGACGAATCTTCGCAAAAGCTTCCAACTTGTTGGGGCACTACGCTCCGCTCCTACCCTGAAAGTCTCGGGTTGATTCGTCAAGCGGGAGCCGAGAAAAAGGGGTCCCAAACGCGTTTTCTCCGTTTTCTCCATGTTAATTCCCATAGGAAATTTTAGCCACGGCTACAGCCCGAACTGCTGAACGGAATTACACCAAATTTTTCAAAAAGGTAGCGCTTGGTTCAGAAGCGACCTTTTTTAAATGGTGTAAATCCGTTCAGTAGTTGCGAGAGAAATTCAAAAAATAAGAGTGAAAAAATCGATTTCCCATAGGAAACTTTATGCAAGGCTACAGCAAAAACTGCTGAACGGAATTACACCAAATTTGGCAAAAGGTAGTGCTTGGTTCAGACAGCACCCTTTTAAAAATGGTGTAAATCCGTTCAGGAGTTGCTGAAAAATCAAAATAAAAGTTTGATATTTAGAGGCACGGAGGATCCGCGCACCCTCCCGACCACGAGCTGCATGCTAATTGGCTGTCAACACTCCAAATCAGGAAGTGTTGGCAGCCATCTTATTCCTCGGTAGAACCGAGGAACAAGAAAGCAGTAAAAAAAGTGCGTAATACGCAAAAGGGGCAGGGTAGAAACACCCTGACCCCCTAGGCCTGCTCAGGGGGTCCCCATCTTAAAACACGCCACGGGGCCTGGTTGCACACATGTCATCTCAAGCCCCGCCCCCTCCCTTCACCACTATGATGTCATTTGAGATGTCATCAGTGATGTCATCAGTGATGTCACTGACCATGGCATGAGTGATGAAATATGTGACGTCATCAGCAGTGCATTGTGGGGGCGCGAGTTATAGTTAGCTGAAATAACTATAACGGGGGAATTTCTATGGTTTTGTACGAGTGAAATGTCCAACTAACTATAACTTTCCCTAAAACCTATGGTTTTTCAGTGAATTTCTAAGGTTTTTAAATGCTAATTTCTAACTATAACGTGCCTGAAACCGATGGTTTTTTACTGAATATATATTATCTACTGGCGGTCGCCAGTAGATAGTTATAGTTAGGACCTATTTTCCATAGGAAATCCGCAACATTCTATTTGAAATAACGTTGGCGTCGGTTGACGAATCTTCGCGAAAGTTTCCAACTTGTTGGGGCGCTCCGGTCCGCTCCTATCCTGAAAGTCTCGGGGTGATTCGTCAGCGGGGGCCGAGAAAAAGGGGGTCCCAAAGCGTGTTTTCCCCATTCATTTTCCATAGGAACCTTTAGTCGCAGCTACAGCCCGAACAGCTGAACGGAATTACACCAAATTTGGCAAAGAGGTAGCCCTTGGTTCAGTGTCGTGCCTTTTGCTTAAATGGTGTAAATCCGTTCAGTAGTTCCTGAGAAAATCAAAAGTAAAATCACATATATATCTGGGCGGAGCCTAACCACACATGTCATCGTGAGATCTGATTGGCTGTCAGCACTTCATCCTGGAATTGCTGGCAGCCATCTTGGGACCAATATAAATGATAGTACCCCATTGAAATGCATTGTACTGAATCAAAGATTTTGAGGGTTACCAAAGGAGAACTATAAAGGGTGATAACAGACTTTAGTTACATTAAAATTCATTTGTTGATGGTACCATACTAATTTCAGGAATTGTGGTGTGTTCTAAGGTGATTTTACCCTCTGAAAAACCTTCTGCTGGGATATCATGAATCATGTCTGAGAGAAAACTATTTTCACATGCTTGTCCCATAGAGTTTTGGAAGGTGCTCCAGAAGCTAAAATGAGAGCATATTTTCTGTAAATTCACATTATCTTTCTCAGTCATGTGAGAATGAAGTCTGACATTCTCAGTAAAACATGTACATCCAACAAGGGCAGAGACTGTCAGTTGATTCCTTTGTGTTCTACTGCAGCTTCCCAGAGTGTTCTAAAGAACAACTAGAGTGCTAACAGCCTTACTTATGACAAAAGTATGGCACACCTGAAGCCATCTTGATTGGAATAAACTGGTAACACTTAAAACATTTAATTTAAAAAGGAACAAAATGATGGGGTTCATTTTGTCATAGAAATTATGGTTAGTGCTGTAGTAAGAAAAATTAGGACATGTTTCAAGTGTGATCTCAAATATCTTCCTGTTATATTTCAACAGGAGCAGCCTGCCAGTTGATGCCTTTGTGTTCTACTGCAGCTTCCCAGAGTGTTCTAAAGAACAACTAGAGCGCTAACAGCCTTACTTATGACAAAAGTATGGCACACCTGAAGCCATCTTGATTGGAATAAACCGGTAACACTTAAAACATTTAATTTAAAAAGGAACAAAATGAGGGGTTCTTTTTGCAATAGAAATTATGGTTAGTGCTGCAGAAAGAAAAATTAGGGCATGTTTTAAGTGAGATCTCAAATCCTCTTCTTTTTCATTAGAAAATTCTGACATGCAGACTGAAACAATCACTTTCAATACCAGCAGCAGACTTCCAGTTAACTCCTGGTGAGCAGTAGCTTTACTACAGTGATCTAATGAGCAACTAGAGTGCTAACATTCTGAATTTATGGCAAATGTGAGACACATCTGAATGCCTTCTTGATGGAATCAAAGTAAAAAACTGAAAGCATTTCCTACTGAGGAGACTGCAGTAAATGAGGAAATTAGGAAACTTCATAACAAAGAAGTCTTCCAAGATGGCCACCAGTGAAAAAAGAGCCCAAATGTAGCACAAATATTACCCAGATGTAGCCCACATATAGCCCAATGACAAAAGTGTGCAAAACACTTTTTATTTTTAGTTTTTGCAGTTTTATGTAGTGCAGACTGGTCAGGTATTGGAGCATTGCATCTTAAATCATGACCCCCTACACTACAAAAACACCACTGCACTACCCTAGACCCTGAAACACCACCCCCAGCACGACCCCCTATACTGCCCGAACACCACTGCACTGCCCTAAACCCTAAAACACCACCCCCAGCATTACCCCCTATACTGCCCAAACACCACTGCACTGCCCTAAACCCTAGAACACTACCCCCAGCATGACCCTCTACACTACCCGAACACCACTGCACTACCCTAAACCCTAAAATACTACCCCCAGCACAACCCCCTACACTACCCGAACACAACTGCACTGCCCTAAACCCTCAAACACTCCCCCCAGCACGACCCCCTACACTACCCGAACACCACTGCACTACACTAAACCCTAAAACACTACCCCAGCACGACCCCTTACACTACACAAGCACCACTGCACTACCATAAACCCTAAAACACTACCCCCAGCACGACCCCCTACACTACACAAACACCACTGCACTACCCTAAATTCTAAAACACTACCCCCAGCACGACCCCCTACACTACCCAAACACCACTGCACTAACCTAAATCCTAAAACACTACCCCCAGCACGACTCCCTACACTACCCAAACACCACTGCACTACCCTAAAACATGACCCCCTACACTACACAAACACCACTGCACTACCCTAAACCCTAAAACACTACCCCCAGCACGACCCCTACACTACACAAGCACCACTGCACTACCCTAAACCCTAAAAAACTACCCCCGGCACGACCCCCTACACTGCCCGAACACCACTGCCCTAAACCCTGAAACACCAGCCCCTGCACAACCCCCTATACTGTTCGAACACCACTGCACTGCCCTAACCCTGAAACACCACCCCTAGCACGACCCCCTACACTGCCCGAACACCACTGCACTGCCCTAAACCCTGAAACACCACCCCCTTCACGACCCCCTACACTGCCCGAACACCACTGCACTGCCCTAAACCCTGAAACACCACCCCCAGCATGACCCCTACACTGCCCGAACACCACTGCACTGCCCTAAACCCTGAAACACTACCCCCAGCAAGACCCCCTACACTGCCCGAACACCACTGCACTGCCCTAAACCCTGAAACATCACCCCCAGCAAGACCCCTACACTGCCCGAACACCACTGCCCTAAACCCTGAAACACCACCGCCAGCACAACCCCCTACACTGCCCGAACACCAATGCACTGCCCTAAACCCTGAAACACCACCCCCAGCACGACTCCCTACACTGCCCAAACACCACTGCTCTGCCCAAAACCCTGAAACACCAGCCCCAGCACGACCCCCTACACTGCCCGAACACCACTGCACTGCCCTAAACCTTGAAACACCAGCCCCAGCATGACCCCCTACACTGCCCGAACACCACTGCACTGCCCTAAACCTTGAAACACCAGCCCCAGCATGACCCCCTACACTGCCCGAACACCACTGCACTACCCTAAATCCTGAAACACCACCCCCAGCATGACCCCCTACACTTCCCGAGAACCACTGCACTACCCTAAACCCTGAAACACCAGCCCCAGCACGACCCCCTACACTGCCCAAACACCACTGCACTGCCATAAACCCTGAAACACCAGCCCCAGCACGACCGCCTACACTGCCCGAACACCACTGCACTGCCCTAAACCCTGAAACACCAGCCCCAGCACGACCCCCTACACTGCCCGAACACCACTGCACTGCCCTTAACCGTGAAACACCAGCCTCAGCACGACCCCCTACACTGCCTGAACACCACTGCACTGCCCTAAACCCTGAAACACCACCCCCAGCACGACCCCCTACACTGCCCGAACACCACTGCACTGCCCTAAACCCTGAACCACCACCCCTGCACGACCCCCTACACTGCCCGAACACTACTGCACTGCCCTAAACCCTGAAACACCACCCCAAGCACGACCCCCTACACTGCACGAACACCACTGCACTGCCCTAAACCCTGAAACACTACCCCCAGCAAGACCCCCTACACTGCCTGAACACCACTGCACTGCCCTAAACCCTGAAACATCACCCCCAGCAAGACCCCCTATACTGCCCGAACACCACTGCCCTAAACCCTGAAACACCACCCCAAGCACGACCCCCTACACTGCACGAACACCACTGCACTGCCCTAAACCCTGAAACACTACCCCCAGCAAGACCCCCTACACTGCCTGAACACCACTGCACTGCCCTAAACCCTGAAACACCACCCCGAGCACCACCCCCTACACTGCCCGAACACCACTGCACTGCCCTAAATCCTGAAACACCACCCCCTGCACGACCCCCTACACTGCCCGAACACTACTGCACTGCCCTAAACCCTGAAACACCACCCCAAGCACGACCCCCTACACTGCCCGAACACCACTGCTCTGCCCAAAACCCTGAAACACCAGCCCCAGCACGACCCCCTACACTGCCCGAACACCACTGCACTGCCCTAAACCCTGAAACACCAGCCCCAGCACGACCCCCTACACTGCCCGAACTCCACTGCACTGCCCTAAACCATGAAACACCAGCCCCTGCAAGACCCCTACACTGCCCAAACACCACTGCACTGCCCTAAGCCCTGAAACACCACCCCCAGCAAGACCCCCTACACTGCCCGAACACCACTGCACTAACCCCTGAACCACCACCCCCAGCAAGACCGCCTACACTGGCCGAACACCACTGCACTGCCCTAAACCCTGAAACACCACCCCCTGCACGACCCCCTACACTGCCCAAACACCACTGCACTGCCCTAAACCCTGAAACACCACCCCTGCACGACCCCCTACACTGCCAGAACACCACTGCACTGCCCTAAACCCTGAAACACCACCCCCAGCATGACCCCCTACACTGCCCGAACACCACTGCACTAAACCCTGAAAAACCACCCCCAGCAAGACCACCTACACTGGCCGAACACCACTGCACTGCCCTAAACCCTGAAACACCACCCCTGCGCGACTCCCTACACTGCCCAAACACAACTGCACTGCCCTAAACCCTGAAACACCACCCCGTGCACGACCCCCTACACTGCCCGAACACCACTGCACTGCCCTAAACCCTGAAACACCACCCCTCAACACGACACCCTACGCTGCCCGAACACCACTGCATTGCCCTAAACCCTGAAACACCACCCCCAGCACGACCCCCTACACTGCCCAAACACCACTGCACTGCCCTAAACCCTGAAACACCACCCCCTGCACGACCCCCTACACTGCCGGAACACCACTGCACTAAACCCTGAAACACCACCCCCAGCATGACCCCCTACACTGCCCGAACACCACTGCACTGCCCTAAACCCTGAAATATCACCCCCAGCAAGACCCCTACACTGCCTGAACACCACTGCCCTAAACCCTGAAACACCACCCCCAGCAAGACCCGCTACACTGCCCGAACACCACTGCACTGCCCTAAACCCTGAAACACCACCTCCAGCACAACCCCCTACACTGCCTGAACACCATTGCTCTGCCCTAAACCCTGAAACACTAGCCCCAGCACTACCCCCTACACTGCCCGAACACCACTGCACTGCCCTAAACCCTGAAACACCACCCCCAGCACGACCCCCTACACTTCCCGAACACCACTGCACTGCCCTAAACCCTGAAACACCAGCCCCAGCAAGACCCCCTACACTGCCCGAACACCACTGCACTGCCCTAGACTCTGAAACACCAGCCCCAGCAAGACCCCCTATTCTGCCCGAACACCACTGCACTGCCCTAAACCCTGAAACACCAGCCCCAGCACCACCACCTACACTGCCCGAACACCACTGCACTGCCCTAAACCCTGAAACACCAGCCCCAGCACAACCCCCTACACTGCCCGAACACCACTGCACTGCCCTAAACCCTGAAACACCAGCCCCAGCACGACCCACTACACTGCCCGAACACCACTGTACTGCCCTAAACCCTGAAACACCAGCCCCAGCATGACCCCATACACTGCCCGAACACCACTGCACTGCCCTGAACCCTGAAACACCAGCCCCTGCAAGACCCCCTACACTGCCAGAACACCACTGCACTGCCCTACACCCTGAAACACCACCCCCTGCACCACCCCCTACACTGCCTGAACACCACTGCACTGCCCTAAACCCTGAAACACCACCCCTGCACCGCCCCCTACACTGCCCGAACACCACTGCACTGCCCTAAACCTTGAAACACCACCCCCAGCACGACCCCCTTTACTGCTCGAACACCACTGCACTGCCCCAAACCCTGAAACACCACCCCCAGCACGACCCCCTACACTGCCCGAACACCACTGCCCTAAACCCTGAAACACCACCCCCTGCACGACACCCTACACTGCCCGAACACCACTGCACTGCCCTAAACCCTGAAACACCACCCCCTGCACGACCCCCTACACTGCCCGAACACCGCTGCACTGCCCTAAACCCTGAAACACCACCCCCAGCACGACCCCCTACATTGCCCGAACACCACTGCACTGCCCTGAACCATAAAACACCACCCCCAGCACGACCCCCTACACTGCCCGAACACCACTGCACTGCCCTAAACCCTAGAACACTACCCCCAGCACGACCCCCTACACGACCCGAACACCACTGCACTACCCTAAACCCTAAAATACTCCCCCAGCATGACCCCCTACACTACCCGAACACGACTGCACTGCCCTAAACCCTCAAACACTCCCCCAGCACGACCCCCTACACTACCCGAACACCAGTGCACTGCCCTAAACCCTAAAACACTCCCCCAGCACAACCCCCTACACTACCAGAACACCACTGCACTGCCCTAAACCCTAAAACACTCCCCCAGCACGACCCCTACACTACCCAAACACCACTGCACTGCCCTAAAACGTAAAACACTACCCCCGCATGACCCACTACACTACCCAAAGACCACTGCACTACCCTAAACCCTAAAACACTACCCCCGCACGACTCCCTACACTACCCAAAGACCACTGCACTACCCTAAACCCTAAAACACGACCTCCTACTCTACACAAACACCACTGCACTACCCTAAACCCTAAAACACTACCCCTACACTACACAAACACCACTGCACTACCCTAAACCCTAAAAAACTACCCCAGCACGAGACCCCTACACTACCCAAACACCACTGCACTACCCTAAACCCTAAAACACTACCCCCAGCAGTACCCCTACACTACCCAAACACCACTGCACTACCCTAAACACTAAAACACTACCCCCAGCAGTACCCCTACACTACCCAAACACCATTGCACTATCCTAAACCCTAAAACACTACCCCCAGCAGTACCCCCTACACTACCCAAATACCACTGCACTACCCTAAATCACTACCCCAGCACGACCCCTACACTACCCAAACACCACTGCACTACCCTAAACCCTAAAACACTACCCCCAGCACAACCCCCTACACTACCCAAACACCACTGCACTACCCTAAACCCTAAAACACTCCCCCAGCACGACTCCCTACACTACCCAAACACCACTGCACTACCCTAAACCCTAAATCTACCCCCAGCATGACCCCCTACACTCCACAAACACCACTGCACTACCCTAAACCCTAAAACACTACTCCCAGCACGACCCTCTTCACTACCTAAACACAACTGCACAATTTGTTACAGGCGTTGCACAGCAGGCCTGTGGTGCTTACTGGAAGTACCTGGTGGGCTAGTTGGGCCCCAGGGACCCTCAGGATTCAAGGTGACCTAATCCCCCAACTTAAAACGCTCCACGGGGCGCATTTGCACAGTGGTGAATGGAGGGGGCGGGGCCTCAGGTGACATGTGTGCAAACACGCCCTGTGGTGCGTTTTAAGTTGGGGAATTAATTCCCTTTGAATCCTGAGGGACCCTGGGGGCCAACTAGCCCACCAGGTACCTTCAGTAAGCACAACAGAGTTGCGTTGCAGAGAGGTGAAAAAAGGTGCGTGGCCTCGGAACGCCTCTCTGCAACTCAGCTCTGTGGTCCTAACTGTAGGTACCTGGGGGGATAGTTGGGCCCCAGGGACCCTCAGGATTCAAGGGGACTTAATCCCGCAACTTAAAACACGCCATGGGGCACGTTTGCACACATGTCACCTCAGGCCCCCCTCCCTTCACCACTGTGCAAACGCGCCCTGTAGCACGTTTTAAGAGGTAGTTTTAATCCCCTGCCCTATTATGTACTAGGGACTTGCAGAGGAGGTCATGCTAATCACAGGGGTACCCCAACGCATAGTGTTCCCTAGTGTATGTAGGTGTTTTCACTGTATTCTAAGTGTCTTTTAGCATAGCACTGGCTCTGGTTAGTCAGAGTCAGTTACCACCAGTACCCGTCTGAAAAGTTGTGGGCACAGGATGATTTTGCAACAAGGCCTCTTTCTGCTCCTCTGTTGGTTCTTTCTGCACATGTCTTGCTTCTTCCTGCACTTTTCTTCGTCTTTGTGGACTTCTGTTGCTTCTTTCTGCATTTCTTTTGCTTCTTTCTGTGCGTTTTTTCTTCTTTCTTCACATGTCCTACCTCTGTAGGCATAGTTAGAAACTAGCATTTAAAAAACCTTTGAAATTCACTTAAAAATCATAGGTTTCAGGCATTTTTTAGTTAGAAATTAGCATTTAAAAAACCTTTGAAATTCACTGAAAAAACCATAGGTTTCAGACACGTTATAGTTAGAAATGAGCATTTAAAAAACCTTTGAAATTCACTGAAAAAACCATAGGTTTTAGGGACAGTTATAGTTAGTTGGACATTTCACTCGTACAAAACCATAGAAATTCCCCCGCTATAGTTAGTTCAGCTAACTATAACTTGCGCCCCCGTTCATCCATTCAGACACTTATACACCCACTCATTCTTCAATACGCCTTTCCCTATATATATATTAAACATATTTAAACTTTACAGAAACACACAGTCACTGGATGATGTCATCAGTGATGTCATCAGTGATGTCATCAGTGATGTCATTTGAGATGTCATCAGTGATGTCATCAGTGATGTCACTGACCATGTCATGAGTGATGTAATATGTGACGTCATCAGCAGTGCATTGCGGGGCGCGAGTTATAGTTAGCTGAACTAACTATAACGGGGAATTTCTATGGTTTTGTACGAGTGAAATGTCCAACTAACTATAACTGTCCCTAAAACCTATGGTTTTTTCAGTGAATATATATATATATATGTATGTATATTATCTACTGGCGGTCGCCAGTAGATAGTTATAGTTAGGACCTATTTTCCATAGGAAATCCGCGACATTCTATTTGAAATAACTCTTGCGTCGGTTGACGAATCTTCGCGAAATTTTCAAACTTTATGGCCCGCTCCGGTCCGCACCTACCCTGAAAGTCTCAGGGTGATTCGTCAAGCGGGGGCCGAGAAAAAAGGGGGGTCCCAAAACGTGTTTTCCCCATTCATTTTCCCCACAGGAAACTTTAGACACGGCTACAGCCCGAACTGCTGAACGGAATTACACCAAATTTGGCAAAGAGGTAGTTCTTGGTTCAGAAAGAACCCTTTTTGTTAAATGGTTTAAATCCGTTCAGTAGTTGCGGAGAAATTAAAAAATAAGAGTCAAAAATCAATTTCCCATAGGAAACTTTATGCAAGGCTACAGCCCGAACTGCTGAACGGAATTACACCAAATTTGGCAAAGAGGTAGTTCTTGGTTCAAAAAGAACCCTTTTTGTTAAATGGTGTAAATCCGTTCAGTAGTTGCTGAGAAAATCAAAAGTAAAAACACATATATATCTGGGCGGAGCCTAACCACACATGTCATCGTGAGATCTGATTGGCTGTCAGCACTTCATCCTGGAATTGCTGGCAGCCATCTTGAGACCATGATACATGATAGTACCCCTTTGAAATGCATTGTAGTGAATCGAAGATTTTGAGGGTTACCAAAAGGAGAACTATAAAGGGTGATAACAGACTTTAGTTACATTAGAATTCATTTGTTGATGGTACCATACTAATTTCAGGAATTGTGGTGTGTTCTAAGGTGATTTTACCCTGTGAAAAACCTTCTGCTGGGATATCATGAATCATGTTTGAGAGAAAACTATTTTCACATGCTTGTCCCATACAGTTTTGGAAGGTGCCCCAGAAGCTAAAATGAGAGCATATTTTCTGTAAATTCACATTATCTTTCTCAGTCATGTGAGAATGAAGTCTGACATTCTCAGTAAAACATGTACATCCAACAAGGGCAGAGACTGTCAGTTGATTCCTTTGTGTTCTACTGCACCTTCCCAGAGTGTTCTAAAGAACAACTAGAGTGCTAACAGCCTTACTTATGACAAAAGTATGGCACACCTGAAGCCATCTTGATTGGAATAAACTGGTAACACTTAAAACATTTAATTTAAAAAGGAACAAAATGATGGGGTTCATCTTGTCATAGAAATTATGGTTAGTGCTCTGGAAAGAAAAATTAGGACATGTTTCAAGTGTGATCTCAAATATCTTCCTGTTATATTTCAACAGGAGCAGCCTGTCAGTTGATGCCTTTGTGTTCTACTGCAGCTTCCCAGAGTGTTCTAAAGAACAACTAGAGCGCTAACAGTCTTACTTATGACAAAAGTATGGCACACATGAAGCCATCTTGATTGGAATAAACTGGTAACACTTAAAACATTTAATTTAAAAAGGAACAAAATGAGGGGGTTCATTTTGCCATAGAAATTATGGTTAGTGCTGTAGAAAGAAAAATTAGGACATGTTTTAAGTGAGATCTCAAATATCTTCCTGTTATATTTCAACAGGAGCAGCCTGTCAGTTGATGCCTTTGTGTTCTACTGCAGCTTCCCAGAGTGTTCTAAAGAACAACTAGAGTGCTAACAGCCTTACTTATGACAAAAGTATGGCACAACTGAAGCCATCTTGATTGGAATAAACTGGTAACACTTAAAACATTTAATTTAAAAGGAACAAAATGAGGGGGTTCATTTTGCCATAGAAATTATGGTTAGTGCTGCAAAAGTAAATTTAGTGCATGTTTTAAGTGAGATCTCAAATCCTCTTCTATTTCATTAGAAAATTCTGACATGCAGACTGAAACAATCACTTTCAATACCAGCAGTAGACTTCCAGTTAACTCCTTGGTGAGCAGTAGCTTTACTACAGTGATCTAATGAACAACTAGAGTAATAACATTCTGAATTTATGGCAAATGTGTGACACATCTGAATGCCTTCTTGATGGAATCAAAGTAAAAAACTGAAAGCATTTCCTACTGAGGAGACTGCAGTAAATGAGGAAATTAGGAAACTTCATAACAAAGAAGTCTTCCAAGATGGCCACCAGTGAAAAAAGAGCCCAAATGTAGCACAAATATTACCCAGATGTAGCCCACATATAGCCCAATGACAAAAGTGTGCAAAACACTTTTTATTTTTAGTTTTTTGCAGTTTTATGTAGTGCAGACTGGTCAGGTATTGGAGCGTTGCATCTTAAAACATGACCCCCCTACACTACAAAAACACCACTGCACTACCCTAAACCCTAAAACACTACCCCAGCACGACCCCCTACACTACACAAGCACCACTGCACTATCCTAAACCCTAAAACACTACCCCCAGCATGACACCCTACACTACACAAACACCACTGCACTACCCTAAACCCTAAAACACTACCCCAACACCACTGCACTAACCTAAATCCTAAAACACTACCCCCAGCATGACCCCCTACACTACCCAAACACCACTGCACTACCCTAAAACATGACCCCCTGCACTACACAAACACCACTGCACTACCCTAAACCCTAAAACACTACCCCCAGCACGACCCCCTACACTACACAAGCACCACTGCACTACTCTAAACCCTAAAACACTACCCCCAGCACGACCCCCTACACTACCCAAACACCACTGCACTACCTTAAACCCTAAAACACTACCCCCAGCATGAACCCCTACACTACCCAAATACCACTTCACTACCCTAAACCCTAAACCACTACCCCCAGCCCGACCCCCTACACTACCCAAACACCACTGCACTACCCTAAAACATGACCCCCTACACTACACAAGCACCACTGCACTACCCTAAACCCTAAAACACTACCCCCAGCACGACCCCCTACACTGCCCGAACACCACTGCACTGCCCTAAACCCTGAAACACCAGCCCCTGCACGACCCCCTACACTGCCTGAACACCACTGCACTGCCCTAAACCCTGAAACACATACCCTAGCACGACCCCCTACACTGCCCGAACACCACTGCACTGCCCTAAACCCTGAAACATCACCCCCAGCAAAACCCCCTACACTGCCCGAACACCACTGCCCGAAACCCTGAAACACCACCCCCAGCACGACCCCCTACACTGCCCGAACACCACTGCACTGCCCTAAACCCTGAAACACCACCCCCAGCACGACCCCCTACACTGCCCGAATACCACTGCACTGCCCTAAACCCTGAAACACCACCCCCAGCAAGACCCCCTACACTGCCCGAACACCACTGCCCTAAACCCTGAAACACCACCCCCAGCAAGACCCCCTACACTGCCCGAACACCACTGCACTGCCCTAAACCCTGAAACACCAGCCCCAGCACAACCCCTACTCTGCCCGAACACCACTGCACTGCCCTAAACCCTGAAACACCACCCCTGCACGACCCCCTACACTGCCCGAACACCACTG
The DNA here is from genome assembly GCA_963921515.1 of Calotriton arnoldi. NCBI lineage: Eukaryota > Metazoa > Chordata > Amphibia > Caudata > Salamandridae > Calotriton > Calotriton arnoldi. The sequence continues at coordinate 8,169 of CAWUFW010013802.1, read as the reverse complement.
CACTGCCCTAAACCCTGAAACACCACCCCCAGCACGACCCCCTACACTGCCCGAACACCACTGCACTGCCCTAAACCCTGAAACACCACCCCCTGCACGATCCCCTACACTGCCCGAACACTACTGCACTGCCCTAAACCCTGAAACACCACCCCCAGCACGACCCCCTACACTGCACGAACACCACTGCACTGCCCTAAACCCCGAAACACTACCCCCAGCAAGACCCCCTACACTGCCCGAACACCACTGACCTAAACCCTGAAACACCACCCCCAGCACGACCCCCTATACTGCCCGAACACCACTGCACTGCCCTAAACCCTAAAACACCACCCCCAGCATTACCCCCTATACTGCCCAAACACCACTGCACTGCCCTAAACCCTAGAACACTACCCCCAGCATGACACCTCTACACTACCCGAACACCACTGCACTACCCTAAACCCTAAAATACTACCCCCAGCACGACCCCCTACACTGCCCGAACACAACTGCACTGCCCTAAACCCTCAAACACTCACCCCCAGCACGACCCCCTACACTACCCGAACACCACTGCACTACACTAAACCCTAAAACACTAGCCCCAGCACGACCCCGTACACTACACAAGCACCACTGCACTACCCTAAACCCTAAAACACCTAGCCCCAGCACGACCCCCTACACTACACAAACACCACTGCACTGCCCTAAACCCTGAAACACCAGCCCCAGCACGACCCCCTACACTACCCAAACATCACTGCACTAACCTAAATCCTAAAACACTACCCCCAGCACGACTCCACACTACCCAAACACCACTGCACTACCCTAAAACATGACCCCTACACTGCACAAACACCACTGCACTACCCTAAACCCTAAAACACTAGCCCCAGCCACGACCCCCTACACTACACGAGCACCACTGCACTACCCTAAACCCTAAAACACTACCCCCAGCACGACCCCCTACACTGCCCGAACACCACTGCCCTAAACCCTGAAACACCAGCCCCTGCACAGACCCCCTATACTGTTCGAACACCACTGCACTGCCCTAAACCCTGAAACACCACCCCTAGCACGACCCCCTACACTGCCCGAACACCACTGCACTGCCCTAAACCCTGAAACACCACCCCTCTGCACGACCCCCTACACTGCCCGAACACCACTGCACTGCCCTAAACCCTGAAACACCACCCCCAGCATGACCCCTACACTGCCCGAACACCACTGCACTGCCCTAAACCCTGAAACACTACCCCCAGCAAGACCCCCTACACTGCCCGAACACCACTGCACTGCCCTAAACCCTGAAACATCACCCCCAGCAAGACCCCCTACACTGCCCGAACACCACTGCCCTAAACCCTGAAACACCACCGCCAGCACAACCCACTACACTGCCCGAACACCAATGCACTGCCCTAAACCCTGAAACACCACCCCCAGCACGACTCCTACACTGCCCAAACACCACTGCTCTGCCCAAAACCCTGAAACACCAGCCCCAGCACGACCCCTACACTGCCCGAACACCACTGCACTGCCCTAAACCTTGAAACACCAGCCCCAGCACGACCCCCTACACTGCCCGAACACCACTGCACTGCCCTAAACCTTGAAACACCAGCCCCAGCATGACCCCCTACACTGCCCGAACACCACTGCACTACCCTAAACCCTGAAACACCACCCCCAGCATGACCCCCTACACTTCCCGAGCACCACTGCACTACCCTAAACCCTGAAACACCAGCCCCAGCACGACCCCTACACTGCCCAAACACCACTGCACTGCCATAAACCCTGAAACACCAGCCCCAGCACGACCGCCTACACTGCCCGAACACCACTGCACTGCCCTAAACCCTGAAACACCAGCCCCAGCACGACCCCCTACACTGCCCGAACACCACTGCACTGCCCTAAACCGTGAAACACCAGCCTCAGCACGACCCCTACACTGCCTGAACACCACTGCACTGCCCTAAACCCTGAAACACCACCCCCAGCACGACCCCCTACACTGCCCGAACACCACTGCACTGCCCTAAATCCTGAAACACCACCCCCTGCACGACCCCCTACACTGCCCGAACACTACTGCACTGCCCTAAACCCTGAAACACCACCCCAAGCACGACCCCCTACACTGCCACGAACACCACTGCACTGCCCTAAACCCTGAAACACTACCCCCAGCAAGACCCCCTACACTGCCTGAACACCACTGCACTGCCCTAAACCCTGAAACATCACCCCCAGCAAGACCCCTATACTGCCCGAACACCACTGCCCTAAACCCTGAAACACCACCCCCAGCACGACCCCCTACACTGCCCGAACACCACTGCACTGCCCTAAACCCTGAAACACTACCCCCAGCAAGACCCCCTACACTGCCTGAACACCACTGCACTGCCCTAAACCCTGAAACACCACCCCCAGCACGACCCCCTACACTGCCCGAACACCACTGCACTGCCCTAAATCCTGAAACACCACCCCCTGCACGACCCCCTACACTGCCCGAACACCACTGCACTGCCCTAAACCCTGAAACACCACCCCAAGCACGACCCCCTACACTGCCCGAACACCACTGCTCTGCCCAAAACCCTGAAACACCAGCCCCAGCACGACCCCTACACTGCCCGAACACCACTGCACTGCCCTAAACCCTGAAACACCAGCCCCAGCACGACCCCCTACACTGCCCGAACTCCACTGCACTGCCCTAAACCATGAAACACCAGCCCCTGCAAGACCCCCTACACTGCCCAAACACCACTGCACTGCCCTAAGCCCTGAAACACCACCCCCAGCAAGACCCCCTACACTGCCCGAACACCACTGCACTAACCCCTGAACCACCACCCCCAGCAAGAACGCCTACACTGGCCGAACACCACTGCACTGCCCTAAACCCTGAAACACCACCCCCTGCACGACCCCCTACACTGCCCAAACACCACTGCACTGCCCTAAACCCTGAAACACCACCCCTGCACGACCCCCTACACTGCCAGAACACCACTGCACTGCCCTAAACCCTGAAACACCACCCCCAGCATGACCCCCTACACTGCCCGAACACCACTGCACTAAACCCTGAAAAACCACCCCCAGCAAGACCACCTACACTGGCCGAATACCACTGCACTGCCCTAAACCCTGAAACACCACCCCTGCGCGACTCCCTACACTGCCCAAACACAACTGCACTGCCCTAAACCCTGAAACACCACCCCCTGCACGACCCCCTACACTGCCCGAACACCACTGCACTGCCCTAAACCCTGAAACACCACCCCTCAGCACGACACCCTACGCTGCCCGAACACCACTGCATTGCCCTAAACCCTGAAACACCACCCCAGCACGACCCCCTACACTGCCCAAACACCACTGCACTGCCCTAAACCCTGAAACACCACCCCCTGCACGACCCCCTACACTGCCGGAACACCACTGCACTGCCCTAAACCCTGAAATATCACCCCCAGCAAGACCCCCTACACTGCCTGAACACCACTGCCCTAAACCCTGAAACACCACCCCCAGCAAGACCCGCTACACTGCCCGAACACCACTGCACTGCCCTAAACCCTGAAACACCACCTCCAGCACAACCCCCTACACTGCCTGAACACCATTGCTCTGCCCTAAACCCTGAAACACTAGCCCCAGCACTACCCCCTACACTGCCCGAACACCACTGCACTGCCCTAAACCCTGAAACACCACCCCCAGCACGACCCCCTGCACTGCCCGAACACCACTGCACTGCCCTAAACCCTGAAACACCAGCCCCAGCAAGACCCCTACACTGCCCGAACACCACTGCACTGCCCTAGACTCTGAAACACCAGCCCCAGCAAGACCCCTATTCTGCCCGAACACCACTGCAATGCCCTAAACCCTGAAACACCAGCCCCAGCACCACCACCTACACTGCCCGAACACCACTGCACTGCCCTAAACCCTGAAACACCAGCCCCAGCACAACCCCCTACACTGCCCGAACACCACTGCACTGCCCTAAACCCTGAAACACCAGCCCCAGCACGACCCACTACACTGCCCGAACACCACTGTACTGCCCCAAACCCTGAAATACCAGCCCCAGCATGACCCCATACACTGCCCGAACACCACTGCACTGCCCTGAACCCTGAAACACCACCCCCTGCAAGACCCCCTACACTGCCAGAACACCACTGCACTGCCCTACACCCTGAAACACCACCCCCTGCACCACCCCCTACACTGCCCGAACACCACTGCACTGCCCTAAACCCTGAAACACCACCCCTGCACCGCCCCCTACACTGCCCGAACACCACTGCACTGCCCTAAACCTTGAAACACCACCCCCAGCACGACCCCCTTTACTGCTCGAACACCACTGCACTGCCCCAAACCCTGAAACACCACCCCCAGCACGACCCCCTACACTGCCCGAACACCACTGCCCTAAACCCTGAAACACCACCCCCTGCATGACCCCCTACACTGCCCGAACACCACTGCACTGCCCTAAACCCTGAAACACCACCCCCTGCACGACCCCTACACTGCCCGAACACCGCTGCACTGCCCTAAACCCTAAAACACTCCCCCCAGCACGACCCCCTACACTACCCAAACACCACTGCACTGCCCTAAAACGTAAAACACTACCCCCGCATGACCCCCTACACTACCCAAAGACCACTGCACTACCCTAAACCCTAAAACACTACCCCCGCACGACTCCCTACACTACCCAAAGACCACTGCACTACCCTAAACCCTGAAACACCACCCCCAGCACGACCCCCTACACTGCCCGAACACCACTGCACTGCCCTAAACCCTGAAACACCACCCCCAGCACGACCCCCTACACTGCCCGAACACCACTGCCCTAAACCCTGAAACACCAGCCCCAGCACGACCCCCTACACTGCCCGAACACCACTGCACTGCCCTAAACCTTGAAACACCAGCCCCAGCACGACCCCCTACACTGCCCGAACTCCACTGCACTGCCCTAAACCTTGAAACACCAGCCCCAGCATGACCCCCTACACTGCCCGAACACCACTGCACTACCCTAAACCCTGAAACACCACCCCCAGCATGACCCCCTACACTTCCCGAGCACCACTGCACTACCCTAAACCCTGAAACACCAGCCCCAGCACGACCCCCTACACTGCCCAAACACCACTGCACTGCCATAAACCCTGAAACACCAGCCCCAGCACGACCGCCTACACTGCCCGAACACCACTGCACTGCCCTAAACCCTGAAACACCAGCCCCAGCACGACCCCTACACTGCCCGAACACCACTGCACTGCCCTAAACCGTGAAACACCAGCCTCAGCACGACCCCCTACACTGCCTGAACACCACTGCACTGCCCTAAACCCTGAAACACCACCCCCAGCACGACCCCCTACACTGCCCGAACACCACTGCACTGCCCTAAATCCTGAAACACCACCCCTGCACGACCCCCTACACTGCCCGAACACTACTGCACTGCCCTAAACCCTGAAACACCACCCCAAGCACGACCCCCTACACTGCACGAACACCACTGCACTGCCCTAAACCCTGAAACACTACCCCCAGCAAGACCCCATACACTGCCTGAACACCACTGCACTGCCCTAAACCCTGAAACATCACCCCCAGCAAGACCCCCTATACTGCCCGAACACCACTGCCCTAAACCCTGAAACACCACCCCAAGCACGACCCCCTACACTGCACGAACACCACTGCACTGCCCTAAACCCTGAAACACTACCCCCAGCAAGACCCCCTACACTGCCTGAACACCACTGCACTGCCCTAAACCCTGAAACACCACCCCCAGCACGACCCCCTACACTGCCCGAACACCACTGCACTGCCCTAAATCCTGAAACACCACCCCCTGCACGACCCCTACACTGCCCGAACACTACTGCACTGCCCTAAACCCTGAAACACCACCCCAAGCACGACCCCTACACTGCCCGAACACCACTGCTCTGCCCAAAACCCTGAAACACCAGCCCCAGCACGACCCCCTACACTGCCCGAACACCACTGCACTGCCCTAAACCCTGAAACACCAGCCCCAGCACGACCCCTACACTGCCCGAACTCCACTGCACTGCCCTAAACCATGAAACACCAGCCCCTGCAAGACCCCCTACACTGCCCAAACACCACTGCACTGCCCTAAGCCCTGAAACACCACCCCCAGCAAGACCCCCTACACTGCCCGAACACCACTGCACTAACCCCTGAACCACCACCCCCAGCAAGAACGCCTACACTGGCCGAACACCACTGCACTGCCCTAAACCCTGAAACACTACCCCCTGCACGACCCCCTACACTGCCCAAACACCACTGCACTGCCCTAAACCCTGAAACACCACCCCCTGCACGACCCCCTACACTGCCAGAACACCACTGCACTGCCCTAAACCCTGAAACACCACCCCCAGCATGACCCCTACACTGCCCGAACACCACTGCACTAAACCCTGAAAAACCACCCCCAGCAAGACCACCTACACTGGCCGAATACCACTGCACTGCCCTAAACCCTGAAACACCACCCCTGCGCGACTCCTACACTGCCCAAACACAACTGCACTGCCCTAAACCCTGAAACACCACCCCTGCACGACCCCTACACTGCCCGAACACCACTGCACTGCCCTAAACCCTGAAACACCACCCCTCAGCACGACACCCTACGCTGCCCGAACACCACTGCATTGCCCTAAACCCTGAAACACCACCCCCAGCACGACCCCCTACACTGCCCAAACACCACTGCACTGCCCTAAACCCTGAAACACCACCCCCTGCATGACCCTCTACACTGCCGGAACACCACTGCACTAAACCCTGAAACACCACCCCCAGCATGACCCCCTACACTGCCCGAACACCACTGCACTGCCCTAAACCCTGAAATATCACCCCCAGCAAGACCCCCTACACTGCCTGAACACCACTGCCCTAAACCCTGAAACACCACCCCCAGCAAGACCCGCTACACTGCCCGAACACCACTGCACTGCCCTAAACCCTGAAACACCACCTCCAGCACAACCCCCTACACTGCCTGAACACCATTGCTCTGCCCTAAACCCTGAAACACTAGCCCCAGCACTACCCCCTACACTGCCCGAACACCACTGCACTGCCCTAAACCCTGAAACACCACCCCCAGCATGACCCCCTGCACTGCCCGAACACCACTGCACTGCCCTAAACCCTGAAACACCAGCCCCAGCAAGACCCCTACACTGCCCGAACACCACTGCACTGCCCTAGACTCTGAAACACCAGCCCCAGCAAGACCCCCTATTCTGCCCGAACACCACTGCACTGCCCTAAACCCTGAAACACCAGCCCCAGCACCACCACCTACACTGCCCGAACACCACTGCACTGCCCTAAACCCTGAAACACCAGCCCCAGCACAACCCCCTACACTGCCCGAACACCACTGCACTGCCCTAAACCCTGAAAGTCCAGCCCCAGCACGACCCACTACACTGCCCGAACACCACAGTACTGCCCCAAACCCTGAAATACCAGCCCCAGCATGACCCCATACACTGCCCGAACACCACTGCACTGCCCTGAACCCTGAAACACCACCCCCTGCAAGACCCCCTACACTGCCAGAACACCACTGCACTGCCCTACACCCTGAAACACCACCCCTGCACCACCCCCTACACTGCCCGAACACCACTGCACTGCCCTAAACCCTGAAACACCACCCCTGCACCGCCCCCTACACTGCCCGAACACCACTGCACTGCCCTAAACCTTGAAACACCACCCCCAGCACGACCCCCTTTACTGCTCGAACACCACTGCACTGCCCCAAACCCTGAAACACCACCCCCAGCACGACCCCCTACACTGCCCGAACACCACTGCCCTAAACCCTGAAACACCACCCCCTGCACGACCCCCTACACTGCCCGAACACCACTGCACTGCCCTAAACCCTGAAACACCACCCCCTGCACGACCCCCTACACTGCCCGAACACCGCTGCACTGCCCTAAACCCTAAAACACTCCCCCCAGCACGACCCCCTACACTACCCAAACACCACTGCACTGCCCTAAAACGTAAAACACTACCCCCGCA